>OX123186.2:76531550-77129893 GCA_944739405.2 Euclidia mi | reverse complement strand
GTTGGGGTGGTCAATTCGAGGGTGCGTGGTGGGTTCCTCTTTCCTTCCATTAGGTTACAATGGAGTTCCGCCAAGTAACGCCTGATTCAATCAACTATATCAAATCAGCAAGCATAGCTGTACAGGCGAAATTATACATCAAACTTACGAAGCAACACCGGGTCGCATGTCAAAACGTGTGGTTCAATAGAAATGTAAATATTACAATGTCATTCCAAATTATATTACTATACGTTCCAATACGCACAGTCGGGCTGCCAATATAGCGATACAAAAAGCTCAAAAAATTTGGCTAGGTGAAGAGGCAAGACGTTGGTTTACGGTTCGCGATAATTTAAATCTACATTTAAAAATACTGCACTTAGAACTTTCATTCAAGTTACACAATGTCGAGTTCGATTTATTAGACCAAAAAGCTAGGGAATTAGCGTCAACTGTAGCTCACGAGAAATACATCATTCAAAGTAGGAAGTTACAAGAACTGATAGGAAGAATAACACCACCTTCAGACTATACTGGCAACACCACTTGTAATCATCAATTTCATCCCAGAATAAAGAATCTTTCGAACACCATTTTCACACGTGAAGAGAACTTACTTTTGGAGAAGGGATTAAAGTATAGTATTCCTCAAAAAGTTACGCAATATTCTTTGGAAACATTGGCGGTGGATGCAGAAATAGTTATTACCAGAAATAAAAAAGATAACATAGTCAAGAGTTTAGCTGCCCATCAGTTAAAAACATACAAGTCGACTAATTTCATTAACTGCGAATTAAAAATATATAAATCCATCCAAAATAAAATTCAACAAAATGATTTGGTGGTAAATAAGGCGGATAAAGGCAACACCGTAGTAATTATGTCTAAATCGCAGTATAATAGCAAAGTACAAGATGTAATACACACCGAAGATTTCCAGCGTCTGCCCTACAATCCTACCAAACGATTTCATGCAGAATTAAAACTCAGTATCAAGTCAAGTACTTACCTTTTTCCACAAAACTGCTATTTAGCGAAAAGTCTTATACCGATGAACCCTCAGTGTCCGCTGTTGTATGGTTTACCAAAAATACATAAAGATCAGGTGCCCATCCGTCCAGTCGTCTCATATGTCAACGCTCCAGCTTATAAATTAGCGAAATATTTAAACGGATTGATTAAAGAGAAGACGTCATTCACCGCAAAATACAGCCTGAAAAATAGTTATGATTTGATTAGCAAAATAAAACACATCTGTCTACCTAGAAACACAAAACTCGTGTCTTTGGATGAAAAAAGCTTATTTACAAATGTCCCGTATAAAGAATGTTTAGTTATAATTAAAAATCTGCTGGGAAGAAATAGAATACACCCAGAACAGATTCAGAATATTTTGAAATTAACCGAGTTATGCAGTAAACAAAATTATTTTCAATTCAACAACGAGTACTACTTACAGAAGGAGGGTTTGGCCATGGGTTCACCGCTTAGTCCGTTGTTAGCAGATATCTTTATGAATAACTACGAACAGGAGCATTTGGTAAAAGAACCGAACATCTTATATTATTATAGATTCGTGGACGATATTTTGCTGGCTTGGAAGGGCACAGAACGTCAGCTTCACTGTTTTCTTACAAGAATTAATAGTATACACCCCAAAATTAAGTTCGAATTGGAGATAGAACAAAACAGCTCAATAAACTTCTTAGATTTGACTATCAAAAGGGAGGGTACCTCACACTCATTTGAAATTTATCGTAAACCGACGTATACAGATAGTACAATACCAGCATCGTCCTGTCATCCATCGCAACACAAAATGGCAGCATTTCACAGTATGATTCATAGATTATTAAATGTACCACTGAATATAGAATCATATAACAGAGAATTAAATATTATTTATCATATAGCTCAATCCAACGGGTATAGTAAACGCCTAATTGACAAGATGATTAGAGGAAAACAACTTAGAATGTCCAAGTCACTTTTATATAAAAGAACCTATAAATAATACCGCTGTTCTTACCTATTTTGGAAGCATAACTGACCGTATGGCGCGTATACTGGGGAGGAACGGTATCAGATCAGCCTATAAACCATACAAAACGTTAAAATTTCTTTGCAATGGTAAAGATAAAGTATGCAAGAACAAAAAGTCCGGTATTTACTGCTTAACATGCGACCAATGCCAAAATCAGTACATAGGACAGACGGGTCGAAGTTTTGAGCTGAGATATAAAGAACATTTAGCGGCGTTTAGAAACAACCAGCCGGAAAAGTCTCATTTTGCCGAACATTTACTTGAATCGGGTCATACCTTAAATAGCGGACATTCATTTGACGTCATACACACTTGTCAAAAGGGTATTAGAATGTGCGTATTGGAACAATTAGAGATTTTAAAGCGGGACAAGCATACATTACTGAACGATCAAACCAACTTTAACGGGTCCCCATTGCTGAATATATTCGCACACCGTCATAATGACTCACATCAGTCGAGCAACGGAGGGAGGGGATTAGAAAGTACAATCGTTTATAATACATGCCCACGTTTGGAAAGCGCTCAGTCGTTGCCCATCGTTCCTGAGGATGCCTCGTGCAGAGGCGAAACACGTGTCGAAGAATAATCGGCGCATACAGCGGGATACTGCAAGTCAGGTATCTTCCTGGAACCCATACCATTCCTATATCCCTTATCCTTTTAGAGGAGTTCGATATTGTCAACCTTTTTCTATTGCAATAGTTGGGGTGGTCAATTCGAGGGTGCGTGGTGGGTTCCTCTTTCCTTCCATTAGGTTAAGTTCAAAGTTTCCACAAAAGTAAAACCAAAATGGATAACTCGAGGCATCAGAGTTTGTTGTAAAAGAAAACGTGAACTACTTTTGAAATATAGATTATGTCCTACTTAGCTAAACAAACATAACTTTAAGTCACTATCTCAGAGGCTTAAACGAATAATCCAGCTAACCTAGAAGGCTCATAATAATAATTTCATTTATAAAGCTAGTAACAAGTGTAAAGCAACTTGAAAGATAATAAAAAAATGTACAAACAATTATCCTAATGAAAGTATTACTCGAATAAAAATTGACAGACATGTTTTAAGTAACCCATATGCAATTTTACAAGCTTTTAATGATTTTTATGTAGACCAAGTGCAACCCATAAGTGATGCACAGCAGTCCAAGTGTATTCTTAGTAACAGATTGGCAACAATGTTTATGAAGCCTACCATTCCTCAGGACATTCATAAAATTATCATGGAACTAAAGAGCACAGCTAGCACAGGCTACGATGAAATAAGCACAAAGATTGTAAAATGTGTATCAACGTTAATTGCTCCTCTATTAAGCTATTACGCTATTAACTGTCAGTTATTAAACACGTCTTCAAAAAAGGTGATAAGGAAAGCATGGCATGCTCTGGACCTATTGCTTTAGTACCAGTGTTTAAGAAAATGTTTGAGAAAGTAATATGCAATAACTTAAATAATTTCTTTGAAGATAATGGGTTATTTACGGAAAATCAGAAAGGATTCAGGAGAAATAAGTCTATAGATATCATATGCTATTTTTGATTTTCTTCAACTTATAATGTGTAGGATAGATAAATGCTTACCTGTTCAAGCTTTATACATGTATATGACGAAGGTTTTTGACTATGTAGATTTTAAAATCCTGTTAGACAAACTTAAGGCATATGGTGTTCGAGGCAATGTATATGATCTGTTTGAGTCATATCTAACAAATCGCCAACAAATAACTGTTTTCAATAAACTGTGTAGTACGTCCAAAACTGTAATTACCTATAAATCAAATTTAAGAAATGTAAAGTACGGGGTGCCACAAGGAAGTACATTGGGCCCTTTGCTATTTATTATATACGTTAACGATTTTCTATCAGCAACTACATACCCCATGACAATGTTTGCAGATGATAGTACAGTTGTTTTAATAATGATAACTTAGACACAATTGAGATGGCGATAAACTGTAATCTTATATCTCTTATAATATGGTTAGAAAAACAAAATTTGAAAATTAATTTAGATAAGATGACAATTATGAATTTTGGACAAAAAGTGAATCGAAATTTAAATATAAGATATAATGACATTAAAAAAATGAAACGGACAATACTAAATTTCTTGGACTACATGTAGAAAATATTCTAAAATGGACAACACAGATTGATAAAGTTTGTAATAAATTAAATCAGTATGCCTACGCACATACGCAGTTAAATAAAACTGCTAGTCAAGCGACTGTCATTACAGCTTATCACGATTTTGTAGCATCCTCTCTAAGGTACGGCATAGTATTTTGGGGAAACGCAACTGGTAGGGAGTCAGTATCTCTAGCGCAAAAGCGTTGTATTAGAGTTATTTGTAATTTAAGCTCTACAGACACTTGTAAGCCCCATTTCCGTCCATTTACATATATTAGAGACTGCAATGTTTGTAAAACATAATTGGGCAAAATTCTCGGCAAGTAGTGGACGTCGACTTGATCAACTTCACTTGGTCTCTGCTAAAACGGCATTATTCCATAAAAATGTGTTTGCCATGGCACCTAAAATATATAATAAATTACCAAGATATATAAGCTCAATCGAAAATATTATAACATTTAGGAATAAATTGCAATCAATGCTGTGTATTTTTAAACTTTGACATCTATTGATTTTATTGATAATTATTATTGACATATTATTATTTAATTTTATTTTGACAATCTATTTAATTATTAAATATTAATTTAATTTCTCATTTTATTAATCGTAGAAACTTGAAAATAATTGTATTAATTTAATTATATTGCTTTTAATTTGTACACCATAATTAAGTACGGTAAAACATAGTGAACCTGTTATTACTCATATAAGATCTATAATTGTACCTATGTTTAACAAATAAATGATGATTATGATTAGTTTTGTTATTTCACACTTTGTCAGAAACTTAAGAATTAAAAAATACCATACACTTAATACATTAATATTTATCAGTATATTTTAATTTACTCGTCAAGATAAATTATATTTCGAAAATACAAAATCTATTACGCAGAATAGGACAAACCTTTGACAAAAAAAACATATACATGTAATAAATATTTCATCTATTTTCAGTTTGAAACTCATATTTAAATAATAAAAACAAAAATTAATGGATTATGCTTATAATATCTACCTATGTGCTTTATTAAAATAATGCCAAGATAAATAATATATTGTAATAAATACAAAATCCTAATAGATTTTGTTTTGCAGAATAGAACAAACCTTGAACAAAAAAGTACTGTTTTCCTTTTTTTATTTTATATAATATTCTCCTTTTTATTTGTACTGTATATTAATAAGTAACTTAATTGTAGTTTTAAGTACTTAAAATTGTTTTATTCTAAAATTAATTGAATCCTGTAGAATGTTTTCATAAAAACAGGAATATACATTTTTAATTCGACGACCGGTTGGCGCAGCGGGAGTGTAAGCGACTGTCACGCCGAAGGTCACGGGTTCGATTCCCGCTCAAGTCAAACATTTGTGTGCGTGAACATGGATGTTTGTCTTGGTCTGGGTGTTTCTGTGTATAATATGTATGTATTAAAAAAAAGTATATATGTATGTTTATCCATTGTCTAGTACCCATAGTACAAGCTCTGTTTCCTGTTTGGAACTAGATGGTGTTGTGTGAATGTGATAGAATATAATATTATTATTAATTAAACTATTTTCAGCTTTCCAGCCTATGGGTCTGCATCAATATTATTGTGGTAAAAAGGATAACAATTTTTGCTTCACGTATTTATATTTAGATAAAAAGTAAAATTAATGGACTATTCATAATATAGGTATGTATATTTAACTATAGCAGAAAATACAAAATCTCTTAGGCAGATTAGGACAAACCTTGAACAAAAAAGTATAATTATTCTTTTACCTCTTTTCAGTTTGAAAGTCTGTGGATCCATAACCGTAAACTAAAAAGTAATATTGTATACGTATACGATGTTATGCACGTGTGTGTGCGAAATCTAAGGTAGTAGTGGTATCGTTTATTTTCATTAAAATCATATATTTCTAATTCATATTTATTAAAAATATTAGCATACTGCACACCTTCTTTCTCAAGTAAATGTCAAGTTTCTCAAGGTAGTAGAGCCTTGCTGATTTCAGCATGAATGGGCGGGCTCGACCGGGGAAGTACTACCCTCTCACAGAAAATCGACGTAAAGTAACAGTACCTAAGCTGTTGCGTTTCTTTCGGTGAGTGAGAGTACCGGAGGCCCTATCCCTTCTCCCTAATCCCACTCTTCATAATATCCCTTTTCCTAACCCCAAGGGGCGGCAACGCACTTGTGACTCCTGTGGTGTTGCTTTTGTCCATGGACGGCGGTAATTGCTTACCATCAGGCAATCCGTCTGCTCGTTTGCCGCATATTACCATAAAAAAAAACACTTTCACAGTATGACTGTTCAGTCTGCGAGCATGACATAGCATCTATTATTTTTTAAGACATTTTCTGCTAAATTCGTTCATGTCTCAGTCTATAATCGCTTTCGCTTGCTCCTCACACCGTTGTATCGAGCTTATATTGCGTTGTTTGCTTGGATCTAGTAGAGTAACTTCTGCACCGTACTGCCGTATTTTTATCGCACTCAACAAGTCACTCCGCTCTCCGCAGCGTAGTCTCTCGTAATACACTTCTAAGCTTCCTTCTACTAAACTAATGGAACACAAAAGCGCTGTTGAATTAGCTTCTATATGCGTTTGGAATTTAAATAGGTCGAACGAATATAACGCAACATATTTTATCTGCAATCTTTATAGAAATATCTAGCCTAATAGAAAAGATTCTCCGAAAGATAGTGATGAGGGCGCTTATTGTACGTTATTAATTATGAATTTGTAACATGAAAACTGGTATAAAATAATGTACATACATACATACATATAAAATAATGTAGTATCTGTCTAAACATAACGAACTTGCGACAAAGACGTTATTCGTACCAATTCCATCTGTTATCAATCATACAATTTTATTAAAACGGGTCTTATTCGCGATATTTAATTAATTTATGGTATAAATACCTATGTTTTACTGACGTTTCGGCCGTCTTACAACAGCCTTGGTCGCGGCAGGACTGATGTCATCTCAGCGTCGTCCTTGTGAAGCGTGGGTTTCGGTAGCTACCCTCACTTGTTTTGTTTTTTTTAATTTTTATCCGAACTGTCGGTACGTCGACACACAACACTTATGACGTCTACACACTGATAAGCTGTGTTACTGCGGCGGGGTTTACTTTGTTGATTACTGGATTCCAAGTTGTAGACAGTCTGTATCCATCTTCCCGGTTGAATTTTTTATGCTTTTTGATTTCAACCGCTTCACGTTGTATCCTGGAGTAATAGTGACGATCGGTAGATAAGATCACAGAAGAGCGTCAAGCACTAAAAGCGTTGCGTAATAACACGAATATTTTAGTGCTGAAGGCTGACAAGGGAAACGCCACTGTAGTGATGAACTCTAGTGATTATGATAGCAAAATACGGCATCTGTTAAGTGACACACTAATATATAAGCCGTTGTCCTATAACCTGACAGCCAGAGTTACGAAACGCATTCAAGCTTTGATTAAGGACCATAAAAACGTATTCGAAGGAAGATTAATTTAAACGTCTACAGAAACCTCAAATCGAGATGCCGCGCAAAATATACGGTTTACCTAAAGTCCACAAGACTAACGTACCATTGCGACCGATAGTGAGTCAAATAAACTCACCCACATATGGTTTGGCGAAACACATCAGCAAGGTACTGCAACCGTTGGTAGGTAAAACGGCATCTTTCGTGAAGGACTCTCGTCACTTTATTGACATTATCAAGAGCGTAAAATAGGAACTAGACGAAGTGATGGTGAGTTTTGACGTGGAGTCACTCTTCACCAATGTTCCAGTTCAGGATTGCCTTGAGGTCGTTGAGAAAAAACTAAGGGCAAACTGTCTGTCTGACAAATATTCTGTTCTCCTTAAAAATTGTTTGGCAGCAAACTACTTACTATACCGTGGACAACATTACCTCCAGATCGACGGAGTGGCTATGGGTAGCCCAGTAGTACCAGTAATGGCCAACATCTGGATGGAGTACTTCGAAGAATCCATAGACATGCAGGCATCAAATGTAAAGCTATGGAAGAGGTATGTCGACGATATATTCTGTATCATGAAGAGCGACAAGCAAGATGTAGACCAGTTCGCAAATAGCTTAAACTCCATACACCCTAATAATTATTAGATTAACATTTGAAATGGAAGCAGACGGGACTGAAAAAAAAAGTATATATGTATGTTTATCCATTATCTAGTACCCATAGTACAAGCTCTGCTTAGTTTGGGACTAGATGGTGTTGTGTGATTGTGGTAGAATATTATTATTATTACTGGTCGTTACCCTTTCTCGACGTAAAAGTGACAGTGAGGGAAAACGGTACCTTGGGACACACTGTTTATAGAAAACCGACACACACAGATAGGTATCTCAACTCATACTCGCGTCATCATCCGCGACACTTGGAATCCGTAGTGACTTCACTAGTAAACAGAGCGTGTGACCTCTGTGACCCTGAACATTTGAACAGTCACATGTTCAGGAGGTACTTAGGTGCAACGGATTCAACAAGAAGATACAACGTCTTAAGAGGCAGGACCGTAAACCGGAAATAAGTAGAGAACCGGCTTACATGCCTTACATAAAGGGAGTGACGGACAAAGTTGGAACAGTACTACCGAAATACTCCATAAAGACTGTATATAGTCCGCTCTCCAAGGTAGCACACAATCTGCGCACCCCGAAGGATGTCATTCCTCTACAAACACCTGGCGTCTACAAGGTCGACTGCAGTTGTGGTAGTTCCTATATGGGATAGACCAGATGAACCATCGCTGAAAGGGTCAAGGAACATATCGCAACTGTAAAAAATCGGCAAATTAACAAGTCTGCCATAGCTGAGCATTTGTTGGAGTCTGGACCAAACCACTGGATCGAATTACATCAACCAAAGGTCTTATCTACCGATCGTCACTATTACTCCAGGATAGTACGTGAAGCGGTTGAAATCAAAAAGTATAAAAAATTCAACCGGGAAGATGGACACAGACTGTCTACAACTTGGAATCCAGTTATCAACAAATGTAAACCCCACCGCTGTAACACAGCTCATCAGTGTGTAAACGTCATAAGTGTTGTGTGTCGGATAAAAATAAATATAAAAATTAAAATAAAAACAAGTGAGGGTAGCTGCCGAAACCCGCGCTTCACAAGGACGACGCTGAGATGACATCAGTCTTGCCGCGACTAAGGCTGTTGTAAGACGGCCGACACGTCGGTAAAACATAGGTATTTATACCTTAAGTTAATTAAATATCGCGAATAAGACCCGTTTTAATAAAATTGTATGATGTATACAAATCGCGAAAGTTTAAAATCCATCTGCTATATTGCCAATTCACAAATAGTTTCATACCTAAAGGACACGCGAAAGAGAGCTTCATTATATTATCAACGTAAGCTCATCTGAAAGTAGAATCCTGAATTTGGAAGTACAAAAAAGGTGATTATGATTTTCTCTTTAATTAAATGCTCAAAATACCTTCCTTTTGTGTTTATTTTGGCGTTGCGTGTTCATCCTTACTAATATTATAAATTCGAAAGTGTGTACGTATGTATGTTCCGTTTTCACGCTAAATGGTGCTAATTTCAGCATGAATGGGCCGGCTCGACCGGAGAAGTACTACCCTCTCACAAAAAATCGACGTAAAGTAACAGTACCTACCTAAACTGTTGCGTTTCGTTCGGTAAGTGAGAGTGCCGGAGGCCCTATCCCCTATTCCTTCTCCCTCATCCTATCCCTTTTCCCAACCTCAAGGGGCGGCAACGCATTTGTGACTCCTGTGGTGTTGCTTTTGTCCATGGGCGGCGGTAATTGCTTATCATCAGGCGATCCGTCTGCTCGTTTGCCGCCTATTACCATAAAAAAATATACCGCTGTACCGATTTTGTTGAAATTTAATGTAGAGATATATTGGACCATGGAGACGGACATAGGCTACCATAAGTTACAAAAATTAAACTGGGAGGGATTGTAGGGAGGGTAGAAGTTTGTACAGCACAAATTTACCTCTTGGAAGTAAGAACGCATGCGTAGTGCTGCGCATGTGCTATCGCATATCTGTCAGTACTGTCACATCATACATAATGTCATATTGTGCACGGTGATTAAATTGTTCGCATATATATTAACTAATAACAGTAATAACAATTATATACACTTAAGGCGAGGATTTCCGAGCACTCAAAGCTTTTGAGGCTCCCTGCTTCCTCAATTCGCGAGTATAATTACGATCAATCGCGACGCGAGACGCGACGCCACTGCCGCCATGTAGGTACAACACTTTCGCGCCATAGTATAGAAAATTGAAGCAGTATATCAATTGAAATATAAACTTACTTATCGAGTATAAATAATTTGCAACGTATCTGTTTTGAATATCTTTATGAAATTCGAAAGTAGTTTAACAAAATTGCTTTTGTTTATTGTGACAATAATTAAGTAATCAGTAATATTATGAACATTATCTTTGTTGTTAATTATAAAAAACTTATGATCGCTCGCAATGCGAAAGTATCGCTTGTTCAATGTCAATCTTAGGGAAAAGAATTAGATTAATATAAATAAATTAATTCGTTGCTACTGTCAGCAAAATAACGGCATACAACCAATAATAAGAACGAGTAAGATACTCATGGCTATTTTTAATCACCAATGATTACATTTTGTTATATTTATTTTAACTGTGAAATCTCTAAGATACTACTCTGTCAAAAAAGTACCGGAAAAAAATAAATAATACACAAAATGTTTATTACAGGGCAATAGTTATAGCAATATACTCATGCAAACGCACGTGCATGCATAATAAAGGAGATCACCCAGCTCCATACAAATTTAGGCTAATTCTAAAAGTGCCGGCTATTGATATATAAATACTAAATATATGTCAATGGTGCCGGCCAACTAAAATAAACTTAAAATTATTATAGAATATTACGAAATAAACACCTTTTATTACTACACTAAGGTTCTAAGTGCAATCTTTGAGATCATATTCGAGCTCAAAGAATCTATTCTGTTCCTGAAATAAATCCTAAGTAATTATTGTTATTTTTTGCCTAAAATAATGTGCAAGTTGCAATTAAAATGGCATCAGGTAATGGCAGGTAGTAAGCCAAGAGCGAAATATCTGATTGATAAGCATTACTGCCTCACAGAAAGAGACGGTGACGTTCCAAGCCATCACGCACCAGACCATGGGCAGGGCAGGTAGCGAGGGTACGATTGTAACAATTGCCGCGATCAGTTTTTGGCCAATTCGAAACATGACCAGTGAAAACTCCAGCGGAATAACAATTGCAGTAGGATTTACCCAATTAGAATTTTTCAATAAATAGTATATTATACCTAGGGCAAGAAATAAAGATATATCTAGGTATTCATTCGGGTTGGGCTGCTTTCGATAAACTGGCATTTGCTTTTACGAAGCAACAAAAAGCAAGAATATTCAACCAGTGCGTCCTGCCAGTGCTCACCTACTGAGCCAAAACTTGGGCTACTACAGAGGCAGGGCTACAGAAACTTGAAGTTGTTCAAAGGGCCATGGAGAGAAAACTGGCAGGAGTGACACTCAGAGACAGAAAGACGAATAAATAGCTCCAAAAAGAAAGTCTAGTATCAGATGTTGCCAAAAGAGTAGCGGCCGGACATGTAGCCAGAAATCCCGAAACACGAAAACGGGGAAGTACTACCCCCTCACAGAAAATCGACGTAAAGTAACAGTACCTAAGCTGTTGCGTTTCGTTCGGTGAGAGAGAGTGCCGGAGGCCCTATCCCCTATTCCTTCTCCCTCGTCCCACTCCTCATCCGGTCCCTTTTCCCAACCCAAAGGGGCGGCAACGCACTTGTGACTCCTGTAGTGTTGCTTGTGTCCATGGGCGGCGATAATTGCTTACCATCAGGCAATCCGTCTGCTCGTTTGCCGCCTATTACCATAAAAAAAAACATGGTGCAAGCAAATATTAAAATGGCAACCATGGGATTATAAACGACTGGCTGGAAGACTGCAAATGAGATGGAAAGAAGACATCATAAAGATAGCGGGCAGTAATTGGTTGAAGACTGCCCAAAAGAGAACGGAAAGGAAGTTGTTGTAGAGGTCTACACCAAAATGGTCGGAAAAGGCTTAAGACGGTGATGTTCACGGCACTGGGATGCATAAGCGGGACATTCCACCAACATTTGCAGCGCCATTTCTTGGACAGGGTTGCGGCTGCTGTCACTTTAGTGATATCCAATCGTTTCCTCCTGGCCTTTTCTCTACAAGAACCGGCCGAAACAAAGGAAAGTGAGAACGTCGCGACGCAACATCTCTTCAACCACATGTTGGGCACAGGAATTAGCGCCACTATGGTGCCATGCCTGTATACATAATGTATACAAGACATCTGTACCTGGCCGGTCATAGACATTCCTACTAATGGTTTAGACGATATTTTTATATTTGGTCAAGAGTATTTAAAAAAATGTTTTTTACTTTTTTAATGAGTCCACTGCATTTTAAGGTTCACATATTTCACGTTAGGCTGAAAACGTATAGTTGACCACCTTTACTGCTCTACGGTACTTTGAGACATACATTCAAACCTAAATATTGTCTCAGAGAATTGACTTATAAGTTTGGTGTAATAGTTAAAATTGTTTACAACAGTGTGTTCTATTAAAATAACACAATTTTATTAATTGGCCGGCAAAATAAAAATTTGCCCAATTTGGGTGATCTCCTTTAGGCGCTGCCATCGGCAAGTAGTAGTGAAAAAAAGTTAAAATTATACATACATACATACGTACGAAATCATAATCCTACACCCACAACGTTT
This sequence comes from Euclidia mi, assembly GCA_944739405.2. Lineage (NCBI taxonomy): Eukaryota > Metazoa > Arthropoda > Insecta > Lepidoptera > Erebidae > Euclidia > Euclidia mi. The sequence goes on along the minus strand of OX123186.2, from coordinate 77,116,910 downwards.
ATTTTTCGCCAACCAATAATAAACTCTAGTTTTCGTTGTTATTTGTCAGTCAAATTGATATAGGTACTTACCTACCGAACATTTCTAAGCTGTGACATCAGTGCATTCTTCCTCGGCGTAATAAATAATACGATAATATTATTAGGTATCCATTGTTCCGTGTTTGGTAATAATGTGGAAATCAATGCTATAATTGGTGGAAATAGTTAATAGTATTATTGAATTATACGGATATTCATAAATCTACCTATCTATATCCAACCTTTTTTTTTGTTTTTGATCGCGCTAGTCTTAGGAACTAGCAGGCCAATTTATAAGATTGTTTTGCCTCTCTAGCCCATTTGTTGAGGAAGGTTATACCAAATATCATCACGCTTCTACCCACGAAGGTGGAGCAGTAACCATAAATACCACTATGTAGGTAACTGCGGATATTTGTATTTATTTAGGTAGGTAGGTACCTATAAAATTCGCTTGTATAGCTTTTAGGCACATCTCACATTTTTATTTCCGTATATAGGTACAGAATACACATAATAAAAGTGAGTTAAGTAAAGTTATTATTTTAGGTAGGTACCCAATACAACAATAATGCTATAAATCATCCACAATCCACAACAAATCAATAATTTTCTAAAGTACTGGTACCTATGTAACTATGCTGTTGATATCAACAAGTCCGTTATCTTGTCCAATAATCAAAACGATATTTTCAAAACTATACTAATTACCTATATACACTCTTATTACTTAACTTACCTATTTACAAACTAAACCTAGATATAATATATTTATCAATAAGTGATGATGACATTCGTAACTGACGATAAAATAATTCGTAATCCTGCGGTGCGCTCTGCAAACTAGCGATACGTCCTGTCTCCATAACATCCCGCTCGGGACTGAACGAAGCCGGAGAAAGCGCGTCGGCAGTATTATTACATATTTTCGGTATTATATTTTTGTATATATTAAAATTCATAATTTGATGGCCGAGAAACATCCGCTTTTACATGACTTTTCTTTTGGTATACTTTTGAAAATTCTAATCCCAATACAACTCAAATGAAACGTGAAAAATTGTTTAAACAGGCCTATATTCGCGATTATTTTCTATCGTATAAAATGTCAGTAACCGTGTTTCGAATGGCCGACAAATATAGATCTAATGCTGTAGAATAACATATATTTTTTTCCGAATTTAAATCTCTGTTATTTACAAATAAAATGCGTTTGAACACGCTAGATAACACTGTATTTTGGGAAATCCTCGCCTTAAACGGCTGAAACAATTTTGTCTACTAATATTATAAATGCGAAAGTGTTTATATTGGACATATATTCGAACATGGCTTTGTCATTTGACTGAATGCAAGGTGATGTTATTAAGTACCTTTCGGTAGATAATGGTAGATAATTTCATGGATATGGACCGAGTTACTTTGTATAGAGTTTCTGAAGCCTTTAGAATAATCAGGAGTGTCTTCACACAACTTGAGACTGAAAGTAGATTTGTGTTATCCCAAATTTAACGCGCGCGAAGCCGCGGGCAAAAGCTAGTTATTTATAGATGACTAATCACCCCTCGTTAGGAAGTGATATCGGTACGACGGCCATAATAACAATTTCACGAACAAAAGTTACATCTCAAACAACTTGGCGAAGTATTGTTTGGTAAAATATGACCTGAAAAAGTCAAAGTCAAAAGAAACATTTCTCAACTTGCCAACAATTCCAAAGATTTTTTCGAAGTAATTTATAATTCAGAAGTTTCTTGTTGTCATGTTTACATTGCAGGGATGAGGAACACTATTGTCCGTTTGGCAAAAGAGGCCGGTGGTGATAGGTCATTTTGAACTTTATGCCTTTGTTTGTGTGATTGTGTTTCGCTTAACTTCTTTTTGATAATGCTTTTCGTGGAGTCGTGTTTTTGTGCTTTGATATATCTTAATATTGTTATAATAGAATCATCAAATGGGCATAATATTGTTTGGCTTAAAGCTGTCGCAGAATTACAAGCCTGAGTCTATGTACATCAAATACCTTCAAAAGAATGTAAAAATTGCTATCCCTACTAATATTATAAATTCGAAAGTGTATATGTATGTATGTATGTTCCGTTTTCACGCTAAAACAACTGAACCGATTTTGTTGAAATTTAATACAGAGATATATCATTGGACCGTGGAGATGGACATAGGCTACCATAAGTTGCAAAAATTAAACTGGGAGGGATTGTAGGGAGGATAGAAGTTTGTACGACACAAATTTACCTCTTGGAAGTAAGATCGCATGCTCTAATAATTGTGTGCTGCGCATGTGCTATCGCATATCTGTCAGTACTGTCACGTCATACATAATGTCATATTGTGCACTTTGATTAAATTGCTCGCATAAATAAACTATAATAATTAAATAATTTGAAAATATTTCATCATTTACTGGTCAGGGTATCTGTGACCTTTTTTCACGTTATTTTGGATCAGTTTTTGAGGGAAATAACGACTGCACGGGTGATAAAACAAACTCAGATTATTTAAGCGGATATCTTATTAATTCACTGTCACATATATTATCTCAAAAGAAATTTCTCAGAATACTTAATTATCGCCAAAACCCTGGACGTTCTAGCTTAAATTCTCAAGATAGACTTTCCAAATTTAAAATTCAGTCACTAGAAACTCGACGCGTATACTTCGATTTAGTTTATCTCTATAGAATCATACATGCTATTATAGACTCACCAGAATTAATCTCTCAAATCAACTACAATATTAAATTTAGTGCTCGCAGGGCTAACGAGACTAATCTATTTGCCCTTCAAATTTATAAAAATAATATATCGTATTACAACCCATTAACAAGGATGGCCCGGCAGTATAACGATATGATAAAAAATAAGATGAAAGAGTTAGACATTTTTAATCCCAATCTCAACATAATATTTATTAATAACATTAAAGATATCCTCCATAGTAAGTAGGTAGATTGAGCTTGGATGCTTCAGACATCGGAGATGTCAGAGGCATCTAATGCTAGTTTGATATATATATGCATAATATTAAAAATGTATGTAGCGTCCAATTAAGCTTCGATTCTTTGTTCCATTTTCCATAATTGAGCCCCTGTATTATTTGTAACTTAGTTTTTGATGTATGCACTATTGTTACGTTGCAGTCCAGAACAGAAAAATCTAGTTTAATATGTATTTTTTGTAAAATGATTGTTATGTGTTTTGTGCATCAAAATAAATTTAAAAAAAATGAGCTTAAAGGGTTGAAACGATTTTCCCTACTAATATTAAAAATGCAAAAATGTTTATATAGATATATTGAACATGTATTAGAATATGGCTTTGACATTTGACTGTATGCAAGGTGATTTTATTATGAAAGTACCTACCTTTCGGTATTTCATCATCATCAGCCTTTAACAGTCCACTGTTGGACTAGGCCTCTCCTTTTAAAGGAGGAATTGGCCTACTATACCACGCTGGCCAAACGGGTTGGTATAGGGTTTGTATCAAGTTTTCCTTCTCTTACCACATATTATGTAGAGGACAGCACTTGTCCTCTACATAATATGCTCCCTTTGTCGGCTCTTACGACACCCATGGGATGATATGGGGTGATGACATTCCGTATTTTTAATCCGTCACCACATGGACAAGACGGTTCGGTAGTTAGCGGTAGATAATGTCATAGATACTGACCGAGTTGCTGCTGAACATTAACGAATTTGGCTGGCTGGCTCTAACCTCATGTGAAAAGAATGTTAATGGGTGCAAGTAAGAAAATTAGCTGTCGTAATTTGCGACACAGTGGGCGTTTTTGTTTTTATGAGTCTTGAAATTAAACTACTTGTGTTTTATTATGCTATTCGAGTTGATCCTACGTAATGGTTTGCGTCGGTTATAAAGATTTGTTTTCGGACATATTTTCTTAAAGAAGACCTACTACCGTTGTTGTGTTTTTAAGGCACGTATGTTAGAATATACTTAAGTAGACATGAAAAGGTATCGCCCTATTAGGTGGAACTAAAGCTTAGGTTTAGAAACCTAAAATCTAACTCGCCACGAATGAATGTGCAAAACGAAACTTTTGTATTGACTCACAAATCAATACAAAAGTTTCGTTTTGCACATTGGTAGACAATGATTTGTCTAACCATTATTAAACATAATGATGACTTTGGAATATAATATGGCATGTAACTTATTAAAAATCATAATACAGTTATCAAATTAATGTAACCTATTTCAATAAAAAAATGCCAATCATTTTGATACAGGTAATATAGGAATTGAATTTAAGATTTATAATTTGAATAATACCTAGGTTCGTGAAAGTAAAGGAAATGCCAGTTACAGTGGAATTTGGTAAGAATGTTTTAGTCACGTCGAATACAATACTCTGGTTTACGACAACTCTTGTAGCAGAATGAGACAACATTATACACAGTGTATATTTCTACCTCGTTCTCACTACTTACAATTGATACCAGGCTCCTTCGTACAATTATTAAATAGACTAACTTCCAGTGGATATCTTAAGTCATGTCTCCATTGTCTGAAACTGGTACTAAATAAGGCTTTCTTTGTTTAGTGAGAGTTGGAAGCAATCCAATACTATTAGATAGATATAGATTCAAATGACTGCTCGATACTGCATAATTTTGGTTAGCCAAAAGTGATTAACACGCTTTTATTAGGTCGACATGTATGTACATAACTAACTATGTAATAGAATCGAAGCTAACTAATTTAACAATCTTTCAAAGGTCGTAGCGTAATGAATATTGGCACCTGTATGTAGTTCTGGTGACAATACAATAATATGGTACTGTCGCTCTGATCTGATGCTGAAGCTGGAATATACTGGAACTTCTTGATGGAAAATCGTATCATAGCTGTTTTTTATTTCTTAGAAAAGTTCATTTATTCATTCGTGGTGGCGCAGCGACCCAAAGTGAGTCTTGGCCTCTGACACGAGATCTCTCCATCTTTTTCTGTCGTGGATGCACTGTGATTCCTTCCAGTCCATTTTACAAAGTCCTGCTAGGTCTTTAAGGACTTTGTCATTCCAGCAATATCTAGGACGTCCCACTGGGCGTCGACCGCTAGATTGTCCGAGATACGCCCTTTTTGCAGCACGATCCTCTTCCATCCTCATCACGTGACCAAACCAGCGAAGTCGTGACGCTTTAATCTCGCCGATAATATTTGGTTCGGCCACAAGGTCTTCTATCTTCTTTTTTTTCACATGGGTCTGTAGTCAAAATGGGCGTCCCACAGGGTTTAATCCTCGGTCCTTTTTTTATTTTTATTGTATATTAATGACTTACCACACCTCGTTAATGACAAGCACGGGATAGTACTGTTTGCTGATGATACCTCACTTTTATTTAAATTAAAACGTCAACAAATTGATATGGACGATGTTAACATTGCTATCTCAAAGGTGGTTCGCTGGTTTGAGGTTAACAACCTGCTTTTAAATAGACTTAAAACCAAATGTATTCGATTTTGATGCCTAACGTCTAACAAGTGAACATCTCAGTAAAGGTTAAGGATGATGTGTTGGATCTTGTGGATATCACCAAATTTTTAGGCATTACATTAGATTCTAAGCTGCAATGGGGACCACATATTAGTAAATTGTCGAATAGACTCAGCTCTGCAGCATACGCAGTCAGGAAAATTCGCCAGTTAACTGACATTGACACAGCCAGGCTTGTATATCAAAGCTATTTTGATAGTATAATGTCATACGGTATTCTCTTGTGGGGAAATGCTGCCGACATTCAGACCATCTTTATTCTGCAGAAAAGAGCTATTCAAACAATTTATAAGTTAGATTATGGGGCTTCGTTAAGGAATAAATTCAAGGAAATAAACATTTTACCAGTTGCAAGCCAGTACATTTATTCCAACCTAATATATTTATTCCAAAACAAGGCCTCATACTCAAAGAAAAGTGATATCCACAATTTGAATACTAGAAATAAGAGCAAACTAGTAGTGCCAGCTACCCGGCTAGAGAAAAAAAAAAATCTTTTCCAGGCCAATGTGTGCGCTTTTACAATAAAGTGCCAAGCAATATCCAAAATTTAAGTTTTAATAAATTCAAAAAGGTTATAAAACGTAAACTTTGTCAAATTACTAATTATTAAACTATTCGGTGCTAGATTATATTGAAGACAAAAAAAATTGGTTGCCTGTAAAGTCGGTATACGGGCGAAAGTTTTACGTGACAACGACTTTGAGTGGTAAAATAATTTTAATGTGAATATTCATTCGTATAGTAGGAAGAAGGATGAAAGACGCGTGCCTTTCACTTTTTATGTCTGTCTCTCTCGCTCTTAGGCGGGACGCGTGCCTCTCACTCGCTCTCATTGTGAGCGCATAACGTGAGCGGAGCGTAACGCAGTTTCTTGAAGTGTCACCCGGCAAACCAATTTATAAGACGTTGTCACGTCAAAATGCTTGGGATTAATTTGCTCGGTCCCAGAGGCTACTTAAGTTTGATTAGTGTTAAGTTTCATGTGAGTGTGAGTTATTGTGTCTATATTATGCTAGTTTAGTACTTTTATATTATTATAAAAAAGCCTTATTAATTGACAACAATATCATAGACACACCAGCTCATATACCTTTGAAAAATTCAATGTAGTTACTAAGTTTTTAAATTGTATAGAATCAAGACGAAGAAAAGAGTGGCCCGGAGTTTCTTGCCTGATTCTTACAACAACAGGCATTTTTTTTTCAATGCTCAATTATGTTAATATGCATTTAAAGTTACTTTTTTATTTTTATTTGTATGACCTTCTGACGTGTCCAAAAAATTTAAACATTTTTATGGAAATAAACATATTTGAGTTTGAGTTTTTTCTCCTGGTTCTTTCGGATCCTAAGGCTGGCCCTTACGGCGTAGAGGAGCGTGGCGTGGCGGATGGGGGAAAGGTCGGTAGTACAGCTTAGCTACACTTCCCGGCTAAGTCCGATGGACCTGCTGACCAAAGTAGGGTGTGGTCCTCCAGCATTTCGGGGGTTGTGCGGCGGGTTGACACCCCTCCCACGGAACAACTTATCGTTACGAAACTTTCTTAGAAAAGTCGTGCAATGAAATTCGACCACGATTAGGTTTCAAGGTCTGATGAGGAAGCTGAAAGATAAGCATTGGCATTCCATGATGGAATATCGTATCATAGTTGTGTTTGCACTTGTGAGAAAGACCACGTAATGGACTTTGAACACGATCAGGTTTCAAGGTTATAACAAACCTACTATATTTTATAGACCAAGCAGTGGTGTACTTAGGGTCTCATACTTTTCCGGCTGGACTGGCGTATGTGGCTAGATTGTTCTAAGCTAACAGATAAAACACCATGCAATACAGACGCACTGGCGGAGATGGAGCGGATGCGTCTCTTAAATCTTTACATCTATACATATAAATAAAATTCGAGTGTCTGTTTGTAATATTAAAATAACCGCTTTTTACTAAATGCATATGGATGTATACACGCTACATATACCGAAATGACATTTTTTATAATTTTTGTCTGTCTGTTTGTCTGTTTATTTTAGAGAGCGCGAAAGCGGCACGACTTCGCTGGTTTGGTCACGTGATGAGGATGGAAGAGGATCGTGCTGCAAAAAGGGCGTATCTCGGACGACCCAGCGGTCGACGCCCAGTGGGTCGTCCTTGATATCGCTGGAATGACGAAGTAAGTCATAAGAATGGCCAGCCCAATTTTTTTTTTTATTTCTCGGCATTATTTTTCATTTTTATTTTTTCTATGATTTGGCGTTAAAAATACATACAACTCTTAATTTTCAGCCTTTTAACACCAACCCCTTTTTTAATATCCATATTAGTAATTTAATCATATCACTACAACTGTTGTTCACGCCAGGCGTATACCAGATTCAAAAGACTTACCACTTTGGAAGCGTCTATCTTTTAAATGATTGACCATGAGAAACTATGGTTTTAGGCATCTCTAAATCATTAAAAAGATATATCTATAGATACCGCGCATGTATGACTGATGAAAAAAATATTTTTACGTCACGTCAGTTCCATGTAGGGATTAATTTTCATTCCTTTTTATGATTTTTTTATTTTTTGTATAGACTCACGCCTCTATCATCGAAAGGGTAGGCAGAGGTGTAATATTACACCCAAATTTCGCTAAGAATCTTTGGGCCCCTCGTAATAGGTGGCACTATACCGGTGGCTTATTGCCGGGTACATCACCAGACTCTGTGCTGCTATTGAGAATTCATAAAAACTCAGTAACACTTTTTTCCCGACCCGGGAATCGAACCCGGGACCTCCGATCAACAGACGCATACGCTATCCACTGGACCACGGATACAGTATTTTTTATGTTTGAATAAAAATCGGGAAGCCGTTGGCAGAATACGTCTACCTACCAATTTTCAAAGGTGTAGTTACAATAATTTCGGAATAAAACGGCTGTGACATACGGACCGACAGACAGACATGGCGAATCTATAAGGGTTCCGTTTTTTGCCTATTTTAACTACGGGACCGTAAAAAATCGTTATACAGTTTTAATCTTAATACTGTCGGTATATGTACCGTGTATACATCCATATGCATTTAATAAAAAGCGGTTATTTTAATATTACAGACAGACACTCCAATTTTATTTATATGTATAGATTTAATCACATCTCTAGATCAGTTATCATGCTCTATTACCAACCAGATCCTCACTTACAATAAGTTAGTTATGTTTTTATACCGTAGAAATAATTTATATGGCAAAATGGTCATCAATCTAAATTTAATATATATACATGAAATTCAATATTCGTTTGTATGCCTTTATAAACTCTGAAATTCAAGATTTAGACTCACCCCGAAAATCATTGCTGATAACTTCGCACACAGTTTCGATATAACAGTAAAAAACATACTGCCTAATTGCAAATTAAAATTAATCATTAAAAATAATGTCAATAACTCACTAGATACCAGTATTTTGTGTAAGAAATCAACGCCAAACGATGTTTACAAAATTATTAAGGCATTGAATTCTAGAAAGGCACCGGGCACAGACAATATTGCTGTGGCAGATGTTAAGCTTATAGGAGAATATGTTGCCCCAGCCATTTCAGATTTAATTAATCAAAGCATTAGAACAGGATCCTACCCTAGTAAACTAAAAGAAGGCTGTGTCCGTCCACTGCATAAAAAGGGAAGAAAGGATGACTACACAAATTATAGGCCTATTACGATACTTTCTTCAATAGACAAAATCGTAGAAAAATACGTGTGTGATCATATACATAGTTTTTATAAGAAAATATCGGTAATTACTCCATACAAGTAGGGATTTCAGGCAGGTAAGAGTACAACAAGTCTATTATCAAAATTCACAGACGAAATCAATAGCCACTTAAATGAGAAAAAGCAAGTGTTAACACTTTTTATAGATTTTTCTCGTGCCTTTGATACGCTGATACACGAACAGCTGATAAGTAGTTTAGAAAATTGTGGCATTCGTGGTCCTTTACTGAAATGGTGTGAAAATTATTTGGACGGTCGAACATTTTCGGTGAAAGTTAATAATGAATATAGCAAGACAGTGTCGATCACGGAGGGAACGGCCCAGGGCTCGGTTCTTAGGCCGCTATTTTTCCTGTCCTACGCCAACGACATGGGCAAAAATATTGTCAATAGCACATGCTATCAATTCGCGGATGATACTTGTCTCGTTATTGCAAATCAAAATCCTCAAACGGCGTGTGATCTTTTACAGTCTGCTCTAAATGTCTTAACAAAATGGTGTCATGATGCAGGACTTGTCCTAAATGCTAACAAGACAAAACTATTAGTAATTAAATCTCCGTATGTTAAGCATTTGTCCATCAACGAACTAATAGCTCACGATCATTGTTGTTTACATACTAAAATTAGTACTACATGCTGTTGTTCAAAGATTGAAATGGTTGACAAATAAACATATCTTGGACTTGTCATAGACAGTAAATTTCACTGGAGCCACCATATTGAATATGTATGTACAAAATTAAGGCAATTCTTGGCAAATATTACAATTCTGAACAATCGTATTCCATTTAAAGTAAAGTTAATGTTATTTAATGCCCTAGTACAGTCTCACATACAATATGGACTCAGCAGCTATGGCCGAACATATAAAACATATCTAGACCAGATCTATAACTTGCAAGTAAAAATATTGAAAACTATTGTTTCTAAAAATACAAAATTAAATTTCAAAGATAATTATAATGGGTTATTCAAACACTGTAATATCTTACCAGTACATAAACAAGTTCAGTTAAACATATTAAAAGAATAATTTTTTAATGAACCATTAAAATCACCAATCGAACATCCTGTATACACTCGTGCCATGTCTAGGAACCGGTTGCATACGTCACGCGCTAACAATGTTTACGGCGAGCGAACGACTAGCTACCTTGTACCTCGACTTATTAATAACTTGTTATATGAAATAGTTAATAGTGTAACAGATAAAAATATAAAATGTAAACTGAAACAAAATTTCCTGAATTTATTGTAACAATTGTTTATTTAATTATGCTTATTAGTGGCTTATTTAAAAAAATAACAGTATTTTATAAAGTGTGAACTCGACGGCTCAAACATAAACCTTTATGGTTTTCTCTGATGCTGTTTGTAATTGTATAATTATGTCAAATTGTTTATGTGTTAAATAATAAAAAGAAAAAGAATATAGCTATTAAAATAGGGGTTGGTATTAAAAGGGTGAAAATTAAGAGTAGCATGTATTTTCAATGCAACATCATAAAAAATAGAATTAAAGAAATTTGTCCAAAATTAAAAGGTGGATGTTTGGGATGGACCAACCTTATGACTAAAGGGTTTGAAAAATAGATTACAACCAATTCTCAGACCTAAAAAATCTATATATATAATTCTAGTGTCATGGTGTTAGTTAAAATACTCCTCCGAAATGGCTGGACCGATTTGTATGAAATTTTGTATGTATATTCGGTAGGCCTGAGAATCGGTCGTAATCTATTTTTCAAACTTCCAAGTTATAATTAATCTTTTTTTTATATTTTGAACATTTTTGTATACTTTTATATTTTTATAATATGGCAGTATAAAATACATACAACTCCTAATTTTCACCCCTTTATCACCAACTCCTTTTTTTTATAACCATATTAGTAATTTCATCTTATCACTAGATCAATCCTGTTGGCCACGCCACGCGCATACCGGAGTCAAAAAATCGTTTCTCAGAGTTAGTTACAATACTCCTCCGAAACGGCTGAACCGAGTTGTATGAAATTTTAAACGTATATTCTTTAGGTCTGAGAATCGGCCGCAGATTAGTTTTTAAACCCCTAAGTAAAAAGGACGGGCCAACCCAAACATATATTTTTGAAGTTATACTTCTTTGAAAAGGCGCGTTATGAAAGAATGACGAGAGTCACATTTTACGATGCGCATGCGTGACACAAAATTCTCACGGGAAAAGTTTTTATTGTCTACATTCACAAGATGGCGGACGAGACTTTTTTAATAAAATGAATATGGGTATCATTTTCGGGGTTTTCATGGATTCTGATCACGAAAATGACACCTATTTGGGAATCCAAGATGGCGGACGGGACATTTTTTATAAAATTAATATGGGTGTCATTTTCGAGTTTTCATGGATTCTGGTCACGAAAATGACATCTATTTGGGAATCCAAGATGGCGGACGGGACATTTTTAATAAAATTAATATGAGTATAATTTTCGGGGTTATCATGCATTCTGATAACGAAAGTGGCATTTATTTGGGGATCCAAGATGGCGGACGGGACATTTTTAGTAAAATGAATATCTTTAACATTATAATATAATTGGTCCAATTATCGTTTTACTGTGTCAACTTTACTTTACTTTGACTTTTTTTTTATTGACCCACGCCTGTATATTCCCGAAAGGGTAGGCCGAAGTGTAATATGACACCCACATTTCGCCATGAATTTTTAGGTCCCACGTAATAGGGGGCGAGGCTATTGCCGTTACCGGGCACATCACCAGACTCCGTGCTGCTACTGGAAATTCGGAAAAACTCAGTAACACTTTGCCCGACCCGGGAATTGAACCCGGGACCTTCGATCTGCAGTCGCATACGCTATCCACTGGACCACGGAGGCAGTCTCTTTCTTTATGATATGGCATTGAAAATACAAACAACTCTTAATTTTCACCCTTCTAACATCAACCCCTATTTTTAATAGCCATCTTAGTAAGTTAATCATATCACTAGATCAGTCATACGCGCCAGTCACATACTGGAGTTAATAAATCGTTTTACAGCTGCGTTAGTGAAACAATTCAGCAAATTTCACAGTGTTAGTGATACAATACTCCTCCGAAATAATATTTTTTGGTCAATTTCTTAAGCCCTGATGGATGGATGGAAAAAAAGGAATGAGAAAAAGACCTTAAAAAGGCGATACGGATTTCGCCGGGTCAGCTAGTATTCATATAAAATTCGGTCTTGCAGTTTCGGAGCAGTATTGAGATTAAAACTGTATAACGATTTTTTACGGTCCCGTAGCTAAAAAAGGCAAAAAACGGAACCCTTATAGATTCGCCATGTCTGTTTGTCGGTCCGTATGTCACAGCCGTTTTATTCCGAAATTATTGTAACTACACCTTTGAAAATTGGTAGGTAGACGTATTTTTATACAAACAAAAAATACTGTATCCGTGGTCCAGTGGATAGCGTATGCGTCTGTTAATCGGAGGTCCCGGGTTCGATTCTCGGGTCGGGCAAAAAGTGTTACTGAGTTTTTCTGAATTCTCAATAGTAGCACGGAGTCTGGTGATGTGCCCGGCAATAGGCTCGCCACCTATTACGAGGGGCCCAAAATTGTTACCGAAATTTGGGTGTAATATTACACCTCTGCCTACCCTTTCCATGATACAGGCGTGATTCCATACAAAAAATAAAAAATGCATAAAAATGAATGAAAATTAAAATTAATCCCTACATGGAACTGACGTGACGTAGGTCGTCCGAGATACGCCCTATTTGCAGCACGATTCTCTTCCATCCTCATCACGTGACCAAACCAGCGAAGTCGTGGCACTGTTGCGCTCTCTAAAACAAACAGACAGACAGACAAACAAACAGACAGACAGACAAAAATTATAAAAAATGTCATTGCGGTATATGTACCGTGTATACATCCATATGCATTTAGTAAAAAGCGGTTATTTTAATATTTAGAGAATTTTACATACATATATATGTATATATATAATATTCTATCACATACACACAACACCATCTAGTCCCATACTAAGCAGAGCTTGTACTATGGGTACTAGACAATGGATAAACGTACATATATACTTTTTTTTGTAAATACATACATATTATACATAGAAACACCCAGAGCAATATAAACATCCATGTTCATGCACACAAATGTTTGACTCGAGCGGGAATCGAACCCGCGACCTTCAGCATGGCAGTCGCTTACACTCCCGCTGCGCCAACCGGTCGTCAAATATATATAGTTTAAAAACTCTACAAAAACATGCTTTTATAAATGCACGAAAAACATAAAAAATAAATTATGGGTCGTTCAAGTTGTCTTTATTTCTGGGCTGAAGTGTAAACTATGTGCTTTTAGTTATATATAATATTTGATTGTAAAAGCGTGGGGCGCTGGAACAGGTAAGACGTTCTTGATGTTGTCCTGATCATGATCTGTATATTATCATCATCATCCTAGCGCTGTCCCGGTTGCGATCCAAGACTCACGCTCGGAATCCGCTTGTAGGTTTCTTTTCGTATAGATATATAATAATAATATAATATAATATTCTACCACATACACACAACACCATCTAGTCCCAAACTAAGCAGAGCTTGTACTATGGGTACTAGATAATGGATAAACATACATATATACTTTTTTTTTGTAAATACATACATATTATACATAGAAACACCCAGACCAAGACAAACATCCATGTTCATGCACACAAATGTTTGACTTGAGCGGGAATCGAACCCGCGACCTTCGACGTAGCGGTCGCTTACACTCCCGCTACGGCCAACCGGCCGTCAAATATCCGAAGAAAGTAATGATGACTTCTTTAAAAGTTGTTTCTTTAATCTATCGATTCTTCTGGGATATCAACTGTAAGTGCATGTGTAAAATAGGTACATACTATGAGAACAAGCTTCTAAAACAAATTTATGCTGAGGTCTTGGTCGTGAGCAAAGTAACACGCAATAACGAAACCCAAGGGTTATGGTTTTTATTTTTTATTTTACTAGATATTCAAAATAACTTTTCAGATAGCTTATAGATTCTCACCTGACTTGTGTGTTTCGACGAGTACTTAAGAATACCAACGTAAGTTATTTGAGTCGCATGACTGCGATGTGCATACCAAAACATAAATCACTGCACATCATGTGTCCGTATTTAGGAGCATTTTATATTGCTCACCAGACGAAAGTGAGATTTGCCTATCGCACGCAATCGCGAACCGTAAGTCACTTTAAGCATTCCTCTAAATTCAACCCCAGGGAATCTACAGAATCTTTGTCCGGATCTTTCAATGAAATTCAATTTCGTTATATCTATATACGTTTTGCTTTTTGTTCAGTTACATCACTTATTTGTTTTAGATATTTTCCTGCTAACAAGTTTACTTCAGTTGTTGGCGATGTTAATACGATGTCTTCTGCGACGCAAAGTATGCGGTGATCGGGCGTTGCTCCAACTGAGTTTAAAGCTAAATTGTGCTATTATTTATCGTACGGTAGATTACTGAGTTAATTACCTGTATGTGAATCAGTATTTCAATAATATTGTATCTGGTTCGGCGATACACCGAAACCGTAGGTTCTAGGTGACTTGGGAAGGATTAATGGAATGGACTGTATTCAAAGGATAGCGGGTTTTAGTCGCCTAGGATTGGAATGGGAGAGATGATTTTGAGTGGGTATAGGATATTCCAAGGATGAAGGGGACTTACCTTGTTTGGCAATCTTCTTCGTCTCAGAAGGGCAGTCTCCTGGTGGTTTCGGGATGAAGCTGCTGGATTCACTTCACTACACAAATCACCTTCACTTGCGATCGGTTTATATAAGCGGTAATAACTATAGCGGGAGAGGCGCGGTGATACGGTATGGCGGACGCGTATTTAGCGAATCGAATGTTCTCGAAAGTTCTGGACTGTCTCTCGCGTCGACGTTTCGCGGCGACCAATCCGAGAAAGGCGTGCCCCTTCTTGGGGATGGGATAGAGAGGGATAGAAACAAAAGGCATCGCTCGCATTGGCCAAGCAGCGACCAACCATTGACGTTGATGCGATTAGTTACAGATAGGAAGGTAGAAGGCGCTACCAGTATTAGTCTCTTTGAATATGAGTTTAGGTCGTTTCTATATTATGTTCTTGATGAAAGGGATGGTATTATAGGTTTCCTTTTGTCTATGTAATATTCTGGATGGGAGATATTCAAGTTATTTGAAGGTAATGTTGGTGAGTCTTTCAATCATTTTTATTTATTTAATCGACAGTCCTATTTGTCGTCGTGCACTTCGTTAATTAGCAACACTATAGTGTTACTCCAGTTGCAATTAATACTTTCGCCTTGAAGTCTGAGGTCCGCTTACGAGTGTGTCAGATTCAGGAAAGCTCCCTAGTGTAGAGACAGTTTTGATAAATAAAAGGGACAACTATCAAATCATACTTTCATTTATTCAGTTTGGCACCAGGATATATCTTTAGATTACGTCTTGATTCTATATTTACATCTAGAGCCCAGTTCGCAAAGAATATGCATAGAACCAAGAGAGAGAACGGGCAATAAAACTCTTGGCCATTCTT
Organism: Euclidia mi; assembly: GCA_944739405.2. Lineage (NCBI taxonomy): Eukaryota > Metazoa > Arthropoda > Insecta > Lepidoptera > Erebidae > Euclidia > Euclidia mi. The sequence continues at coordinate 77,101,000 of OX123186.2, read as the reverse complement.
TTCAATAGGTAGTCATAATTCACAAATAGTGGTACAGCCAATTTATATATAGTTGTGGGTAGTTTTATATTACAAGAAAGGTCTGTCTCACAACATAACACAATAAGCATTATTTAGCATCAACACAATTTACTAAATGTTTACCACAGGTCTGTACTGAATCTCATTGATATAACTTTATCCATAGCATATTATCCTATATTACAATATTTAATATCTCACAAATGACCAAATACCCACAATATCAATAAGATAATGATTACAATATCTTACATTGTTTCCTAGAATGAAACACAGTTGCAGTTAATTAGTCAGAACCATATCGTACCTGAGTCGTCGTTGAAGTAGAATAGAACGAACAAGCCGAGCTTGTCGACTTATATAACTATAAACCTTATTTACACGTTTGACAGTTTAACTGTCAAACTTCATGTCAGTATCATTTAACTGCCACTGCCGTGTTACAATACTTCTTACATTATTATTCTGTATAAATACTTGGATAAAATTAAATATCATTACATATCTCTCAATTGCAACCAAATATGACGGAATATTAGCTTTACCACAGACTGACTACCACTCGAATCAACACAAAGGGATAGCGATGTTAAATTAAGAAAAAATAGCATATTGCACTAATGATATCGACTAAATTGTCACCTGAAAAATTATGACACAATATAAAAAAAAACATTAAGAGTTACACGTAAATTCCGTACGGTTATCTATATCAGACCGAATAGAGTTAGTAACTGTAACGGTGTGTGTGTGGTGTGGGATTCTAAATCAAAACAATGAAATTTATAACTGGCTTGAAATAAAAGGACTTAATAAACAGACAATACAATAACTATAAAATTATAAGTATTATCCCTTAATATCTTAAACAGTTCAGTGGAACACAAGCTTCATCATGTTTAGTAAGGTTTGTAAAACAGAAACAAACGGCGTAAACCTAAAGTTTTATGACTGACCGTTTTATTGTGGCCATAAACGAACCCACGTCGCCATTCCAAAATAAACAGGAGCTCAGGACTTCAGCAGACGTCCACATTCAACTGGTTATTGCATAATATGTGGAGTATTGTGGAGTACAATATTCCAAGTAAAACCTCCTTTGGGCCCCATTATATATTTAGCTCGAACCAAATCTTTCACGATATAAAGAGCGCAACTACCGTACTGGTTGCCAGAATTTCACCTTTTTCTTTTTTGTTACATACCGCAGTAAAAAACTTGGATGCAATTAAGCTGTAGAGATTTTAAAATTTACGGGCAAGCGGCTTGCAACAGAATGTAGCTCTTTTTCGTTGAATTACTTAAATGCATGAATAGTTTACTGTTGGTTCCTTCGTAGAGCCTCTAGTTACAAATGCACCGAGAATTTGATCAGCATTCAGAGATCCTGCGTATCAAATTCTCACAAATTCACTCAATTTCAATGGATCTGTAAAAAATATATTACTTATAAATTATGGTTCCATGTCAACATTCAATGATTTCATCGCGATGGTTGATTGTTGATAATGGAGGCACTTATAAGAAGATAATCAATTATACATATAATAAATATACATACATACATACATATCGTCACGCCTTTTATCCCCGAAGGGGTAGGCAGAGGTGTATTTCTACACCCACTTTTCGCCAGATATACTTTAGTCCCACGTAATAGGGGGCGAGCCCATTGCCGTACCGGGCACATTTCCTGACTTCGTGCTGCTACTGAGAATTTCGTGACAGAAAAACCCAATAACACTGCCCGACCCAGGAATCGAACCCGGGACCTCCCGATCCCACGCGCACATCTATGGCACGAGACCAACGAGGCAGTCGTATAGGGTTTGATGTCGAGTTTTCCGTCTCTACGCAAATATGGTATTTGCATCGTGTTATCCCTTAGTCGCCTCTTACGACACCCACGGGAAGATAGGGAGTGGTGACACTTGTATTCTATGCCGTCAACCACACGGCAAATAATAAATAATAAATATATAGTATGTATATGTACTGTAATACCTATACAGTTGAAGTTTATTATTCTTTTCGCGTTTAGCCTACACATACATATGTGGGTGTAATATTTACACCTCTACCCCTTCGGGGATACAGGCATGAGAATATAAATACACTCGAATTAATTCGTACCTATCGGGTGCAAGGAACTCTAACGACTCGCAAACAACATTTTTGAATGGCTTCCAAGAAATAATACGATATATCATCATTCTAAGATCGTACTAAGCATAAATTATGAGACGAAACACCATCGTGTCCATAGTAGAAATTCATGGCTGGAGCTCATAAATAGATTATTAGGTTAGTTAATTAGACTTACAAAACTTTTGGTTTCTTGTCGTCTCCATTCCGGCCATTGAACCTTGCTTAAATACTTATAAAATAATTTTACTCGCCCTGAAATTAAACTATTATATATGGATGGATGTTTACAGAATATTCTTTGAATATTACTTAAAGAACGTTTTTTTAATAGGCAACTTGGAATTAACAAGACTGAAGAGGGGAGTATTTCAATATTTTAATGTAAAATTATTCCAACCAGTTTTTGAACATGCAGCACTTCTTTATGGTAATTTTCGATCGTATATATACTTGACTCTAATTTCCTACGCTTTGTAGTAAGTTAGAGTCAAGTATATTAGTAGTAATACCGTAGCAATACAAAGACATGAACCACTGTGCGTTGTCTGCCGTGATGTAAATATACTTAAGCGAGTAGGAGGAATATATCGTCGGTGTTCTCAGATACGTTACATTAAATGAAGTAAATTAGATACTGTTGAAAATGTGAGAGGCACACATTTGTTCAAGCTGCTCGAAGCTACCTTAAGGGACAGCCTCACCTTTTGATAAGCATTATCATCTAGACAAGTAATAAATATCAAGTATATATATAAAATATCAATGACAAGTGATCAAAATGCGGATGATACATACATAGACTCACGCCTGTTTCCCGGAGGGGTAGGTAGAGACTACGGAACGCCATTTGCGACGATCCTGACATATCTCTCTTGTTTAATTCACTCCCATCAGATTCCTCATGCAGGCTCTTCTGTTCAGGGTACTTCTAACCTGTCCTGTTTTTAGGATGTCTCCAATCTGGTCATAGAACGTCCACCTAGGTCTTCCCCTTCGTCCTGTCCCATTCACACTTGCCTTGTATATCTGCTTGGTCAATCCTTCGTCATCCATCCTCTCCACGTGCCCAAACCATCTTAGCATACCTTTCTCGATGCTTGTCACTACATCTTCTTTTACCCCACAACACTCTCTTATCACACAATCAGTCAGTCACAGAAACACCACACATACTTCTCAGTGCTCTCATTTCTACAGCATTTATTCTACTTTCATGACTCTTCTGCCATACCCAACAATCACTACCATACATAAGAGTAGGTACTAACACCCTTCTATGCACAGCCAAACGTGTCTTTTTGGACACGTTTTGGCTATTCATAAACGCCTTCAGAGCTCCATTCACTCTATTACCTGCATTAACTCTTCTTTCAATATCTTCTACATTCTTATTTTCTCTTGAAACAGCGTACCTAAATATACAAACTACCGCCAGATGGTCAGGCTGGCCTGGAACAAAACCCCCTTGGCCGCGGATGAAGGTGTTGGGCTCCGCCGCCAAAACACCCAGCAGCCGCAGAGGATAGGGAGGACGGCAACGCAACACCGCATCTCCTCTTCCTCTGCGGCACAACCGCGACGCAACGATGGTGCGCCCCCATTTGGTCGCGGGAGATAGGGCGCGCGGCAACGCAACACCGACACGCCTCTCCTCCCGCGACCGCGCCCGACTGCGAGGGACATAAGAACTGTCCCTCGCACCCGTACCTGTGGACGCATCCTGCGCAGGCCTTCGTCAAGCCCATGCGGAGCGTCCACTCCCAGGATCTCGCTTAGCTTTACCGTGGGTGACCTAACGACGGTTTTTGAGCCCCCCCACCACGACAATATGGAGATCCCATGGGGGGTTCTCTGTCCCACTGAAGCAAGCTCACTTGGCAAGTTCAACGCATGTAATCATCAAACAATAACATATGATACGCTTTTCTGCCCAGGTAAAGAACTCCCGTGCATAGGTGATAAAGAAATGAGTTTACTTCCTTATGAAACAACCTTACAGCCTCACATGTCCCTCAGTGTATATGGTGTCGGAAATTAGGAGAAGCACGGGCTGCTAAGTAGTTTCATTCCATTATCTCACGGTTGCAGTGTGGTGGTAATGATGTGTATGCAGTGACCACACTGCCGCGTTTTTTCGGGACAGAGTCTTGTTTAATATTTTTTATGAAGTCCAAAAGTATATAGGCTATTCTAGGTTAGAAGTAAGGGCTAGACGTGTAAGCAGACATAAGTATTATTTTGCAACTAGCGGAGCCCGCGGTTACACCCGCTCTATTTAGGGCTACGTACACATGCTATGCACACTCCTGGCTCATAGAGTGATGATATGTAGCCTTCCTCGATATATGGGCTATCTAACACAAACATAATTATTGAAATCGAACCCATCGTTCCTCAGCTTAGCAAGTTCAAACACTCAAACTCTTCAGTTTTATAATATAAATATAGATAACTAATAATTGCAAATTACAATGCCTCATGAACTAATGATATTGTCACGATCGTTTCATGTCGCCACTCACCGTTGCATAGGCCCTCTATGCAAACCAAGTTTTTAAACGCGCCGTCGACGCGCGTTTGTAGCGATACAGACGCGATACGCACGCAAGTCAGACGCAGCCTGTAGACCTTTGCACACCTGTATAAATTCAAACGCGCGTGTGCAGCGATACAGACGCGATGCACACGCGCGTGTGTAGCGATACAGACGCTCTCAGATTATAGAACATGAATCAGATGGAGCGCGCGGAACAGTTGCATGAGGCCACTAAAGCAAATACAAATTGAAAATCGAATACAAATCCGGATCAGTGCGAAACGAAGCATCGTACAGTTCACGCGCCCCGATCAACTCAACTTTCAAATTCATAAATGCCGTCATGCGTTTTTAAACATTGTAAAAGTTGTTTCCAAAAGCAAAATTAGAAAGATAGAATATCTTTTCACATTTATCTATGGATTATTTGACTGTTTCATAATTTAATTTCGATAAAATTCGTATTTCTGCAAAAAATGTGTAAGTGTTGCCAGTTTACGTCAACGCCGTTTTCCCTGCATTATGGAAAATGCACTTGTCAATAGATTTATGTAATAAGAATTGTCATTTTAATGAAAAATATATCAACATATTATAAAAGTATATTTTAGATATATCTTTATTAGCAAATATTGTTATAGGATTTCCAATATGTAAACATTGTTTTGGGTTCGATCCCTATACGATCTAAATATTCATGTACTTAATGTGTAGAAACAGAAATAATTGATTGCAGGCATTCATTTTTTTTTAATAGCTTTCATTGTCCCACTCCTGGGCAAAGGCTTCCCCCAAATCTTTCCAGGTATGCTTGTCGCAAGTAATCTCAAGCCAGCTCTTGTGGTAGGCGTCTAGGTCATTTCGCCACCTGTTTCGTGGACCGCCTCGGCGACGTCGTCTATCCTCTGGTACCCACAGTGTTGATACTCTTGCCCAGCGAGCCTCGTACATACGGCTGACGCTGCTCGCCCAGTTCCATTTGAGACTGGCAGCCTCTCTTCCCACGTCTTTGATGCCTGTTCTAGAACGTAGCTCGGTGTTCCGTATCCTGTCTTTAGGTTTAATCCAGGATGCAGCGCTCTATGGCTCTTTGGCAGACCCCTAGGCGTGACCTGTGAAGCTGGGTAGGTGACTAGGTTTGAGAACCGTACGTTGGAATGGTCAGAATAAACAATCATATTCATGAGTTTGCGCTTCTAATATTTTTTTTTTTTTAAGTAATGTTAGTGTTGTCTACAAATCTTAATATTTATACTTTATTGTGTACTTGACAAAATTTCGCCGGTTTATGAATACCTTTACAAGGGTGAGTGAATTGATCAATATTCACCTGTACCTATAGTGTACGTCGCTTTCATTAATGTTCACTGTCTCCGGTGCATGAATATTATATGTAATGAAATCTATTACAGTTATACAGTAAATAATTCAAGACCGCAAACTAATGTCAGTATATAACTTCCATAAAAACATTACAAAACTATGTGCAAAATAGTGGGAGATTGGGTGACGGATTAAGAATACGGCATGTCACCACCCCATATCATCCCATGGGTGTCGTAAGAGCCGACGGAGGGAGCATATTATGCAGAGAACAGCACTGTAAGAGAAGGAAACCTTGATACAAACCCTACACCAACCCGTTTGGCCAGCGTGGTATAGTAGGCCAATTCCTCCATTCAAAGGAGAGTCTTAGTCCAGTCGTGGACTGTTAAAGGCTGATGATAATGAGTGGGAGATTATTCATAATCTGGCAACTTTACACGCACATAGACGCTTGTGTCCGTACAGTGCAGTCGCCAAATGTCACGTACACATAGCTGAATGCGCTACATCTGCCTTTTGTTCTAATAATCTGAGCAAGCGCTATACTAACGCGCGTGTGTATCGATACAGACGCGCCGGTGCGGCGCGTTTGTATCGATTCAAACGACAACAAACTGCTCTGTAGGATAAAAGCGCGCCGTCGGCGCGTTTAAAATACCTGGTTTGCATAGGCCCTTAGTAGGACCGAATTTCCTAGTCTTGCACGTTCAACGACTCCTATCGTATAATGTGCTTCAAGTGCTACCTTAAATTATTGCCCGTACAAACACAAAATATTCGTATTTACTTTCATAATTCACAAGTAAAAATAGTATTGCTGTAGGAACTTAAAAGCCCTATTGAAAAAAAACATTTAGAAAAAACATCGGCACTTTGTATGTTACTTTGCAGCCCAGTTATTGCATAAAAGACCTCCTCTTTACCTGAAATAAGGCTTGTAATAATGTGTTTCGATGCATTATCTTCGTAGCTAATCCTACGGCATGTTATTGCAGACAGTTTCCACACACTGAAACAATCAACTAAGAACAACGGATCTCATGGGTCATCGAACGACACTTGGTGTATCGTAAAGGCGAGAACACATCCACTTTAAGTTTAAAAGAGTTCGTGCCTCACGCGCGCATATCCCCGGAAAATGGTAGTGCATTGAACGTACGAATGGTGTTGTAGTTTCAGTGGAAGCCTGTTTAGCACTGCACTGAGTGCTGGGAGTTTGAGCTCTGGAATCGGAATCAGAATTTTATTTTTCTTTAGTTTTCACACATCATGTTACTTCAAAATCTCATTTAATCATAGCTTTTGAAATCTGTTTTGGTCATCAAAATTATTAAGCGGGGCCAGCTAGAGCCTTATAAATATAATCATAAATATAATATTTATTTATAGACTCACGCACAGGCGTGTATAATTAAATACTTACACCCACATTTTGCCATGAATTTTCAGGTCCCACATAATAGGGGGCGAGCCTATTGCCGTTACCGGGCACATCCCCAGAATCCGTGCTGCTACTGAGAATTCGGAAAAACCCAGTAACACTTTTGCCCGACCCGGGAATCGATCCCGGGACCTCCGATCAGCAGTCGCATACGCTATCCACTGGACCATGGAGGCAGTCATATAATTAATAAATAATATTGATGGCCATAAATATAATTAATAATATAATAATATCTCTTTTGGAATCCCTCAGGGGAGTTTATTGAGCCCAATTTTGTTTAATATATGTGAACGACCTCTGCAATATGACTCTCCCTAATGCCAAAATCTACGCTTATGCTGATGATACAGCAATTGTGGTTGGCAGACAATCATGGGACAGTATTAAAGTCAACGCGGAACTTGCATTAACCAAAATAACACAGTGGCTTAACTCCAAGCTACTTACCTTAAACGTGGAGAAGACGTATTATATTCCTTATGTAATCCGCAAAAATACCTCACAAGAACATCTCTTTTCAATAATAGCTCACACTTGCTCACAATTGTCTGCGCCATGCAATTGTCCTAAACTCACAAAATTCGAGGATGTAAAATATTTGGGTGTGCACATCGATGCGGGCTTAAGATGCGGGGATAAGCAACTCGACGCCCTTTGAAACAGAACTATGCGCCTCATCCATGTCTTTACATCGTTAAGAAATACTGCTAACCTAGACACCCTGAAAATGGTCTTTTATGCTCTATACTAATCAGTCCTCGGTTATTGCATCCCCGTATGGGATGGTGCCCTGGTCCTAATTATGTATTGAAACCATGATAGTAAGTTCAAAACAGGAGCACTTCGTGGAATTGACATACATTTCATTAGGTTTCATGATAACTTCACATGACCTGGAAGTGGAGTATTTAATTGCTTGGTGGTGGTAATAACGAGGAATTAGAAAAGAGATTGAGAAGAAAAGTATTTGCACAACGGAAAATTATAGGGCTATGGGATATAAATATCCTTGATATGCTTTTAGGTAAAGTATCGAAGGATTAGGCGATAGCCGAGTGGATATACCAACAGATTGCCATGCAGAGGGTATCAGGTTCGAATCAACGGCGCGCACCAATGACTTTTCAGAGTTATGTGCCTATTGACTTGTTAATTATCGCTTGTCCCGTGCCTCAGAGAGCACGTTAAGCCGTCGGTCCCGGTTGTCATGAAGATCTCTGACAGTCGTTACAGGGCGTCAGTACCTTCTAAATAAACTGACATTAGTCTAAACCATGGAATATCGCTATCCCTTCAGGTTGCGGAGGTCAGACAGGCAGTCGCTCCGTAGAAAAACTAATATTCAGCCAAATCCGGTTAGACTAGAAAGCGGACCCCAGATTGAAACTGAGATAACGCTAAGAGAAAGAAGATCGAAGGATTAGGCGCACAGTGCTACATTGGGAAAACGCCACATTAGCAAAATGTTATAACTAGTGGCTTTTTGCGAATGGGGCATTTAACGCCAACTACGTGTCAAATACAGTGATACGTAAAAAAAGAAAAAAATCTTAAGCCCACATTAGATTATGCAGCGTTGTAAATAAACCCGAAATTAACTCTTTGAACGACAGTAACCGGCTTTATGCTTCGTATAAAAAAGATACATTTTGTCTCGATAATGTCCTTGAGAGCATTAAGTGAATCCAAGTTTCAACTTTGAGACGTCCTACAGAGCAGTTTGTTGTCGTTTGAATCGATACAAACGCGCCGCACCGGCGCGTCTGTATCGATACACACGCGCATTAGTATAGCGCTTGCTCAGATTATTAGAACAAAAGGCAGATGTAGCGCATTCAGCTATGTGTACGTGACATTTGGCGACTGCACTGTACGGACACAAGCGTCTATGTGCGTGTAAAGTTGCCAGATTATGAATAATCTCCCACTCATTATCATCAGCCTTTAACAGTCCACGACTGGACTAAGACTCTCCTTTGAATGGAGGAATTGGCCTACTATACCACGCTGGCCAAACGGGTTGGTGTAGGGTTTGTATCAAGGTTTCCTTCTCTTACAGTGCTGTTCTCTGCATAATATGCTCCCTCCGTCGGCTCTTACGACACCCATGGGATGATATGGGGTGGTGACATGCCGTATTCTTAATCCGTCACCCAATCTCCCACTATTTTGCACATAGTTTTGTAATGTTTTTATGGAAGTTATATACTGACATTAGTTTGCGGTCTTGAATTATTTACTGTATAACTGTAATAGATTTCATTACATATAATATTCATGCACCGGAGACAGTGAACATTAATGAAAGCGACGTACACTATAGGTACAGGTGAATATTGATCAATTCACTCACCCTTGTAAAGGTATTCATAAACCGGCGAAATTTTGTCAAGTACACAATAAAGTATAAATATTAAGATTTGTAGACAACACTAACATTACTTAAAAAAAAAAAATATTAGAAGCGCAAACTCATGAATATGATTGTTTATTCTGACCATTCCAACGTACGGTTCTCAAACCTGGTCACCTACCCAGCTTCACAGGTCACGCCTAGGGGTCTGCCAAAGAGCCATAGAGCGCTGCATCCTGGATTAAACCTAAAGACAGGATACGGAACACCGAGCTACGTTCTAGAACAGGCATCAAAGACGTGGGAAGAGAGGCTGCCAGTCTCAAATGGAACTGGGCGAGCAGCGTCAGCCGTATGTACGAGGCTCGCTGGGCAAGAGTATCAACACTGTGGGTACCAGAGGATAGACGACGTCGCCGAGGCGGTCCACGAAACAGGTGGCGAAATGACCTAGACGCCTACCACAAGAGCTGGCTTGAGATTACTTGCGACAAGCATACCTGGAAAGATTTGGGGGAAGCCTTTGCCCAGGAGTGGGACAATGAAAGCTATTAAAAAAAAATGAATGCCTGCAATCAATTATTTCTGTTTCTACACATTAAGTACATGAATATTTAGATCGTATAGGGATCGAACCCAAAACAATGTTTACATATTGGAAATCCTATAACAATATTTGCTAATAAAGATATATCTAAAATATACTTTTATAATATGTTGATATATTTTTCATTAAAATGACAATTCTTATTACATAAATCTATTGACAAGTGCATTTTCCATAATGCAGGGAAAACGGCGTTGACGTAAACTGGCAACACTTACACATTTTTTGCAGAAATACGAATTTTATCGAAATTAAATTATGAAACAGTCAAATAATCCATAGATAAATGTGAAAAGATATTCTATCTTTCTAATTTTGCTTTTGGAAACAACTTTTACAATGTTTAAAAACGCATGACGGCATTTATGAATTTGAAAGTTGAGTTGATCGGGGCGCGTGAACTGTACGATGCTTCGTTTCGCACTGATCCGGATTTGTATTCGATTTTCAATTTGTATTTGCTTTAGTGGCCTCATGCAACTGTTCCGCGCGCTCCATCTGATTCATGTTCTATAATCTGAGAGCGTCTGTATCGCTACACACGCGCGTGTGCATCGCGTCTGTATCGCTGCACACGCGCGTTTGAATTTATACAGGTGTGCAAAGGTCTACAGGCTGCGTCTGACTTGCGTGCGTATCGCGTCTGTATCGCTACAAACGCGCGTCGACGGCGCGTTTAAAAACTTGGTTTGCATAGAGGGCCTATGCAACGGTGAGTGGCGACATGAAACGATCGTGACAATATCATTAGTTCATGAGGCATTGTAATTTGCAATTATTAGTTATCTATATTTATATTATAAAACTGAAGAGTTTGAGTGTTTGAACTTGCTAAGCTGAGGAACGATGGGTTCGATTTCAATAATTATGTTTGTGTTAGATAGCCCATATATCGAGGAAGGCTACATATCATCACTCTATGAGCCAGGAGTGTGCATAGCATGTGTACGTAGCCCTAAATAGAGCGGGTGTAACCGCGGGCTCCGCTAGTTGCAAAATAATACTTATGTCTGCTTACACGTCTAGCCCTTACTTCTAACCTAGAATAGCCTATATACTTTTGGACTTCATAAAAAATATTAAACAAGACTCTGTCCCGAAAAAACGCGGCAGTGTGGTCACTGCATACACATCATTACCACCACACTGCAACCGTGAGATAATGGAATGAAACTACTTAGCAGCCCGTGCTTCTCCTAATTTCCGACACCATATACACTGAGGGACATGTGAGGCTGTAAGGTTGTTTCATAAGGAAGTAAACTCATTTCTTTATCACCTATGCACGGGAGTTCTTTACCTGGGCAGAAAAGCGTATCATATGTTATTGTTTGATGATTACATGCGTTGAACTTGCCAAGTGAGCTTGCTTCAGTGGGACAGAGAACCCCCCATGGGATCTCCATATTGTCGTGGTGGGGGGGCTCAAAAACCGTCGTTAGGTCACCCACGGTAAAGCTAAGCGAGATCCTGGGAGTGGACGCTCCGCATGGGCTTGACGAAGGCCTGCGCAGGATGCGTCCACAGGTACGGGTGCGAGGGACAGTTCTTATGTCCCTCGCAGTCGGGCGCGGTCGCGGGAGGAGAGGCGTGTCGGTGTTGCGTTGCCGCGCGCCCTATCTCCCGCGACCAAATGGGGGCGCACCATCGTTGCGTCGCGGTTGTGCCGCAGAGGAAGAGGAGATGCGGTGTTGCGTTGCCGTCCTCCCTATCCTCTGCGGCTGCTGGGTGTTTTGGCGGCGGAGCCCAACACCTTCATCCGCGGCCAAGGGGGTTTTGTTCCAGGCCAGCCTGACCATCTGGCGGTAGTTTGTATATTTAGGTACGCTGTTTACAAGAGAAAATAAGAATGTAGAAGATATTGAAAGAAGAGTTAATGCAGGTAATAGAGTGAATGGAGCTCTGAAGGCGTTTATGAATAGCCAAAACGTGTCCAAAAAGACACGTTTGGCTGTGCATAGAAGGGTGTTAGTACCTACTCTTATGTATGGTAGTGATTGTTGGGTATGGCAGAAGAGTCATGAAAGTAGAATAAATGCTGTAGAAATGAGAGCACTGAGAAGTATGTGTGGTGTTTCTGTGACTGACTGATTGTGTGATAAGAGAGTGTTGTGGGGTAAAAGAAGATGTAGTGACAAGCATCGAGAAAGGTATGCTAAGATGGTTTGGGCACGTGGAGAGGATGGATGACGAAGGATTGACCAAGCAGATATACAAGGCAAGTGTGAATGGGACAGGACGAAGGGGAAGACCTAGGTGGACGTTCTATGACCAGATTGGAGACATCCTAAAAACAGGACAGGTTAGAAGTACCCTGAACAGAAGAGCCTGCATGAGGAATCTGATGGGAGTGAATTAAACAAGAGAGATATGTCAGGATCGTCGCAAATGGCGTTCCGTAGTCTCTACCTACCCCTCCGGGAAACAGGCGTGAGTCTATGTATGTATCATCCGCATTTTGATCACTTGTCATTGATATTTTATATATATACTTGATATTTATTACTTGTCTAGATGATAATGCTTATCAAAAGGTGAGGCTGTCCCTTAAGGTAGCTTCGAGCAGCTTGAACTCAATTGTGGTTACCATACTTTTTGTAACTTATATTAGAAATTTGTATATATATATAAAATTCTTGTATTACAGACTGACTGACAGACAAGCCACAGCAAAAGCTATTAGTCACAACAAGCTGAAACTTATCATGTATGATCCCTGGAGACAGTAGTGTCTGAGTGCATCCACTGCGGCAGCTGCGGGCATCCTCTAGTGACTAGTCCTTACTAGTAACTTATTAATTGGTTAAGTTTGTACTATTAAATTGCTTACGGCTAATAATTCAAATGCCAGAACAACACTATCATTAAAAATCAACTTTACTTCGGACTTACCTTAAAGATTTTTGTGAATGAATTTCAATTTGCTATCCAAGATCTGCTTAGTGCTCTTGTTCGTAGCGCCCTTATGTTGCTCAAATATGAATATTTTTTATCTTAATATATTTTAAATATTTAGCGTGTATGTTAAGCATATAAAAATATGCTACAACGCTTATAAATATTTGCTCGGTAACTAATAAATGAAACGTATCAGAATCATCTAAAAAGCAATTTTAATTTTGTTGGTTCAGTATTCCGAAATTAATAGTAGTATTTATAAATATTACGAATACACGACAGAACATTGTTATAAGAACCAACAATTTTATCTACAATCTCTACGCAGGGCATTGACATGAATCTGTGATCAGATTTTATCAATTGCTTGAAAATATTTTAAAAGTTTGTTGCGTGGACGCAGTGTCAGTTCTCTGTGTCAGCTTATTTATTGACGAAATTTATTTGCTGTATAAAATCGCGATATGAGCCGCAGGTGCTGAGCAGTTGCCCTAAATAACGTATTTTATCAAAGTGTAAAGGTTTACAAGGTCTCCGAAGTAAAACCTGCAGTGTAATATAAAAGCTTTCCTATTGTTCTGACGCCGTGACTGAGAAGTCACGGCGTCAGAACAGTCTTTTATACGGTGTAGGCGAGAGCCTACACCGTATAAAAGACTGTCAAACATAATTGTGCCTCAATTAAAATACGCCGGCATAACGCACACGTGTGGACTATGAAGAACACAAAAATAATTCACCTAGAATTCACGAAGTTTCTAGAATTTTGTGACAAATGCTTTTTATAGCCTAGTGGAGAGACTGATAGGCCGGTACGCAGAGTTCAAATTAGCGGCGTGCACTATTGAATTTTCGAAGCTAAGTACGTTTAAAAAATTGTTAATAATATTAATAGATTGTTAGTAAAAAGTAGAGAAAAGGGATGAAATTTTCATATTTGAGAGTACTTCATAGTTTCGTTCTCGAAAGACATGTGACATCAGAATGCACTTGACCAGCGTGGTCGAAAGTTTGTAAACGGCGCTGATGATCTGATATCCATTTGCACCAGAAATTTGTCAAAAGTCTTCACTTTACATTAAATGCAACGAACGAGACGACCGTATCTGTGAAATAAACTCGATTTCGGTTATTACTCATATTAATTTGACGCATTTCATTTGAATCATTTTATTTGATAAAGCAGCATTTTATATTTCGGTGTAATTTACACACAAAAACCATTAAAATCCTTCCATTTCTGTGAAACAGAAAGCAAAAGTACATTAAAAACCTCTCGAGCCAATATATTATCCGAAATATTCACGAATGACATCCCAAAGGATTTCGAGACAAAAATATTATTCATAATATCCTTTAAGAGCGTCTGACAAACCTGACTTTAGCGATGTACAATTTAATGATAGACAGTTTTATAAGCGTCGCTGTAGGCATAATTCTAGGTCGTCTGTTGGGGCTTTAAAAGTCGCAAAATCTCCGTAATAAAATCTATAATGACGTGACATCAAACAAATCACGGCCTCACCTAATCTTACAGCCACTTTTATATGTCTGAAAAATTCATTCTGGAGATGCCACCATAATAGATAGACATTTTATACGTTATAAGTTAAACGATCTTGTTTTTTGCTCTTCTGAAAATTGAAGCAAGTTTCCAACGTTAAGATCTCGTAACAGAATATTCAGCCGTAAATTTTGTAAAGTGTATAAGGTGTGCTATGAATATGCAATGCATTTTCTCGCATAGCAAATAAATTTCCTAAAATAGCAGCTTATCTGATATTTGTTATGCATTTCTATGTGATGTTAATTTAGAAGAGCACGCTAGCACAAAATAATCTTTTGTCTAACAAGACCAACATTACAAAATTAAAATTTATTAAGCGGTCATCTCTACCTCTGGGTGCTCGTAAACTCCCTGTAACCACAACTGTCACGTTCAAAAATCATTTTCGTCGGTGAAAATAGAAATTAACTCGACGGCCATTCACATAAAGCTGGGCACGTATTCTGGAATCAATACGCGACGTCGAGGCTCATCGTGATTCCCCATTATTGGGCACATTCTTGAGAATATTGTCACGTTGTCGATGCCGTCCTGGCAAATGGCCTATTCCGTGCATTCCCTTGAGCGAGCGCGGACAACATTATCAACGTTTGTTACAGCTTTTGCGATAGTGCTGAAGTTAATAATAATATTTTTTTATATTTTTAAATGTGTTTATTTTGGTAAATAATATATTTAAAAATGTAATTTTAATTAGAAAAATAATAAATAAAGGAGATAATATTTATTTATTTCAGGTAATAAAACCCAAAAAAAAGGCAGCGATAGCCGAGTGGATATACCAACAGACTGCCATGCAGAGAGTATCAGGTTCGAATCCACGGCGCGCACCAATGACTTTTCGGAGTTATGTGCGTATTGAATTGTTAATTATCGCTTGTCCCGTGCCTCGGAGAGCACGTTAAGCCGTCGGTCCCGGTTGTCATGAAGATCTTTGACAATCGTTACAGGGCGTCAGTACCTTCTAAATAAACTGACACTAGTCTAAACCATGGAATATCGCTATCCCTTCGGGTTGCGGAGGTCAGACAGGCAGTCGCTCTGTGGAAAAGCTAATATTCAGCCAAATCCGGTTAGACTAGTAAGCGGACCCCAGATTGAAAACTGGGATAACGCTAAGAGAAAGAATGAGAAGGTAATAAAACCCATACAGATATATACCTTACAGACTAACATACATACTATTACAATACAATTTATAAAACAAACAGGTGGGTTCACGGCTTCGTGTTACGCTGAATGGTATTGCGTAACCTCCCATGAAAACGCCGATACACGACACCCTTCGGCCAAAAGTCTTCCTTGAGGAAAGTCTCGAGATGTTGAGTCGGCACCCGCACCACATACGACTTGAAGTTGGTGTTATGCCTTGACTCCAATCTCTCGACTCTCAAAGTCCACTTGGTCATCTATCACTTGGCATCTAGGGGTCGATTCTCCAAACCACGCGATACTTTCAACAACGTAAGTCATAATTATTATACTTTAGCCGAAGGTCGTTCTGCCTAAACTTAGTTTAGCCCTTAGGAATAATGAAATGTAACAGCTTTTTGATCGACTTCAAAAAAAGGAGGAGGTTAACAATTCATCGGAATCTTTTTTGATGTATGTTCCCCGATTTCTCTAAGACGCCTGGACCGATTTCAAAAATTATTGTTTTGATTGAAAGAGTATACCTCCTAGTAGGTCCCATGATCATCAGGTCAGGATATGGTCATGGAGTCCTGAAAATATCGAAGGAACTCTTCAAATTTTATAAGCACACTTGAAGCGATTTGACGATAACAACCCAATGCCGTCGAGTTTGGGCTCGTTTGAGTCGTCTTTACATAGACTTTGATGCTGGATGATTTCCATGGTCTGATGATAGAGTTGGAAGGTAACTACGAGATTTTTGTGATACAATAACCCAATCTCATCGAGTTTAGGGTCGTTTGATTCGTCTTTACATGGACTTTGGTACTTCAGTACCTGTGTTTACCAGGGTCTGGTGATGGAGCAGGAAGCTGGCCATGGGAACTTTGTAATACAAAGACGCAATCCCATTGAGTTTGGGCTCGTTGGATTTGTCATTACATGGACTTTAGTGCTGAATGTTTACCAAACTCTGATGATAGAGCAGGAAGGTCCTATATAATATCTAAGAGAGGAAGTAGCACTGCATATCCTAGTATAATGATGGACAATTCAAGCCAGGCGGGCGATGGTCCGGGCATATGCAATTTATTTGGTTCTAACTTTTCGAAGGTCTATAACGAGATTGACAACTTAGACAATACTAATTTAAATTCATCATACCTGGACGCCATAAATATCAGTAGTTCATGTTTTGCAAATCTAACTATAGACAAAAATTCGATACACAATAGACTCAAGAGTCTAGATGTTACTAAAGGAATGGGTCCAGATGGTATACCACCATTATTTTTAAGAAATTGTGCTGCCAACCTTGTATTGCCTCTCTACTTTATTTACAACAAATCTTTGAGCTCTGGAATATTTCCGAAGGAATGGAAATTCGCAAAAGTTGTACCCATTTTTAAGTCAGGTGAAAAAAATCATGTCGGTAATTATAGACCAATTTCGCTTCTATCGACGGTAGCTAAGATTTTTGAATCTCTCGTCTGTCCCTAATACAAAACCACTTCAAACCATATATTACTGAACATCAACATGGTTTCGTCAAAGCCAGATCGACCGTTACTAACTTGGTATCATTTACAGAAACACTTGCAGTTGCCATAGATCGTCATAAGCAAATCGATGTTATTTACTCAGACCTTAGTAAAGCTTTTGACAGAGTGTCTCATACAATACTGATCAAGAAACTCGAAATGTATGGTATATCGGGCAACCTATTAAATTGGATGAACTCGTACCTAAGCGAAAGATTCTTTTTTGTTGTTGTGAATGGTTATAGGTCAGAATTGTTCCAAATATTGTCAGGAGTCCCTCAAGGCTCGCATCTGGGACCTGTTTGTTTAATGTCTTTATAAACGATGTTTCCAGTTGCTTTCAATATTCCAACGCATATTTATTCGCAGATGATCTCAAAATTTCCCGTGTAATAGAATCTGAATCTGATGTTTCATTACTACAACAAGACATGACCAAATTTAAGACTTGGTGTTTCTTGAATGGAATGAATTTAAACATCGACAAGTGTTACCACTTGACGTTCACCAGAACATTATCTTACATTAACTCTACATATAAATTTGATGGTCACCAGATAAAAAAAATGGAACAGATCAGAGATCTCGGTGTAGTGCTGGATAGAAAACTTACCTACCTGCCTCATATTGAATCGATAATTAAAAAGGCTTCAAGTATGTTAGGATTTATGATTATGAATGGCAAAATTTTCCGTGATTCGCATACTAAAATCATGCTGTATAATGCATTAGTTCGCAGCCAGCTAGAGTACTGTCCTACTGTATGGAGACCGCACTATTCTGTACATGCCCTTAGCTTAGAACGCATACAAAAAAGGTTTCTATGGCACCTATCTTACTCAGACAGATTGCCTAAGAAGTGGACATATAATGAAAGGCTTACTCATTTTAAAATGATTTCATTAGAAAAGCGTAAAACAATGATAGATCTATTATTTTTATATAAAATACTCCATAATCAAACTGACTGCTGCCAGATACTAGACAGCATAACGTTCAATGTCCCACGTCGTATACCACGTGCGCCAGCTCCTCTGTTAGTGCCCCCGTTTCGAAAGACAGTGCTAGGCTACAATTCAGCTATTCCAAGGATTAGTAGAGCTCTCAATAGATGTTCTGGATCGATCGATGTATTTGCCGTAAGTGTCAATAAATTTCGACAATACCTGATCGAAACAAATGTAAATTCTTTATAAGTTACCCTCAAATCTTCTTTTTTGTATATAATATTATTGCCTCAAACTCATAGATTTAGTATTTCCTAGCTCTTAAGAATCTAATCGCATGTGGTGTTTACCTTTAATTAGTTGTACAATTAAGTCAAGCTATATATGAATGTAAGATGTGATAAAATTATTGTAACAACTGTTGGTAAACCTAAATAATAAATAGATAAATAAGGTGGCCATGGGATCTTTGTGATACAATAACGCAATCTCATCGTCTTTAGGCTCGTTTGTTTTGTCTTGGCAAATACTTTGGTACTGGATGATTTCCGGGATCTGATGATGGAACTGAAACGAACGCGTTTAGGCTAGTTAGTTAATAACAAAAAAAAAACTTCAAATTGCCAGAAAGGTACAGTTCTATATTTCAGAATTGAGGCAATGTAAAGAAGGCCTCCCCATTATATACCACCTACACTAACCTATGTACCTAATTACCACTATTACTATTTTTTATTAGTATACCACTAAAAAGCAACAAATAAAAATTATTTTTAAATAAAAAGAAACCGACTTCAAAAACACTAAGGAACTAAAAAACAAAAAATAATTGGTTTTGGAGCAATAACTTTTGGAGTCGGTGCCTTGGTTAATTACCAATTTTATATTATTGATATGATATTGATTATGATCCCCGATCATGCGCACATTTATGCCGCGAGACCAACGAGGCAGTCAATCGAACCCGAGACCTCCCAATCCCACTCGCACATTTATGGCGCGAGACCAACGAGGCAGTTTTTTAATTCTCTTTACCATTTATCTTGTGCTAATCATTTCGTGTGGATGAAGAGCCCTTAGAGGATTCAATAGTAGACGTCTTTCAGCTGAGGTCATAATGATAAGTCAATTTGTGAAGGTTGGTAACATAAAAATATATTATTTTTTTTTGTAAATTTAAAGCTCATCTTATTTAAAGAATTCATCTTTCTGTGTTAAAATGTCGAAATGTTACCGGTCCTCCATATCCGCAACTCCAAAAATGCTATTGAGGAACTGTAATAGGCTGGTAGCCACACACTTCGATATATATCTGAGCCACGGTAATATAATCTAACAGTATTATAACTCGGCCGTCTCTGTGAGTTATATACCTACAGACGCGCCGTACGCAAACCAGCGGTATAGACCAGGGTAGATAATTTTTGAAGTAAATAGTTATTTGTGCAACAAGAGAGCAAAGTTGTTTTTTGTTTCGAGTGCTGATTTTGAGTAACGAGCAAGCGAAGGATTCTATGATTGATTCACGAGCGTAGCGAGTGAATCAAAGTTAGAATCCTGAGCGTAGTGAGGGACTCAACAGTACGAGATACAAAAAACTTTGCTCTCGTGTAGCACACATAACTTTTCACCACAACAGTGAGAACACAGTCATATTACTTAGGAGACAAAAATGAACAGGAATAGATTGAATTCTGCATTAATCACTTGTTGATTTAACTCTTCTGGTGTTAAAGTACAGTCATCATCGCTAGTTTCACTCATCTTTTTAGATTATATATTAATATAATTTAACACGTTACGCTATATTGTATCAGCATCAGCGAAATTTTTATTCCAACTACTTTTTTAAATCGCGTTATACCGCGTCCCTGATGTTTATTTTTAAAATGTATCATTGTTGTAATTCCAAATAAAAATGTATTGGTTAATTACCAATTTTATATTATTAATAAGACTTATTTTTATTAAAATCCCATAATAAACTAAAAATATAAACAATAAAATATAAAAAAAGTAATTTCTTTATTACAAATATATTTTTTTAATTGCGTTTCCGAAGGTGTTTTCTTTGAGGTCGAATACCAAAATCGAATTTCGAATTCGAAGGGGTTTGTTTTTCACTTACTTTTTATATGCATGTGAAAGAGACAGAGCACAGTAAAATTCGAATGTTTCAAATTTCTGGCTGAACAATGTCAATTCGTGACGCTGAAGATTGAAAAACTAAAAAGCTACTTTTACTCACGCTCGAATCAAAATCGCGTTTTGTTCACTGTTGTCTCGCAGCAAAAGCGGTTTGTTTGAGCTGCTGTGGTGAAAATAAAATTACAGTAGGATGAAACCCATTGGATAAGGAAGAGAATATAACGATCATTAAAGGAAAAATAAATTACGGGCGATCTGAGGTCGGGAAGTGGATGGGGTTGCGATTTTAAGGGTAAAAAAGGGTTTATCTCGATTGCCAGCAAAACTACAAGTCCTACGGGTAAAACGTCAATGGCAAAGTTGTAGGTAATAAAAAGATCTATAACTTTTGTATTTACACTTTATTCACACAACGTCATAATTTATGTGAAAAATTCAAATAATCAAGTTTTTGGTTTTTTACTTTTAACTTTTACAATAATTTTTTCTTTTACACAAAATTTGGTGAAAACTTGCCTTTTTATGTTCCAAACACACTGTTAATATCCTTAATTTAAAATATTTATTTTTACGCCTTATTTTGATTTAATATCGAAATAAAACCCTAATTTTCAATTGAAAATTCTCACGTCAATATATCACCTTTTTTTTTTATTTTTCGGCATTTTGTTCGTTGAAATCTCTATTTTCTGATGGTCTGAATAAAATATACATTACTAAGGTAAATGTCCTCAGAAAATCCAAAGAAATGAGACAACCTCGAGACCGAGATTTTTTAAATCATAATGTACAATTTATACATTAACCTAAAATAGAAATTTTACCCTTAAAATCGCAACCCCATCCACTTCCCGACCTCAGATCGCCCGTAATTTATTTTTCCTTTAATGATCGCTATATTCTCTTCCTTATCCAATGGGTTTCATCCTACTGTAATTTTATTTTACTTTTTACCGTTTTCTAACGTATCTGCACTGGTCTAGTAGGGTTGCCCGCCTCAAGTATTTTAATTACATCTACCTACTTGACGTTTTTTCTGGTTTTGTGATTGTTCATATTACTTATATTTTTATTCAAACAAATGAAAATCGAATGAAATAGAAAGGGTAGAATAAAAATGCATATCGGTTTTTTTGTTTATGTGATGTAATTTAAAATGCTTACAGTATTTATTTATTGTTAATTTAAATACATACAACATCTGGGGGCACGGTAGTGGCCCCGCCAAGTCGAGTAAAAAAACGGCACGGCCGTACCTACCATCCTTTTCTCGAAGCAGTTCAGGCAATTTTAGACTCCCTATAACTTCATTGTGGATAAAATTAGAAGCCTAATTTTTTAGTAACCAAGCAGGCATTGTATAAAAATTGTATCTATATTTCAGATTTATTTCAATTTGAACCAGCAGTTTAAGAATTATAACGAGCCAAAGTTTCTTCATTTTGTCACACACTGACCGATCATCAAAAGTCTAAGGCACTTCTAGCAGCCATAGAAGCTTCATATTTAGTATACAATTAGTGTTTAGTGTATGAATCAAAGAAAAACTCAAATATTTTTCAATTGGTGTCCAGTTTTAAGATACATAAACTGCATAAATAATTGGAAAAATTGGAGTGTCTGTTTGTAATATTAAAATAACCGCGTTTTACTAAATGCATATTATGCATGTATACACGGTACATACACCGAAATGTCATTTTTTTTAATTTTTGTCTGTCTGTCTGTTTGTTCTCGCTAATCTCTGGAACGGCTGGACTGATTCTGACGGAACTTTCACTGGCGGATAGCTGACGTACCAAAGAGTAACGTAGGCTATAAATTAACCGGGTATGCGAAGTAGTTCCCTCAGGACGCGGGTGAAACCGCGGGAAACTATTCTATATAAATATATAGGATTACAAAATTACATTTGTAGTTAGGGCTTTAATTAAGAAAATTCGTTGTTGGGGTACAAGAAGTAGAAGATAAGTACCGGTAAGGACAAAAGTAGTGTATCAACAAAAAGTAATGAGGTCCCATTAAAAACAATACTTGTCAAAAAAACTAAGTCTCGCTACCGTAAAAAGTTGTGAGATCCATGTAATACCAAGTCGGTTAATTAAAAATCTTTAATGTTTTATATAAATAGATTGTCTTGGCAATCGCATTAAACAATCTAATTTATATATGTGTTACTTATGAGATATAATATCTATTGTGAGTCAATCTTTTTAAATAAAACATGAAAGATTTTTAACTAACCGACTTGGTATTACATGGACCTCACAACTTTTTACGGTAGCGAGACTCAAGTATTGTTTTTTATGGGATATATAATACCCTTATAAATTACTAACTGAAAAATATTTGCGCATTGACTGAGACGTTCTAAACGCTTTATTATTAAATTTGATGGTATAAAAAATCCGCGATAAAGAGTTTTATCAGAAATAATTTTGGGAAACATTGACAAGGAGTAGAAAAAGGAATATCTTTCACTTGGTTATAGATACCTACAGCTACTTTACAATTTATGTGTTTAGTTTTAAATGACGTTCTAAATATTTCCTCCATTTTTAGGGTTCCGTACCTCACAAGGTAAAAAAGGAACCTTTATAAGATCACTTTCTTGTCCGTCTGTCAGTCTGTCTGTTCGTGAGTCACCACCAATTTTCTCAGGAACGGGTGGACCTAGCAAAGTGATAATTAATACCAGATACTGAGGTCTATGGTTCCTATTAGGTGTATAAAAATCAGGGTCCTGGGTCAACTCGATAAAAAGATATGGTCAAAATTAGATTTTTGCGAAAACTTGTAACTACCAAAATTAACCTTAATTTTCAACTTTTTTTAATTTTCGGAATTTTTCCTTTACTTGTGCTGTAAGACCTTGGTTTTAACCAAAATTGACAATTCTAGGTCAACCGTAAGTACCCTATAGGTTTTGGGTCAAAAACCTATATCGTAGTTCCCGTTGAAATAGAATCACGAAATTTGGCCAAAAGCAAGGTCTTACAGCACAAATAAAAGAAAAATTACAAAAAATAAAAATAAAAGTGGAAAATTTAAGGGTGTCCCCATACATACATAGTAGACTCCATTTAAGATAGTCCTCTAAGTTGTATGGGCGCTCATACAGATTTGGAGGACTAGCGGAATTAGCACCAACCTCAAATAAGGTAAAATGCGTACGGAACCCTCGGTGCGCGAGTCAGACTCGCACTTGCCCGATTTTTTCGACATATGCCACGAAATCATTGCTAGGTAATATTAAAAAGGTTTGAGCAGTATCCTTACTGTAGTCCCGGTATCTTAAATACCGGCTCTCAGTGCTGAAGTTGTGGATACTTTGATCCGGCTTTACGTACGACTTTAAGGCCTGACAATCATTTTTTTCCAAACAACGCTTAAGAAGATACCCACAAATATAAAAAAGTGATTTTTTTCGGACATGTCTAGCTGATTGTATTCAGAACTCGTAATTTGTACGCTGGCAAAATCTTCGTTGTCTGTATTTAATATTTCGTTAGTTAGTATAACAGAACAGCTACTATTAACTTCTTTAGGAGTTGTTTGAACAAGAAGTGTGCCAAAATCATTTGCACAATTTCCTCCTTTTGGGGGTTTTATAATGATACAGAAAACTAAGTTTTTAAATGCCGACGCAAACTGTCTACATGTTGGATTTAGAGCCGTGCCATTTTTTGTTCGTATCTGACCGAATAAATTTTCAAGAGCGTCTTGATTGCATCTCCTTGTCATAAGAAAATTGTACCCTTCAACCCGCAAGTCATCAAACAAGAGCATTAGCGATGTTATAGTTATTTGGAAACCTTCAATGAATCTAACACTAGTAGTGTGGTCACTGCCTTTTTTTGGGTTTATTAATTTTAACTCTTGGAAAAAACTTATCATCTGTTTAAAAAATGCCTTTTGTGATTCATCGCCTTTATACGCTCTTTTAAATTCATAACTATTTGACAAATTAGATGAATTCAACGAATCGAACAAATCGTTCATCATCGTTAAAAAGTTAGCGGTATCTCTACCGGATTCATCAATTCATTATTATCTATATATGTACGAATGCCATTCGCAACGGACTTACTAAGGAGTTTTGTTGCAAAGCAAACCTTCATTTTTTCAAAGTTTGTAGGTTTAATATGACTGTTAGTCTCAAATTGTTGACGTGACAACGTCTTATAAATTGGTTTGCCGGGTGACACTTCAAGAAACTGCGTTACGCTCCGCTCACGTTATGCGCTCACAATGAGAGCGAGTGAGAGGCACGCGTCCCGCCTAAGAGCGAGAGAGACAGACATAAAAAGTGAAAGGCACGCGTCTTTCATCCTTCTTCCTACTATACGAATGAATATTCACATTAAAATTATTTTACCACTCAAAGTCGTTGTCACGTAAAACTTTCGCCCGTATTTACTTTACAGGCAACCAATTTTTTTTAATGTCCTGATTATAAAACTGTATAATATGGTCATATTTTGCTATTGAATTTCCGAAGTGAAAATCGTATTGCATAAGGTTATTACGAACATTTTTAATTAAATGCGGTACATTAAAAAATGTAATAATTTTTTCTATCATTAATAAAAAAATAAGGTATTTCAATAGAAACTGATCTTTGCTTGGAAGCTTTCCATAAATCAGACCCTTGGTCGAATACAAAAATACGGATGTAAAGACCAATTTCAAATAACTTTTGTAAAACTTCATCTATCCATATAATAATTTCGTCATGGTTTCGACATTCTGAAAGTAATGCGGCTGTTTATAGTTCACAAAGATACCACGAACCATTATCACGAACGCATTTTTAGCCGGTTCTGGAGACTGTAACCCTTCAATTTCGTGGAATCTGGTAATTTTGTCGTCTTTAATATTAAAGAAAAGATTTGCTTTTAAAGACATGGCATCAATCATAACTAAACAATGTTTTTCTTGTTCTGTCATTTGTGTAACTTTCGCTTTAAGCACAGACAAAGCTCTTTCATTAATTTCAGTTGTGATTGGGAAGGAATGGATGTATAATGTTGAAGGACAGGGAAAACACAACTCACTTTGCAAAAATCGGTAGTCTTGTGGGCTTATGTAATATAAATTTAAGCAAAAAATTTTGTAGTCCTGGTCGTATCGATTGCTGGTACCATTTTTTTTGAGACTACTTTGTGCTTTTATTATGAGAGCCAGTTTGCCGTTCAAATATTTTCGCAAAGTCGATGAAAAGTTCTTTCTTCAGATTTTTGAGACTTATTTTCAAAATCGTGTAGTTTTATTTTTTTTCTGCATTGGACGAGTTCGTACTTCAATTTTCGTTTCCTTGGAGTGTTACTAGAGAGTCCCGTTGAGGTTTGAGTATGACTGTCTTTCGCTACATTTTCATCAGTCTGTGTACAAATACAATGCTTATCCCCAATCGTCAAATCAGTTTGAATTTGTTGGTCTTTTTTCTGAGGGTCTCCTGGAATGGTACTTTCTAAGCTTGGCAGCATCAATAATGGAAGACCATTCTTTTTAATTTTTTTTAGTTTTGATTTTTGTTGTATGTCATCCACAATGAAATGTTTCTCACAAATACGGTAAGCGGGAAAGTTAGTTTTATTTTTTAAATCATCTCGATGGATCAGTAGCAGCCATTGAAATCGTCTGAAAATAAATTAATTTATTCTTATTCTGGGTAAAAAGTAAACTGCAGTCGCCGAAGGCTACAATACTAAATCTTTTACATAACTTCAACACTTACCTACTGAGCCAAAATGCAAGTACCTACGTCCTTAACCCTAGATCACTAACCTTATTTTTCGACACTTATTACTAACCTTCGTACTTTCGACTACGGTATTTAATAAAGGGGATAATGGGTTTTATTTGAATTAAACATGCATATTTTTTATTTTTGTAATAAATGTACATAAACCAAAACGGCATATTTATTAAAAAATCTGCCTTATAAATGAGATCGTAGGTTTTATGGCAAATTAACAATGGTAACATTTTAAAATATTTTTTAAAGCATTATTTAAAAGTAAATGTGAAAAATAATTTTCAAATATTAGAAATAACGAATGAAATAAAATAATGAAACAAAAATTTTGGTAAAATCTATCAAGTTATACATTTGTGACAAACGTCAAGTTTGTGCTCCCCGCACAACTATTTATTTCTCTGGGTGCAACTACTTTTAGTCATCCTTCGCTTTGCGGAGGGACACAAGGCTTATATTTTCCTATTTTAGATAGGAGGTGGTACATCAGTCGCATTATTTTCACAAATAAAATAAATAAACAAAACAAAAAAAAAACGCAAAAGTTCACCAACTAAATAAGACAAAATGTTACGTTAATACTAACCTTCGTCGATGCGACGAGCCATGGTTGCTGAAACGGCGCTCACGGTGCCCCCCACTCAAAACACTACCGTCAGTCGGAGGGGCAACGGATCGACTGAGATTAGCTAAAGTGTGGAAGCAGTGCGATCGCGCGCGCAAAAGTTAGCACGATTTAAACAAACCCGCGTAGTCGAATCGACGAAGGTTAGTAATCTAGGGTTAATAACTGACGAGTATAATTATAACTTTTCATCGTAAATTAACGTTCCTATTACTAACAGCACAGAGCAACTCGAAATAACAGTTAATTGGTCATCCATCCGATGTCCAACCGCTTTGAATATTACTTAACGTCAACCATCTAATTGCGTATTTATATAATATTACTTACAGTAATATCTATTCATTGCCAACTGATTCGATAACACTACATAAAATCTACCTTTTCATTTTAATTTCATAACGATATTACGTTTAATTCAATATGTATTTCCAAAAACCTATAGCTCGGGGTGCTTTAAAATTAAGCGAAAAATGAGGTACTTAGTTAAGTAAGTACCCTAAGAAATTACCTATTGGTTATGTAATAAGCAGATTTCCATTGGCTTCCATTTTGAAAATTACCCTGTAGGTATTACTAATCATAGACAACAATGAAATAATACATTGTCCATAACGCTGGTATAAGTGTCCTGCTAGTAGGTATACGTTATAACCGCAATATGTTTTAAAAATAATAAACATACTAATAGATTAAGCTAGTCAAATTACGACTTTATCACACTAAAGTTAATTACCGTGTCAGAAGGTAGGTGTGAAAAGCGTAGTTTTCATTTAAAATAAGGTAGTAGTATAATACTAGAACTAGCAGCAACCATCGTAATTTGTAAAAAAAAAAACATTGTATAAATAGTCTTACCTTACAGAGTTTACAGGTAATTTAAAAAATCTTATAGTTGGGTGAGTTATCGAAGAATTTAAACAACCAAAAACAGCACAATATAATCTATTCGTCTTCGCCATAATAATTATTTGAATATCAGAACCAGACAAACACCATCACCGTCTGTTCGTCACTGCGACACGGTGCGAGCTGCGGCACGAGCGAGCGCGGCTGTGGGTACTCTACGCTCAGTCTAAATGGGTACTTTGCTCGAGGCGCGTAGGTATAACTCGAGTTTCGTGCGTTTGTATGGAGTTACAATACTGTTAGATATTATTACCGTGCCTGAGCCACGGTAATAATATCTAACAGTATTGTAACTCCATACAAACGCACGAAACTCGAGTTATACCTACGCGCCTCGAGTAGAGTACCCATTAGACTGTGCGGACTGTGCCAAGAGTACCCACAGCCGCGATCGTGCCGCAGCTCGCATGCGGCGCGTCTGGTAGGTATATAACTCACGAAGGCGGCCGAGTTACAATACTGTTAGATTATATTACCGTGCCTGAGCGTTCCTTAAGAAAACACTGCACTGTCCTGAAGGACATTGGCACGTACGAACACACCGCGAACAACGCGACGTGGTTAAATACAGACGTGGGTAGGGTTGGCATATGCAATATTATGCTAGTACAATAAAATTACTTCTTTAATGCTAGTTTGCTATGTTATGTTATTCTTACAGGTTGCGGAGGTCAGACATTCTCTCCACCGACCGTCGCTATTTCTATCTAACTTATTGCCAGAAAAGCACGGGAAGTGAGGGTAGGTGCTGAAACCACAGCTGGTGTAACCCATGCGGGAACGTTGAGGTTAATATAAGGTATTTTACTTTTATATTAAAAAAAATACACGTATATCGTGTAATTATTTGAGATTTTGATCCGTTACATAAATATTACTATGTGATGCAAGTTAGCGACTGGTTGCATAGAACTTGAAGTGAGTGTTTCCTCGGACGGCATTATATCGGGTGGCTCGCCAACGCTTATTTTGGACTCCAGGCATTGTCATCGCAGTCGATAAAACGACTTTTGTGTTTCTTTCTTTATAGCCATACCATACCATAATTATATAATATGCTAGCTTTTGCCCGCGGCTTTGCTCACGTTAAATTCGGTAAACACAAAACTCCTTCGATAGTAATTTCATTCGATAGTAATTTTCGTTTTAATTCCGTTCATAGGGACTAATAAGAAATATAACCGCAAGAAGTATTTAAAACATTTCTGTAAACAGTATTTTTAGAGTTTCTTAGTCAAAAATGGCTAAACACGGAATCCTTATAGACGCGCTATGTCTGTCAGTCTATCCGTATCATCGTATGTCACAGCCACTTTATGCCGAAAGTATTCAGTTTACACATTTGAAAATTGGTAGGTAGCTGTATTCTGTGAACTGCTTTACGACGTTATAGAAAATAAAAAACATGGAATATTAAGGGGGCTCTTCATACATGGAACTGATGTGGAAAATGGGTCGTTAAAAATTACTTTGAGGTTCCTACAACCATTGTTTCTCAAAGTCAATCTTTTGAAAGATATACGGATCCAAAGTGGTAAAATGGGTGTGTGTGTCCCTCAAACTTTTAAGTAAGAGAGTGAAAAACCTAAAAAAAATATGCTGCAGCTCGTTATAAAAACTTCCAACGAAAATTAGTTTGAACGATATTTAGTCAGCAGCTTTTGAAATAAAGCACCTCTTAAAACCGTAAATATAGGTTTGTCGTTTATACAAATACTATTAATAGTTAGTCGAAGATAATGGCTATGGTAAGTTGATACCCCCACTACGGAACCCTTCAGCGAATCCTATTTGCAATAGCGAATAGCTCTTTTACCCGACTGCGCGACGCAAAGGAGGGTAATGTGTTTATCAGTCTATGTATGTATGTATGTTTGTTTCTATGTGGCGTTCTAGAGACCAAATGCGTAAGCCGATTTTGATGGTTCTTACGTCAGTCGATTCGTCTTAACCTTGCGAGTGTCACTAAAGACATCACAGTAATCAAAATTTACCACAGCGACAGCCAGACGCCATATTGTCAAAATGAAAAAAATTAAAGTCGATGAACTATATCAAGAGGGGTGTCGTTGAATAGGTTTAGGTTCTTTTTATCATTTTTCATTTTAAATAATAGTTTAGGATATATAACGATTTAAAGATGTTTAACAAAAAAAAAATCTCGCTAATTTTCATACTTATTGATTTAAGTTTTTATTTCAAGTATAAACGATATACAAACACTCACGAAGTCAATGAATCGTAACTAAAAAGTATAAAATAAAAAAAAAATTTAAAGAAAAACAAAAAACCCGACTGCATAAAAACTAATTTAAAAAAATACGTGAAAATATTAACTTCAATAAAAACTAAAAAGAAAGAAACAAGCCCAGAAGTTTAGAAGTAATATGCAGAACAGAACGACTCACAGTCGGGGCCCATTCAAATTTTACCAATCAAATCTTCCCAAGGGGCCCCGACTGTGAGTCGTTCTGTTCTGCATATTACTTCTAAACTTCTGGGCTTGTTTCTTTCTTTTTAGTTTTTATTAAAGTTAATATTTTCACGTATTTAAAAATTAGTTTTTATGCAGTCGGGTTTTTTGTTTTTCTTTAATTTTTTTTTTAATGTTTCATCCTAGGTGTTACTTGTAGCTGTTTGCCATTACAAAGCTTTGGTGCATTACGATTCCGCATTAATAGGACTGGAACACCAACGTTCAATCTCAAGTTGCGTGAAGGTACTCCTGATAATTATAAGGAGTGCAGAAACTCTATAGGGTACGAAGTAACTTGGTCAGTATTCATGACATTATCTACCGAAAGATGCTCAACAACATCACTTTGCATACAGTCAATTGTCAAAGCCATGGTCTGATATATCTCTATGTACACTTTCGCATTTATGTGTAGAGAATATTGGTTCAGCCGGTTTAGCGTAAAATCAATACATACATACATACACATTTTCGCATTTATACCTTATATTAGTAGGGATTAGCCAAGGCTGTTTCAATAAATAATTATTAGTTTATATAAGTAAGCGAACGAAGTAATGACAGTGCACCATATGACAATGTATAATGTCACAGTACTGACAGATATACGATAGCACATGCGCAGCACTCTACAGCGCATGCGTTCTTACTGTCAATAGGTAGTTGGTTTGCCCCTACAAACTTCGACCCTCTCTAAAATATCTCCCAGATTATTTTTTGCAACTAATTCCTGGTCCTATGTGTTTTTCCCGGTTCTGAGCTTCACCAATTTTCAACCGAATCGGTTCAGCCGTTCTTGAGTTATAACAAGTGTAACTAACACGACTTTCTTTTATATATATTATATAGATTTTCGGCATATTCGTCCATCCCGGATGTTTATCAAAGACATAATATAATAGGTTTTTAGGGAAACAAAAATCAGCTCAGTAATGCATTCCGATCATGCCTATAAAATTGTCTTAAAAGATTATATATACAGGATGTCACAAGACCCATCACCAAGCCGAAGTCTACTCGTTGCGGACATCATGCCAAGTCATACTAACCAAAAAGAATACCTGGGAAACGAATTTTTTTTTGAGTTTTCAAATTTTTTAAACCGCAATTAAAAGCGCGCACGTGCAATGCTCGAAATACCTTCTTATCCATTGGGTTATAAGGCATCTAAAGAATATATTGGCGGGATAAATGCATCGATTTTGTACCTAATTAGAAAAATTCCAAACTAACATTGAGCCTCAATATCTCCTGAACCAGTAATTTCCCAGGTATGGTGCAGAAGTAAAAGATGTTCATAGTGATTGGTAGAACATGGGATTTTAGTTTTCGTTAAGGAACTTTTTACAGCCTGTATATATATATATATATATATATATATATATATATATAACCCCGAAGAGGTAGGCAGAGGTGTATTTCTACACCCACTTTTCGCCAGATATACTTTAGTCCCACGTAATAAGGGGCGAGCCTATTGCCGTACCGGGCACATTTCCAGACTCCGTGCTGCTACTGAGAATTTCGTGAAAGAAAAACCCAATAACACTGCCCGACCCAGGAATCGAACCCGGGACCTCCTGATCCCACGCCCACATTTATGCCGCGAGACCAACGAGGCAGTCGGTTAGGGTTTGATGTCGAGTTTTCCGTCTCTACTCAATGATGGTATTTGCATTGTGTTTTTGCCGTGTGGTTGACGGCATAGAATACAAGTGTCACCATCCCCTATCTTCCCGAGGGTGTCGTAAGAGGCGACTAAGGGATAACACTTGTTAATATTGTTGTAATAATAATAAGACTGACATAAAACAGACGTTGCAGGCTCGTTTCTTTGGCCGCCTGAAAAAAGTACTTAACAGTCTTTTATCAGGTGGCAACAAGGTGCGGGCCTGCAACGGGTGGGCCATGCCAGTCCTAATGTATTCCTTCAGCATACTCAGGTGGACCCAGATGGAACTCGATGCCCTGGATAGAAAAGTCCCTTCAATGCGCACTGTATCTCGGATGCATCAGCCACGCTTGTCGGTGATGAGGTTGTACATGCCGCGAAAATGTGGGGGTCGAGGCTTTTTATGTGCAAAGACCCTCCATAACCGCGAGTTGTACAACCTCAGAGAATATTTTCTGGGAATGAACGTGGATGTGAACCGCAATGTAGTTGCCGGTGATACAGGACTTACCCCGCTCGCTCTGGCTAAAGAGAACTGGCACAAACCTGCAGTACTTAGTACTGACGACCGTAGAGAAATATGGAAGGACAAGGAGCTGCATGGACGGTTCTATAGAGCTTTACATGATCCAGACATCAATTTTAAAGCTTCTATAGCCTGGTTACGTTTCGGTGATCTCTTCGGAGAAACCGAAGGTTTTGTCTTTGCAATTATGGACGAAGTTGTCATGACAAACAACTACCGAAAGCATATACTGAGGGATGGTACGGTTGACATATGTCGGGCGTGTCACTGGCCCGGGGAATCTCTCAGGCATATAGTATATACTATCCGGAAAGGAATTAAATAACAAGAGTAGGTAATACTGCAGTACCAAGGTGAAATAAATAGATAGTAGTCTTTGACGAGTTTTTTAAAGGAAGTCAGTGTTTGAGCTTGTTTGATAGACAACGGCAATGCATTCCACAAGCGTGCAGCTTGAACAGTGAATGAGCGATCGTAAAAACTACTAGAATGCATTGGAATTGCTAGTCTCAAATTTACCGATGACCTCAGAGACCTAGAATGAGTGTCAGTAAGGAACTCGAAGCGTTCTTTTAGATAAAGGGGCTTAGAAGTATTGAAGAGGATGGTATAAAGTAAAGAAAGTAAGTGAGTATACCGTCGAAGGTGAATTAGGAGCCACTTGAGCAAATTGCGGCAGTTGGAAACGTGATTATATTTGCGCAGTCCAAATATAAATCTTATAGGTAAGTTCTGAAGACGCTCAAGCTTATCAAGTTGCTCCTCTGTGAGATCTAGATAGCTGACATCAGCATAGTCAAGGATAGGTAAGAGAAGAGAATTTGCAAGCGCAACCTTGGTGGCAGTATGCAGAAAGTTTTGTAGTCTTCGCAAGGTCCCAGCCATAGAAAAGAATTTTCGACTAACTTCCCTATTTGAGGACTCCAGGATAAAGTCTTGTCAATATAAACTCCCAAATCCTTCACGCAGTCACTAACAGGAATAGGTATGCCATTAAAGTAAATTTGTGTTAAACAAGTCAAGTCAACACGCGAAATCATTCGAGGACTTCCCACAACGATGACCTGCGTCTTAGTAGGGTTGACCTGTAGACCAAATCTTTGGCTCCATGCAGCTTTTCGCTCAAGGTCTGAATTAGGGCATGGATCCCGGAACGTTTTTTCCGATATTATAATACCGGAACTGAGGGCCCAAATATCGTAATTCCGATATTCATAGATAAAAACTAAAGTGACTTTTCTAGATTACATTTTTTGTGAACGTGGGCAATACTACACAGTGTTAGGTCACCATCCCTTCCTTAGCGACTCCGCGCCCCTCTTGTTTCCCATGTCCCCGACATTTTGCAAATTCCGTGAACGTTCCGTGATCATAGTTTACAATGAAGAATTAAATATAATCAATCATGGAAGCTTATCTAATGCAAACCACATCAAAGTTAGCTTCGATGTTAGTAACGATTTATGAAACAATTCTAATTCCCTTAAAATAAATTAGAAAGGAAACAAGAAAGCAGAAATAACAAACACCCATTGAGTGCTATGTGAGTTTACTCAACCACCACGATATAGGCGGCATATTGAAACCTATCGTTTCTTGTGCTGAAAAAATGGATCCGGTCCGACAGTAGGAATCGCTCATCAAAGCGCTTGAACCAAGGAGCACGGGCCAACTCCTGCACAAGAGAAAGTTCATTCAGAAAAAGTACTGGTTGTTGTCTGGAGGCCTGATGCTGGTATCATGCACATCAGCTTCCCAAGATCTGGACAGCATATTACAGTAGCAAATTTTACCGTCAACAATTGCAAACAATGATGTGAGCATACCGATTCCGGAATCAATACCGGAATTCCGGAATTGACATTCCAATATCGTAACTCAGTTCCGGAATTCAAAACTCTCCGATATTACAAGCCCTAGTCTGAATTTATGATTTAAAATGCTACAAAGAACTCATGGACTGGGCCTTGGGTGTAAATTTGAAGATCATCTGTATAAAGGTGGTAGGATGACTGAATTTGATAAGAGATAGAATTTATAAAAATTAAGAAAAGTAAGGGAGATAGAACGCCACTCTGCGGAACGCCGACTGTAGTCCTGCACCACGAAGAGAACGAGTCTTCAATTCGTATACGTTGTCGGCGACCAAACAGGTAACTGTGAAATCAATCAATCACTGGTGGAGATATGTTAATTGAGCGTAGTATGCCAAGCAATGTATGGAAATCAACGTTGTCAAAGGCGTTATTGAAACCTAGTAAGGAAAGGGTAGTCACGTTACCATTGTCCATACCAAGCCAACAGTGCTGTGACCAGGACAAAAACCGGATTGGAGTGGATTGAGGAGAAGGTTCTGATTAAGGAATGTACTAAGTTGGGCATGAACGAGGCGTTCTAGAACTTTCGAGAGAAATTTTAGTACGGAGATAGGACGATACTCGGAAAAATATGTAGGATTTATTTGGCTGTGTTTAAATAAATAATATAACTAAATAACAATATAATTAAATAAAGTCTTAAAAGAATAAAAAAAAACTAATTAATATATACAAGAAGTGAAAATTAAAAAACTTAAAAATTAAAAAACTTAAAAATTAAAATTTAGAAGGCGTCATGAAACTCATCCGCATCACAGTCAATTGGAAGCGTGCCCAGACTCACTGGCAGCATTATCTCGTTGTATGATATATATATTATTTTTAGAGCCAAATACGTGCCAGCCCTCTGGTCACGCGAGGCGTCTATGAGTCTCTTTGCGAGATCTCTAAAAAGTGATCTCGCACTTGGACCCCATGGCCCCAATGTTTCGACCCCAAACGGCTCAAATACATAATCTCCTATTAGATTTACATATTAGCGCCATTTGAGGGCCTCCGCTGCAGCAGCGGCGTCCGCACAACCTGCTGGGCTGGGAAGATGAGATGGCGCAAGAGTATCGACACATGTTGCGTCCCATACCAAAGGCCTACCCAGCTTCCACGGCAGTAACGACATCCCGTCTGGTCTTTTACCATCCTCGCGTGCCAAGCCTTGAGGTTCAAGTTGGGCTGGAATGCCAGCGGTGGCAAGAGCATGGCGCAGTATGTCATTGAGGTTGGCATGTCGTGAAATAAGACCCACGCTCCTGCTGCCTGACAGGCCATGGTGACCAAGGCTATCGACAGCCTTTGCACAGTGACAACGATGCGGAGAGACACATGACGCACCTAAACGGAGGCAAGAAGCGAAGCAAAAGGTCGTATCGTCCAACATGGTACCTATATTGGACGATGGCAGTACCTGAAGCCAGAGGCCCGATTCCCATTCTCCAACAGCCAGCAGACGAGCACGCTCCGCAGTGTTGAACGATGTATTGAGAAAGTTTTCTTGTACCATGCTGCAAAGCGGCCCATCCCATTGCCTCTGTAAGGATAAGTTTCGGGGTAACTCTGTTCCTGGACAAGCATTTCTCCAAGCGTTTAAGGCATCGGTCTTACACGGCACCTCGGAATCAACCAGTGTGGGAGCTAAAATTTTCCTAGTCAATTCTGCAGTGCTGTGGACCGATGACAAGAACACTGGCAGGCTTACGTCGGTAATTTTGCGAACGCTGAGGCCGCCCAAGCGCACAGGTAAGGACGCCTGTAGCCACACCCGGTTGTTCAGGGCCACATTCAAAATTTTACTCAGGGTATTCTGTATAATTTTGTCAATTTGAATGAGTGGAGTCGCATTTTCCAAAAAGGTGAACACGGTATTAATGCGTGCGTAAAGAACAATGCCCATTTCTGGCCCAGTTTGGAATTCATCAACAGCACAATAGAGTTTCAATTAGTTGTTGAATAGTCCTTTTTATTAATAACTTAATTTATAGCCATTACTATAGGTGTGCCGAGATTTTTTTTTCAATAAATAGGTTTAAAAAGATGTGTTGACGTCTAAATAGCCAACACGTAATAGATCAGAAATTGCCAGTAAAGAAATCATAATATGAAATCATTATTACTTCTTCTTTATCGATTTCACATTTTCTCGACTCAAAATGATTTGAGTGACTAGCAAATCTCTTCTTGGTCCTTAAACATTTTAAATGTGTGTATTTTTTGTGATTTTATATGCGATTAACTACAAATAAGTTCAATTTTGAACCAACTATATAGATAGATAACCTATGCCCGAAATCCATATCGATTCATCAATATCATTTAAAAACTGTAAAATGGCAACACTTGTTTGACTCTAAATGTCAATAATGTCATGTTCAATTTATTTTGTTTGTTATTAGTTTCGCTCGTGCGCATTGTGAATGTTTTTGTTTCTGGATCTTTTACGACTTCTGGTTTTTTTTCGGATTTCTACCCTTACCAAATGATTAACTCATGCCTTTCTACTCAAAACTACGAAATACTTTAATTATCCTGAAAAAAGAGGGTATATACACAGACACAGCTAATGTTTTTTGAGCATATAAAAGTACTTCTTGTAATATCCAAAGTGCTTGAGGCTTGTGTCCACCAGCAGCTGACCCGATTTGTACATATTAATAACCTGTTGAGTCCTTTTCAATCAGGATTCAGATCGGGACACAGCACAACCTCAGCCCTCCTTAAAGTGACTGGCGATATTAGAGCGGGAGTGGAGGACACCAAGGTCACTGTGTTGGTCTTGGTAGATTTCTCGAACGCTTTTAATACCGTCAGTCACGATATCCTCCTCTCCATACTATCCCACCTTTCGATCGCACCTGAAGCTTTGGAATGGTTCTCATCCTATCTTCGTGGGCGTCAACAGTCGGTTCGCATTGATGAGACCTTATCTCGTTGGTGTGATCTCGACTCTGGCGTCCCACAAGGCGGCATTCTTTCTCCACTTCTTTTTTCTCTATTTATTAATCTCTTAACTCACAATCTTCGGTGTTCATATCATCTGTATGCAGACGACCTGCAGCTGTATTCTCAGGCGAGGGTTGAGGATCTAACACGGGCCATCAATGATGTAAACCAAGACCTAATGGCAATAAAGCATTGGTCGGATCAGTTTGGACTATCAGTTAACCCGTCAAAATGTCAAGCCATTATCGTGGGTGGTAACCGCATGATGTGCAGAGTGGATACTGCAGCTCACCCTCCAATCATCTTTGACGGGTTAAATATTAAGATCACTTCGAGCGTTAAGGACCTGGGACTACACATAGATGACACCCTTAACTGGAGAACGCAAGTCACGAACGTGTGTCAAAGTGTCACTGGGACCCTGCGATGTCTCTATCGTCTGAAGAATTTCCTCCCCTCCAAAACAAAGACTATGCTAGTGCAATCTTTAGTGTTCCCTATCATCGATTATGGTGATGTGTGTTATTATGACCTGAATGCAGACCTTCTCAACAAACTCGACCGGCTTCTCAATAACTGCATTCGATTCGTTTTCAATCTTCGGAAGTATGACCATGTGTCTACTTATCGTTCTCAACTGAGATGGCTTCCCATTCGTCAACGCCGTAGCTTGCGTGCTCTCACTACTCTCTACTCGCTACTTCACTCACCCACTCCTCCAGCTTATCTAATTTCTCACTTTCAATACCTATGCTCTTCGCATGATAAAGCCCTTCGTTCTTCCCATAACCTTTTACTTCGATGTCCTCAACATAGCTCTGGCCTTGTACATTCTTCCTTCTACGTTCAAGCTATACACCTATGGAACGCGCTCCCTCTGGAAGTCAGGACGGCAGACAGTCGCTGGACATTTAAAAACAAGGCTCGTCAATAGATTCAACGTGGGTTATTGGCTGAATCATCGTATTCATCACATGATTATGTATGTATATAGAATATTTTATTGAATATATATGTCTATATATATATAAATGTATATGTTATAATATATTAATATATATATTATATTATACTAAATTATGTTATATATAGTATATTATATTAATTTTTAAATTTATATGTGTATTGTATTAGTCCGTTATGTATATTATTTATTAAAGTATCTAGTTATAATTATCTAAATTCAATCACAAAGCACTTCCACCTAATACCTGCCTTAACTATCTCTGCATCACCCTAAGGTAGACTGTTAGACAATGCCTAAGGCATTAAGTCCGCCTATGTACAGTATTGTGCAGGAAGTTTAATAAATAAAAAAATAAAAAAAAAACTATGAATGTGATGCACCTCTAATCAACCTCAAAATTATAGTTTAACATTCTTTTATCGAATGCAATGACAAATACTACGATATTTGACTGTCCACATATGGGCCATAAAAGAAAAATGGGCATTGTTCTTTAGGGACAAAAAGACAATATCGAATAATACTGAAATCCGAATGTATATTAATTTTAAGTAGCCTGTCAGAAATTTCACTAAAATGTTTGAATTTTTTCCTGTATAAAGGAATCAAAACCGTCGTCTAAAATTGGTAACCCCAGGAGGCGAAGAGAACTTTTTTCAACTTTTCGCATTTGCTTGTATTCAGTTCTAATATGATAAAAAAAAATATGGATAAAAAATTGGTTGCCTGTAAAGTCGGTATACGGGCGAAAGTTTTACGTGACAACGACTTTGAGTGGTAAAATAATTTTAATGTGAATATTCATTCGTATAGTAGGAAGAAGGATGAAAGACGCGTGCCTTTCACTTTTTATGTCTGTCTCTCTCGCTCTTAGGCGGGACGCGTGCCTCTCACTCGCTCTCATTGTGAGCGCATAACGTGAGCGGAGCGTAACGCAGTTTCTTGAAGTGTCACCCGGCAAACCAATTTATAAGACGTTGTCACGTCAAAATTTTGATTTCAGGAGTGCCAGATCTTGATACACAGTCTCTGCGTCACCGCCTAGGGTTCCATCATCTAGGTACCAGATGTTTAATTTTGAATTTAGTTGGTTTATAACTGGATGGATGGCCAAACTAAAAATTAGTGGTCCAAGAAGGTCACCTTGTTGACAACCGACGGCAGATGCTAAAAGATGTTCCTTGTATATTAATTTGGAAGGGTGTCTTTAACATTGCCAAAGAAAATTGTAAATTTGGGGTGTTTCCAATTTAACTTGTGTCAACAAGGTGTCCCTGTTGACTGAGTTAAAGGCATTCTTTAGGTCAACCTTCAAGACAACCTCACCTCCATTACAGTCAAGGTACGTTGACAAGGCATGCACGGCAGCCTCGGAACTTTGAAACCGAATCCCAGCTGTTGTGGCTGAAATTTACAATTTCAGTCACAACAGCTGGGATTCGGTTCCAGGTGGTGTTAAAATGGCGACAGCATATCTTGGCTGCCATACGCCTGTACGTGCACCCAACAGCAATGGGATGAATGCCACCATCCCGCTTTCGTAAGGCGCACAGAGTAGCGCCATACAAAGCGTCGACGATGGCATCGTTCACATTGCCGGAGAGCATGAGATTAGTTAATGCCGTTAGCTCACCCAAAAGCGAGTCGCCGGCCGCCACGGCGCTTGAACACACAAGATCTTTCAAATGGTGTGGCGTCAAACCGTCGAGACCACCAGCAGACCCGCTCCGGAAGGAACCAACGGCACCAACCACGTCCTTGGCTGTAATACTGAGAATACCGGAGTCAGTGTTAGGTGGATCAGGAAAGGAGAGGTTATCCCCTGGCGCTGGATGCTTGCTCTGCAGACTCGCGAGTGTGTCGGCAGAGCAAGGCGCCATCACATCGCTACTGACCAAAAGCCTGGACGCTCCCCTGATATCACCTTCTCTCAATTAAGACTCTACATGGTGGTAGAGGGTGCTATTGCGGTATGCTTTTGCAGGATGGTAATTTAATTTTGATGCCGAAATATTGCAATTTTCTTTAATTTTTGTTATCAAAGTTTTTTTGTATGCCTGTCTTCTTGAGCATGTAGAATTCTACAAGGAAAGGTGAGTAGCTGTTCCCAAGCCATAATAGAATTCTCCCTGATGACAAGGCCAACGCCTCGCACCACGGGGAATTCTCTTCAGATGTAGGATTAGATTTTTTAGGTAAGGGAATAATTAGTGCTTCTTTCCATAAAGCAGGAAAAACGCCCCCGCTAAGGAAAATGTTTAAATATGACATAGAATGGGAAGGATTTCGTCTTAGATGGGAAGGATCATTTTCTGACTGACACACTGATTACCGACAGCATTGGAAGCAATAGATAATACGCTCTTATTAACATCACACTCAGATAGTTGATTAAAAACAAAGAATGAATATTTATCCATCCTTTGTTTTTAATCAACGATGACTAACTTCCAACCCTGATTTCAGGGTTGGAAGTAAAGAAAGATCATGCAAAGTTTTAGCTAAAGATAAAACTTTGCATGATCTTTCTTTACTTCCGTCGTGAAATGTTGATTAAGTGAATCAATGTTTAAATTATGAGAAATAAGATTTTGTGTAGATTTTCCAACTCCCAAAGTTTATAGAAATTTCCAGACTTTAGCTGGATTCTCATTCTCAACAGAGTTATGGATGTATTGGCGTTGTGCTTGCCTAAACACCTTTTTACAGTGATTTCTAATCACAATGTAGTTGTCCCAATTACTAGGCATTGGCCGACATTTAAATTTTGTTTTAGCCATGGCTTTCTTTGACAGTAGATGTTTAATTTCATTGGTTAGCCATGGTGAGGGTAATTGACGGACTTTGATTACGCGTACTGGTGCACGGACATCGTATAGCCGAATGATAGAAGTTGTGAATAGTTCAACTTTTACGTCAATTGACGTTGCGCTCTGTAACGGACTTCAATCAATCATGCTTGCGTCATTACGAAGATTTTCAACATTCATGCCAAAATTACGTTGCAGAAGAATTTTTGTCTTTGTCTTAGGAAGACAAAGTTTATAGGAGAGAAAAATCAAGTCATAGTAGGAGAAAGCATCAGCTTTAAGCTGCCCATGCTTGGCGACAAGAGAAGGTGTGGAAACAAAAATGAGATCAAGAAGAGTAGGAGTAGAATTTGGTAAATTATGTGTAGCACTTAGAGGGAGGATGGATAGATTACAGGATACGACAATACTACACAAAGAAGATGAGCGCGAATCCTTTTTAACAGACAAGTGTTGAAATCGCCCATGACTATGATGTGACTGTAAGAAGGAGATAGATTTTCTAGGATATGTTTAAAAGAAGAGAAATAATTAACGCGACAGTTAGGAGAATAAAAAACACCAAAAAGGACCTTGGTATAAGCGAGATCTAATTCCAGAAAGAGATGCTCGCCGGCGTTGAGTGGCGGTGGTTGTGGTGACATAGAAACGACAATAAAAGGAATGTGAGCCGGTAGATAAATGGCAACACCTCCACCACAACTCCCGGTACGATCATTTCTTATAAGGCGAAAATTGGGAAGACAGTAAGATACGGACGACAGGCATGGTTTTAACCACGATTCGGAAACAGTAGTGTGATTCTGTAAGACTTCATCGTAAACTTCGAATCTGAATCCGCTGTGAGTTTCTTGATTGGCATTCTTAAAACTCGGTTGATCATTCGAATCTACACTAGCGCTACTCTTGCGAGCATGCGAGTTGAACTAAATTGACCTCGAGATTTTGACAGATAAAGTATGAGATGATGTAAAAAGTAACGCATTCTATAAGGTAATTCTCCCGTCAGTTCGACGCTCACTTCGCACTCAAAATCAAGGTCATTTTGAACCTTATGCGAAGTGAGAGCGAATGGTAACGTGAAATGCGAGTTGTTGTTTGAATTTTACAGAATCGACGTGCAATAATGTCATGAATATTCTTACAGTCAAAAGTAGTCAGCATATCCTGGAAATGGGCTGGAATACTCTGAGCATTAATATGGACAACATTCAAGTTACCGGGTACATCGGCAAACTCGCACTGGATAGTATCAGCAAGAGATGGAATGCTTGAAAAACTATTGTTATTGCACTGGATAGTATCAGCCAGAGGTGGAATGCTTGAAAAACTATTGTTAAACTGTCATAACCGCTCAAGGTAACCGCTCTAATTTGACATTTTCCGCTAAAGCATCACGCGGTCATTATCTGACCACCCGCTAAGCAAGGCCACTTGCCGTGCTACCTTAAACCTAACCTTACGACTCGTCACTATGGTGTTGATATTTGAAATGATGTTTTTATGAAAGAATATTGAATAAGCTTTGTAGTAATGTTTAAATGGTGACTGAATGACGGAATGTTTAGTTTATGCGACCCGCCGAACTTGATTCTATTGTAAACAATGTCGTCTGTCGACGACCTACTCGCCATTTTTATTTGTCATGATAACAGTATGGGTTATAAATTGCTTACTTTTGTTATTTTGTATACCTGGTGGTATAAGCTTTACAATAATATAAAATTATAGCAATGCTTATCCGTGTGGTGACGGATTAAGAATACGGATTGTCACCACCCCATATCATCCCATGGGTGTCGTAAGAGCCGACAGAGGGAGCATATTATGCAGAAAACAGCACTGTAAGATAAGGAAAACTTGATACAAACCCTATACCAACCCGTTTGGCCAGCGTGGTATAGTAGGCCAATTCCTCCTTTCAAAG
The DNA here is from genome assembly GCA_944739405.2 of Euclidia mi. Classification (NCBI taxonomy): domain Eukaryota; kingdom Metazoa; phylum Arthropoda; class Insecta; order Lepidoptera; family Erebidae; genus Euclidia; species Euclidia mi. Next base: position 77,057,846 of record OX123186.2, on the reverse strand, counting down.
GAGAGGCCTAGTCCAGCAGTGGACTGATAAAGGCTGATGATGATAGCAATGCTTGCTAAAAAATATATTTAAATGTCAGCATTTGAAATTTTGTATATTTCACTGTCTTTGCATGTTGCGCGTAATAGAAGGGTTATTATGTATATATGTATAGATACAAGGTATATGACCTATATATAGTATTTTAATCATATTTATCAATGGTTTGAAAAATAAAATAGACAACTATCAATTCTTACTTTCATTTATTCAGCTCGTCACAAGAATATACCTTAGATAAAGATACATTTACATTTACCGCCACTCTTGGCCATTCTTTTAATAGTAATTGTTTATAAAAGCAGTAAAAACTATATCATATTTATAATATTGGGTAGCAAAGTTGTGGGTACTTCAATATATCAAATATAACATTAATACAATGGATTAGCAACAATATAATTCATTTAGTAATATTGGCCACAGGTATATCTTTAATATTACTCTAGGTATATTTACTATGTATATATATTCAATATGTACCACTTTAATATTCACCATAGGTACATATATAATTGATATGGCTTGTTTCACAGCATATGAATCGATTCTATTATATGATATTCCAAGTTCTAAACTTATAACATCTCACAACTGACAAAATCACCCACAATATCAATTATACAATAGCTACGCTATATTACTTACATTGCTTCTGCATTATTTCTATTGACAATACTCTAAATAACACCACAGAAGCAATATAGAATCGTTAAATACAATAATATAATAGTCAGAATTATATCGTACCTTAGTTAGCCGTTGCCGGAGCGAAACTGAACATTGAGCAGAGTCTGTTCATATTTTATACTCTATTTACCCGTTTGACAGTGTCAACTGTCAAACGTCAAACCAATTTGTCTATTTAGAATTGGCAACACTATAAATTCAAAACATACAATCCATTTATGTACATTTACTATATGTTTAGGCTATACATAGTTAATGATACAATATATATGGTTATATCTTGTTAGAGACATATGTGAATAATTCTAAAATCGATCTTATTGTAACTTAACCTAAAACTCGACGTAGAAATAACAATGATATAAATTCTAGCCAGATTTATAACAGTTTGATATCCGAGCTTTTGCTGGGATGATAAATAGGTACTTACAAACGGGACACACATACTTTAGATATTATATTTGATATATTTTTGAATATCTTTACAATATATTTCACCAAATCTATCACGGCCATACTGACCTGTACTTCGCTCTCGAAGTACCCTCTTTATTTTAACCCCCTGCAGCAACCTGCAGTTTTTATTTTGCACCTGCAGCAACCTGCAGTTTTTATTAAGCACCTGCAGCAACCTGCAGTTTTAATTTAGCACCTGCAGCAACCTGCAGTTTATATTTAGGACCTGCAGCAACCTGCAGTTTTTATTTAGGACCTGCAGCAACCTGCAGTTTTTATTTAGCACCTGCAGCAACCTGCAGTTTTTATTTAGGACCTGCAGCAACCTGCAGTTTTTATTTAGCACCTGCAGCAATCTGCAGTTTTTATTTAGCAACTGCAGCAACCAGCAGTTCTTATTTCGGACCTGCAGCAACCTGCAGTTTTTATTTAGGACCTGCAGCAACCTGCAGTTTTATTTTTTTATTTAGGACCTGCAGCAACCTGCAGTTTTTATTTAGGACCAGCAGCAACCTGCAGTTTTTATTTAGGACCTGCAGCAACCTGCACTTTTTATTTAGGACCTGCAGCAACCTGCAGTTTTTATTTAGGTCCTGCAGCAACCTGCAGTTTTTATTTAGGACCTGCAGCAACCTGCAGTTTTTATTTAGGACGTGCAGCAACCTGCAGTTTTTATTTAGGACCTGCAGCAACCTGCAGTTTTTATTTAGGACCTGCAGCAACCTGCAGTTTTTATTCAGGACCTGCAGCAACCTGCAGTTTTTATTCAGGACCTGCAGCAACCTGCAGTTTTTATTCAGGACCTGCAGCAACCTGCAGTTTTTATTTAGGACCTGCAGCAACCTGCAGTTTTTATTTAGGACCTGCAGCAACCTGCATTTTTAATTTAGGACCTGCAGCAACCTGCAGTTTTATTTAAGACCTGCAGCAACCTGCAGTTTTTATTTAGCACCTGCAGCACCCTGCAGTGAATGTCATTCAACAGCTTTTTAATTCATCCTTAATACGATTTTAAGACTAAATTATTTTTTCACGACGGTTCTTTTTTTTTTTGCTTTGTCCACTCTGAATGTCTTATGCGATTTTTTTTATAAACTATATTCAATTCCAGAACCTCGCAAGGTCCGATAAGCTTTTCATTTATCATTTATCTGTAACATTTATCAAGTTCTTAGTTTTGTTTATTTAATAAGATCATTAGTTTTAATAAACCACAAAATCCAAATCAATATAAATGTGCACCTACACGGTGTTCCACATAATAATTTGGATCATGAAAATATTTTACTGATAGATCTTATTTATAAATGGTTGTTTTCCTTAAAGGTATGCGAGACCGTTCAAAAATAGATATGGACGATATTGGCATATAATATTTGAAAACAAAGTTTTTATTTTTACTTATGAGGTTGCGGTATTCTTTCATTTCATTTATGTATTTGCAAAAATGGGTTGTACTTTAGTGTTATAAATACAGATTATTCTGCATATTATGTAGCATAATATGGTTTTGATTTACACATAGGTACAAAATATTATCTATGTTATTTCATTATTAATCTTTAATAATATACACAAAATGTATAAAGGCTATCTGATGCCCTAGGCAGCTTTTGCCAGTCTACGATAACAACTTGATCCGAGTTCCTATAGGACATTCTTCAAATGTTCGAATAGATGTATTAATGTTCTAACAACATGTTCGGTCAATAGCAGAAATAATTTTAATACGTTGATATTCTGATAGTTGATCAGCAGCAATCAGAACAATCATGTATTATCTCATCTAATCGGGTATCAGACTTGAGTTGTTAGAGTTTCTACCAATAACATATACTAATAAATGTAAGAGCCAGTCTTAACTGCTGTACGATAGCTCGGCCAACCTGATAGCAGTATCAAGTGGAGAAATAAAGTATGTGTATTCACCATTTCAGATCACCATTTCAGCAAGGTACCTAAACATTTTCTATGTTCCTTTATCAAGTAATAAGTATTGCTATTTTAATAATAAAACGCTTATACACATTATTTAGCAGTGATTTAAAAGTCATCGTTACAACGATAAGAATATACTTTAGACTATGCCGGTGTGGGTAAGGGAAGAAAATAATTCTTTATCAAGAAATCAGGCTGTGCTTATTTATCAATTTTCTTTCTAAAGTACAATAAACTATTCTAATGTAAACGTTACATAATATAGAAACTGTATGATAACGTTTTCCGATATTGCAAACCACTACATCATCCATGGATTAACAAGAACAATATGATACGAAAGGAGCTACTCCAAACCATCACATCAAATTTGAATTTAAAAAGAAGTAACTAATGTAATTCAGCCTATACTTAATAAATAATAGAATAGGATTTCGAAACATCAGAATAAATAAGAATAATTTAAAGTAATGAAAGTAATTATTGACTTTAATAGATATTTAATGTAATTTTTGTAACTCTCAACCGACTAGGAAAGATACGAGATTTTTTTTAAGAACTTGTTCCAACATTTATTCACCCCATACACCAGTTTTTTTTTGTTATTCCAAGGCTAAACGCTTTAAATTATGCTAATGGGAATTAACTATAAAAAAGTAATCCGTTATATTTTAAGTAAGTTTGAAAATAGTAAATATCAGTTGCTATTTGTTTTTCTTTTCACTACATACTTCATATAGTTGAAATTTGTTGTTAATTTTATCAAATAGTATAGAGTATTCAAATTAGTTTCAACCAAGAGTATACAAATCTTGCAAGATAATCTTATGTAGGTAGTTATCACATTTTAGAGGTATATTTATAGAATAGAATCCTTTATTTAAATTAACACATATTTGCTACGAAACCTTTAGTAGTAATTACATTATAAAATATATGATTATAAATTATTTTATAAGAAACTTAAATATAAATTATTATAGATTATTTTAACCGTTGTCAGACCATAACTGCCATAGCAATGATTGGTTAGCATTTGGTTCATGGTATAGTTCCCAACAACTCTTACAGGAAAGAGTATAAATAGCCAACTTTCGCTTAGCGGTAATACAGATTACATTACTTAGCAGTAAATATGTTTCTAATGGAGGTAATTATACACTGTTGTTAAAAAAATAGTGTTACAATCCTTAATCCTTTTCCATAATACGTATTTACTTGTTGAACGTCGTCAACTATTCTCATTCTCTTCAATCAGTCTTACATATTATTGCAAAATCACCTCACCCAACAGAACATATCCACTAGCCTCTTTCCAGCACCACAGCCACTGCGTCGAAGACAGATCGTGCTCCGTCGTCAGCAAAACGGCGATGATGTCCTTTAGTCAGCGTCATGGGATTTCGACAAGGATGCTCTGAAACTGACAATTGGATGTAGGTATTAGTAATATGAGGTGGACATATCCCACTTCTGATAATAGAAGGGTTATTATGTATATATGTATAGATACAAGGTATATGACCTATATATAGTATTTTAATCATATTTGTCAATGGTTTGAAAAATAAAATAGACAACTATCAATTCTTACTTTCATTTATTCAGTTCGTCACAAGAATATACCTTAGATAAAGATACATTTACATTTACCGCCACTCTTGGCCATTCTTTTAATAGTAATTGTTTATAAAAGCAGTACAAACTATATCATATTTATAATATTGGGTAGCAAAGTTGTGGGTACTTCAATATATCAAATATAAATTAATACAATGGATTAGCAACAATATAATTCATTTAGTAATATTGGCCACAGGTATATCTTTAATATTACTCTAGGTATATTTACTATGTATATATATTCAATATGTACCACTTTAATATTCACCATAGGTACATATATAATTGATATGGCTTGTTTCACAGCATATGAATCGATTCTATTATATGATATTCCAAGTTCTAAACTTATAACATCTCACAACTGACAAAACCACCCACAATATCAATTATACAATAGCTACGCTATATTACTTACATTGCTTCTGCATTATTTCTATTGACAATACTCTAAATAACACCACAGAAGCAATATAGAATCGTTAAACACAATAATATCATAGTCAGAATTATATCGTACCTTAGTTAGCCGTTGCCGGAGCGAAACTGAACCAGCCTGGCGCAAGTTCCTAAGAAAAAACCGAATGTATGAAACGTGCTATCTTTTTAATGGCTACTATTATATGTATAAAACGTGAAGATAGCATCCTTCACTATGTACCCTTGGAACAGTATTCTTTCAAAGTTAGACGGGTTATACGTACATCACCGCCTTGGCTGTCAATAGTGTCAAATGTCACAACTGTCACATTATTATCCAGATTGAACTTTGCCGCGTTATGTAGTTTGTTTATAAAACGTAAAAAACATACTGCAAAAGTGGTTTGTGTATACCAAATAAATGTGATTTTACACTTCTAGTGTTAGTGTTACTATATTTATTTGATTAGCATTGAAAGGAGCGCAATGAAAACAAGCAAAATAACGTGCGAAATATGGCATACAACAACATGCCGGTCAAGCAATGAAAAAGGGTAGGTATTTATGGCAAAATGTCACTAAATAAAGATCAATAAATATTTATAATGTTATATAATGTGATATATTTCAATGAAACATAAAAAATAAGGAAATATTCTAAAGTTTCATATCCTAGTACTTTGTAGGTAAACAATGGTGCTGCCTGTCAGTTATCGATAATCCGTTATTAGAAATTGGCACAAGGACTAAAAATTCTATTCTTTTTTCTTTTTAGATGTAAAAATGGGGAGCTGCAACTGGAAACCAAGACTTGATTATGTGCCCATTGAAAAATTACATCAGTTGAACTATGTGTGTGGCAAGCATTTTAAGCCGAAAGACTTAAAAAAAAGGGAACTCAAGTCAGAAAAACAGCTGTGCCTTGTATCTATAGACATTTCTTTAAATCCTATTACAGAAGAAATGTTGAAAACCTTTCCATTACATGTACATACGAGTACATATATCTTTTAGTTCTGCGTATTTTTCTTCGCTAATCTAGAATAGATTTATAGAATAGGCTTATTTGTTTGAATAAACACATAAATATTAAATACATCTTTTATTTGTGTTGGAAAAGTATAATTTTATTCGAAACATTATTATAATTATTTCTTACCGAATATTATCGATATCGATATTTCGTTAATCACTAGAGGGTACATCCCTATATTGACAAATATGACAATGCTGACAACATAAAAACGATGTCAATTAGTATCTTTATGTTGGTACGAGTTCTCCCTGCACGTTTCATACAAAGCTGAAAGTCTCGCATGATCTATGGCACATCCGCCTCTTCTTACGTAGTATTTGTATACTCTTTGAACTGAACATTGAGCAGAGTCTGTTCATATTTTATACTCTATTTACCCGTTTGACAGTGTCAACTGTCAAACGTCAAACCAATTTGTCTATTTAGAATTGGCAACACTATAAATTCAAAACATACAATCCATTTATGTACATTTACTATATGTTTAGGCTATACATAGTTTATGATACAATATATATGGTTATATCTTGTTAGAGACATATGTGAATAATTCTAAAATCGATCTTATTGTAACTTAACCTAAAACTCGACGTATAAATAACAATGATATAAATTCTAGCCAGATTTATAACAGTTTGATATCCGAGCTTTTGCTGGGATGATAAATAGGTACTTACAAACGGGACACACATACTTTAGATATTATATTTGATATATTTTTGAATATCTTTACAATATATTTCACCAAATCTATCACGCGCGGGGCGTAATTATGGATTCAAAAATTCATTGTAAACAAATTATATAATTATATTTGATATTTTTATGTTTCAATTGTGAACGAACTAATGAATTATAAAATGACAGCAAAAAAATAGACAAATATTGTGTAATAATTTAATTCAAGAGGCTATTATTGAATAAAAATATATAGATAAGGTTACATTTCTGCTATAAATTATTGTTGTTTTATGAGTGTATGAATAAACCTAACATATGATATATAATACTCCTGTAATTCATGAGATATTGGCTTTCGAAAATTTTGGCGGGTATGGCGGTTATTTTTGGTGGGAAAAAGTAAACAATTGTGCAAAGTCCAATAAGAATAATTCTTATCGGATTCTTATCCGATATGTTTTTTTTTATTGGAAATATAGTTGAAAAGAAACTTATCTAGGTTTGAATCTGATATATAACAAGAAAATATGTTTGAAAAAATAAAATACGAAAATTGGCGGCAATTAACAATCATTTATATTTAATATTTTTTTATGTTTAAAATTAAAATGTTTCTTGCCATTATATTTTTTTCCTCTGAAAGTAAATTAAATTACCTTTCTAACCGTGTACAATACTTATAATTATACCTCTCATAATAAAAAACGACGAGAAATATGAATATGTTAGAAATATAATAGCGCGCTCGAAAATGGCGGGAAAATATTATACCGGGCGCGCTTTATACCGCTCTTGCGTGGACTTCAAGTATATTATTTGGTGTTAATTAATATCATTCGAAAGCTTATTTAATTACGCGTCTTTTGATATACAATATTAGCTTAATAAATGCTTCGAGGGGATAATATATATATATATATATATATAAAATATAGTTAAATGGTGCTAAAAGTCTTTTCCACCTGTCAATTGAGTGTTAAGACCTATAGAACAAGAATTGGTAATACATATTGCATATCAAATTTAAAAGATTTCTAAAACAAAAAAATAATCTAACGTGAAAAAAAGAAAAGCAAAAAAATGCATGATAACAACAACGAACAAAGACAGTGCAACAGTTGCAACATCCGGGCATTTTATATAGTACACATTACATTCTAAAGAATAAAAAGTTAAGAAAGCAAATTAAGAATAGGATTGAATAAATATAGTTTTATAGAACAGGTAAATCTATATGAAATATATACATATTATATAAAATAGTCACTAGAAAACTATTATTTAAAAATGTATTAGAAAATAAATAAATATTTATAACGATTTAAATATATATCTCGGCTCAGTTTCTGAACGATTCTCAGTAGCAGTAGGAACGGAACGTAATTTTGACAGTGACAGTGTCAAGTGAATATGTGTGAAATTCACAGACTATATTGTACTAACGTACAGACGGAGCACTCCCATAGATCAAAACTGGACTGTAATAGGCTCACATATCATAATGACAGTTGTTTTTTTTTTCATCGGTAACGTTTCGGGCAATGAATGATTCAGCCTAATTTTTCCTAGTAGGAAATATCCATTTTACTATTTTAAGTTAAGAAAGGGCATTTCTAAAATAAAACTTTGCTTTTCACTTCGCTTTATTTTTTAATTTAGTTTTAAATGTATTTAAAGCTTAACATTGTATCACAGGTTAGGATTAAATTAGGATTTGTTTTGTAGTCGAAAGACATCTGTGCCTTTTAATATCCGTTGCAAAATGAAACCTCTTCTCGAAATGCTTTTGGCACACAAACTGTTTACGAAGTTCTTGGAAGCTCAAGCTTCGCAATCGTTCACAATTAATGGACTGCAACCACTTTTTGAGTCCTGTCTCACTTCTTGGAAACATGTGAAAACTGACGTCCTTTCGTCTACTAGCACATGTTGCAACACAGCACTTGTTGTACATGATGATATCATAACTTCAGAAATTAAGAGGATAAGTTACGGAAATAAATCAACGCCAAACTACACTCGATCAACTTTGTTGAAACTAATGTTGCTGTTGACAAAGCTGTCATAATTGTCAAAAATTTGACAAATTGACAGATTAGCAAACATGGCGATAGGTTCCAGTGGTTCGGGGCGGGAGGTAACTGGCAAATAAGATATGTGAGTACCATAGACTAAGGTTAAAATATTTTGTATGAAGATTACCTGCCGTGGTGAAATTACTAGTATATCTGTATAATCTAAGTGTGAAAGTGGTTTTTTTGTAGTGTTTTATTGGTCAGTTTTGATTAAATACATAACAGTTATATGTATTAATTGACCTATTTAATTGTAAACATAGAATTTTAAGTATTACAATAACCACATTTGACTTTATTGGTTATATCAGATTAACTCCTTTATAACTTTTGATTTTGTTGTAATATATTGAAAATATTAATATTGTTAGGTGGCACATACTTGTTTTGCCCTACGGCTATAATATATAGCAAAATGTTTGTTTGTTCCAAATAATTGATTAATTTTAAGTTTCAATTCTTACTTGTTATAACTTTTGGTTTTATTGCAATATATAGAATTATTAATTTTGTTAGGTAGTATATACTTGTGTTTACCTGCGGCTATAATATAATAATATAGGCAATTTGTTTGTTTGTTGCACAGAATTAACTAATTTTACGTTTGAATGTTTACTTGTTCGAGCCCGTTTGAAGTTTAGTATGTCGGCTTTCAAAGACTTACGTTCAGCTGCAGGTACCATTTCTTCACATTTGCGCTAGTTTGCCTCGGCCAGCGCTCTGTTAAATCGGTCTGATCGCCAGCAGGCGCTGACAGAAAGATATGAGCCAATTATTGAGCGGTTGGCAAGCGTCGAACAACAGTTTTGTGTATTCAGCTCTTGTTGTCTGGAAGTTGCTGTTGTTGACTTCACAGTGGACCAGCGAACCAAGGTCAGTGAAGACTATGCCCAGATTTTGGATATGTATGATTCTTTCTCCAATTGTGCAGGGCAGTTGATCGCAGATAGGGATATTAACCCCATTTTGAAGCAGGAGCTTCCTAGGCCAGCACCGGGAATTTTGAGTCGGCTTCCCACGTTGGACCTCTCGAATTTTGATTGATGCCTAGAGAGCTACCGCGGGTTCATCAACCTTTCCGATAACCTGGTTTTAGCAGTTTTGGATGGGGAGGGCAAAGGCCTCATCCAACATCTGCCAGTGTCTGACGACACCTACCAGACAAACGTGGCCTCGCAGACACCCACATCGAGCAGGTCCTGAATTTGCCCATGCTCACCCGGGTCTCTGGTTTGCGCACCCAGCTCTTCAACCCGCTGTTGGTGGACAAAAACACCCTCAAGAGATTGGATCTGCCCGTGGACCAATGGTCCTACCTGTTGGTGCACATCATTCTAAAAAAGCTACCTGCTGACCTACGGTCACGTTTTGAGCAGAAGTTTGGTGGGGATAGTGCAGCACATCTGCCCCCCTTCGATGACCTTGAGAGGTTTTTGGAAGACAAGTGCCGTGTTTTGGACAACTCCAATGGTGACACGCCGGCTAAGTTGCAGCCGCCCAAGGTCAAGGAGCAGGCCCGCGTTCACACTCGAGGAAATTTTGATCGGCGCCCTCCTCGCTTTGCAGTCACGCAGAGCCCAGCGGAGTGCTCTTGTTGCAAGGTCATGGGGCACAGCACGGCCAGTTGTAGGGCATTCTTGGACCTTCATGTCGCTTCTCGTAGGCGTATCGCGAATGCCCGCCGTCTTTGTTTCTCCTGTTTGGGATCCCACTACCAGCGAGACTGCCCGAACTCTCGCCCCTGTAATCTTTGTGGAGGACAGCATTTGGTCATTATTTGCATGAATGCCAGAGAGGTGGGCCGCTTGTCCAACCAGCCGAAGCCGCGCACGGGCGGGTGTTTTGAAGGAGGCAGCCGAGGCTCTCTGGCGCACAGCCGAGATTCGCCTCACTCATTTGATCGCCACTCACCCCGTTTGGAGAACCGTAGCGTAAGCACGCCTCCTCTCTCTCGCGCACCAGATTGTGCGGCTGCTCAGCGTCACCAGCACCATGACTGCTATACCAGATATTCCCCTCCTTTGGCGGAGCGTCCCCGCCTTGAGTCGCGCCCACCTCTTTGGCGGGTGGGTCATTATGAACAGATGGCGCGCGGCACGAATCACCTCGCTTTTAAGGACTTTAGACCACACCCTCACTTCGATTTGCCTGGTCCTGGCCAACGGTCGCCGCCCAGACAACAATAGGTAATTGATCCCTGCCCTATAACTCCAACCTCCCCCATTGAGACCGTTATTCTACCAACGGTTGCTGTTAGGGTCTGGGTCCTTTCCATATTGTATTCGGGATATAGGTGACGTAGCATCTGCTATTGAAAGAGAAGTAAAGTTTTTGTTTGCCCCTGTTGAATCTTTACACCCGACGATTAAAACCTCGGCTATAGTGCTGAAGAATATTTTGGGTAGGCATCCACAGAAACAGCTACCCGCTGCTGTGGTGAATTTGACATCGGGTTTGGAACTGGCAGACCCCAAATTTGACACACCGGGACAAATCGATCTGTTGATTGGCTCGGTGGAATTTTGTATGGTGGGAAACGGGTCTTGGTGCCAAATGGTTTGAATGCCATCCCAACCATATTTGGATTTACTTTGATGGGACCTGTACCTAGAGACCCCCCTCTGGTAGCAGGGACGAATGATTGGTATCTTGGCCTCCGCTAATTATCAGTTACGCAAATGGCTTTCCAACTCACCAGCGTTTTTGAAAGGCTTACCAGAGGATCATCAGCAAGATCCACATTTGTTTGAGATTGTTGACAACTCCGCTGATTGTGCCTCGCGCGGATGCTTGACGCCTAGTTTGATAGGCCATTCGCTGTGGTGGGGTCCGGAATGGTTGTGTCGACCAGAAATTGATTGGCCTCGAACGCCAGTTTTGAATACTTCCTTTTTGCCGGGTCTGCGAACATTCGCTCTTGAGGAGGTAGAATGCGCCTTCGACCCAGATTTCTAGTTAAATCGCTACAGCAGAGCTCCCTTGACAAGTTGTTAGGTGTTACTGCTCAGATAAAGCGTTTTGTTTTTAATTTAGGCACCCACGACAGAAACGACTGACACCGTTTCTCTCACCACAGGAACGACAGGAGTCCCTCACCTTACGGATTCCTTCTGTGCAATTGGCGCATTTTGAGAAGGAGATTGCTATCCTTAAGTCAGGGAAATCGAAACTGTTGGGACCTGAATGTAAATTGAATCCCTTTGTGGACAATGCGGGTCTCATGCGCGTTGGAGGGTGTCTCAAGAACGCCAACCTCCCTTACGGGGCACGTCACCCCCTGTTGTTAACCAAGGACGGTCATTTGGTGCGTTTGTTGGTAACTGACCGTCATCTTAAAAATTCGCATGCTTGTTGTAATGCTCTGTTGGCCATCTTGCAACGCGAGTTTTGGATTTTGTCTGCCCGAAGAATTATTCGGAGTGTAGTCTTTGGCTGCATCCCTTTTTAAAAGCTCAAGGCTTCTACCATGCAGCCCTTGATGGAAGACTTATCTGCAGATCGCGTAACAGAGAGCAGCACGTTTGCCGGTGTTGGCACGGTCTTTGCTGGTCCCTTTTTGGTAAAAACGTCAACACTTCGAAACAGCAAGACTATTAAGGCCTACTTGTGCGTCTTCTTTTGTCTCTCCACAAAGGCCGTACATTTGGAATTGGTCTCCTCGCTTACGACCGAGGCGTTTGTAGCCACGTTTGACAGATTTGTATCTCGCAGAGGTCTGCCTTCCTTGATTCGTTCTGATTGCGGCACTAACTTCAAGGGCGCTTACAACTATTTGAACGATGTAATTTATTTCCTTGAGACCAACAAGGTTGATATAGGCAATAGGCTTGCCCGACTTCGGATAAATTGGTTGTTTTTTCCCACCAAATTGTCCACACTGGGGTGGTATATTTTAGGCCGCTGTAAAATCGCCCAAGACACACTTGCGCAGACGATTGGAAAATCAGTCCTTACATTTGAGGAACTCGCAACTGTGTTTTGTAAGATTGAGGCCGTTTTGAACTCTAGGCCATTGTGCCCGATCTCCTCAGATCCGAACGATTTGGAAACCCTTACGCCGGGCCATTTTTTGATTGGTCGCCCACTTGTAGCCTTGCCTCAGTACCCCGATATTGATACGAGACCTAATCGTCTCTCGCGTTTTGAATTGGTACGCCAGATTACTCAGAGCTTTAGGAATCGCTGGAATTTGGAATATTTACACATACTCCACCAACGCGTTAAGTGGACCGACAATACCGATGCTCCCAAGATTGGAGACCTCGTTTTGATTAATGAGGCTAACCTTCTGCCATTCAGATGGCGCAGTGGGCGCATTCTTCGTTTGGTAACTAGGACTGATGGAGTGCCCCGATGTGCTGAGGTCTTGAAGGACGGTTCGATTTTGAGGAGGGCGGTTGCAACATTGTCATGTCAACTGATTTGCGGACGGGTAGGCTGGTCCGGGGCGGGTGGATGTTTGAAATTGATTTTTTGTCTATGATAAACGAGAATATCAGTTATATCAGTCGTAACATTTGTTTTCTTTGGTAAGTATTTTTTGACTCTGGTCACATTATGGACTGACAAATCACTGACTTTGAAAAAGACTTGAGAAAACACCATTTTGAACACCCGTGTGATTTTGTATAATTGAAGTAAAATTTTGTAAAACTGCCGCTTTTGATTTGCCGGCAACGCCCAGTGAGTCATTGATAAATTTGTGATATTTTATCGAACCTTGACATTTTGTGAAATTGTGAATTTCTCCTACCATGCCAAGTGCCTTGAAGACGTCACGTTGAAGTCTGGTAAAGTAAAGATATCTCACTCTATTTTGGCCAATTTAGTTGTGTGTTTATCCTAGCTTGCCCCTAGGACTCCACTGATGTTCGAAATCATCAGGTAACTGTATATTGTATTTTGATTGTTGGCGCTGATAAATTCAGCCCTCATATATGGTCAGACTCCTTGCGTTGCTTTAGACAAGTGGATGTAAAACTAGTTTCCACTGCACTCTGCAACAATTCCCACTTGCCTATGGCAATTTCTGAACAGTTTGCTTCTATTCTAAATGATTGATGACAGACTTTTGGTAAGATGGATTGTCTTTGGATACATATCCATTTTGAATAAGTAGAATAAATTAAAATTGGCGGACAAATTCGTTAACGTTTTTCGTTAGATAATTACACTTTGGTCTCATGATCCCGTGATCATCTCATCCCAAACCAGGTCTGTACTATGGGAAACAATAACACCTACAGATAAACCACATCCAGCTGCAGCACAAATAATCTTGCGCATTGTAAAAAGATCTGTCCTTGGTTAAAATCGTGCCTGCTAGTTATTTCTTGCTCAGCAGTCACGTCAGCTAACGACTAGACCAACAGTCTAGTTATTGATCGAAAATAGCAAAAATTGGTGGACAATCGCATGGAAATCCATCCAGCAGTATTTAAATTATCACGAACAAGCACGATTATTATGCGGCGAGAGACTTTGTTCCATAATAAGTATGTCACCGTCAACAAATAAAGAAAGAAAAACCGTCAAAGATATTATACCACAAACACGCTTTGTGTACTTCTTCAAAGAGTTACCTTCGAAGCGACGCACGAAGGCTAGCGGCACTTTAAAGAATACGTCATGCTTCTAAACAAAATATGCAGGTATACGTTTGAAATTTCCAGAATATTCTGATGATACAAATATTTCTTAATGCTTTGTATACATTTTTAGAATATTCCTTAAAATTTCCGGCACAGTATAACGGAATTTTACCGATTGAAGCACGGGAACAAAGAACATAGAAAAATTTAACAAAATCGGGTACTTAACGAAGGTAAGAACCTTATAAAGTACTTTGTTTATAATTCATTACATCTAAGTCCAAAAAGTCAGAAGTATGGTCAGAAGTATCAAACTATGCGCTTAAACTCCAAAACATTTGATTAACTCACTTGTCTAATGTTCCTCCCAAATAATATTTCGCTTGCATACCTAAATATAAACGTCTTGGAGCATTTACAATTGTAAATATCCATACATATCCAATTAAATTATCTTTAAATAAAAACCTTGCAAGAATTAATTAAAATTCGTATGCATTAAATTAATTATTTGCTTTGCATAATTATACGCAAAATTTTCATATATTTTTTATGAAAAATTGACATGCAAAACAGTAGCAGTCGGCTATCCCAACCGCTCACCGTTGTGACTAATATTGCAAAAAGACTACAGTAAGCTTCATGCGCACTGTTTGTCATCGTGACTAATATCGTTCAAGGTATTTAATACGCTTAACAGTAGTATTACTTACTATACTCGACCACCCTTCATTCTAGTACGCCTCACTTGTGTAGTCGACCAAGTCCTCAATTAACGAAACTTGTTGAACAGCAACGTTTTTTGTGCACGTTAATAGCAAATAACCCGATAAAATGTGATCGTAATGCGTTCAACGCTAAATCGTATTTAAACGCGATCATGCGACTTTCTTTATTTTTGCTGAACGACACTGATTTGGTGTATCAACGATTGTGGGGAATGTCAACGGTTCTGCAACGAAGCATCGTGTATCATCAACTATCAGAACGGGTTGCTCACCTTGTAAAACATTATTGCAATTCGATTATATTAATTTACAGTAAAAACAGCTTACAAAATATTTAAATTACAAATAAAAAACAATTAGTTGCATCAATTATTAAATTACCGTAATAAATTCAATAAAGACATATTGGAAACCGAGATTGGTCTGTTCATCTACTTATATGAATAATTAACAAGTTTAAGATGGTTGTTAGAAGTTTTAAATGGTTGTTAGATCAGTCGGCTATGCCAACCGCTCACCGTTGTGACTAATATTGCAAAACGACTACACTAAGCTTCATATGTACTGTTTGGGTCGGTACCCGCTCGTCCCCTAATATTCGTCTCCCGGAATAAAAGTTGTAGATTGGTCCCCTATTTAGGTGCCCATTGGTACCTCGGTGGGGGACAAGATTATTTTTATTGTTTTGTCAGGTACCCCACTCGAGCCCTGGAATAAAATTAAAGATTCGGCACCTACTCAGGTGGGGTCGGTACCCGCTCGTCCCCTAATATTCGTCTCCCGGAATAAAAGTTGTAGATTGGTCCCCTATTTAGGTGCCCATTGGTACCCCGGTAGGGTACAAGATTATTTTTATTGTTTTGTCAGGTGCGTTTCACTCGTGCCCTGGAATAAAATTAAAGATTCGGCACCTACTCAGGTGCGTTTTGGGCCCCTAATAAAAACCATTTAAATTTTTAGGTAAAAAGTATTGTCATCGTTGTACATTCGTGTACAATATTGTTACGATATTAATTATCAAGTAATATCAATTATTTAAAGTATGTTCTATAAAATAATCCAATTATACTATAGTATATATGGACTCTTACCGGATTGGCTAACATAATTGTTGGCCACTGTTCGCATATTCCCGGAATTTGTCAAGGTGCAATCAGTTTGTTTTTGGTTTAGTTGCTAATCTAAGCGCAGTCAACTGATAGACTCTTGAGTAAAAGTAAATATTAATAAGTGTGTTTTGTAAAATTAACTACTGAGTTAAGTGAGTGAACAAATGTGAGGATAAAAACATGTAAGTAGTATTTTTTACACTACTTTACATAGCTCATATACTGAAAAATACACAGTTTATATTTTTCGGGGCTAGTTTTGAATATTTATTGTCAAAACATTTTAAAAGTCAATTTTATTAAAGGTTATGAGATTTTTTCTTATTTCGTATCTACGTACGTACACCTAATATTATAATACTTTTCTCTCAGTAGCTGTAGTTTGCATATCTATACAGGGTGTACCAAATAGGTGGGGTCATATTAAAATATTGTAAAGGTAAGTACGGTGAGTAATTTTATAAGTTATATAAGTTTCATATCGAAAAATCTATTACCATCATAACATCCCTACTTACACACTTTCGAATTTATAATGTTAGTAGGGACTAATATTATAAATTCGAAAGTGTGTATGTATGTATGTATGTTCCGTTTTAACGCGAAAAAGGCTAAACCAATTTTGTTGAAATTTAATATAGAGATATATTCGTTCGTTTATTAATTACTAGCATCAGCCTTAACACTTAACATACCCTTTATCTTCACCTATCCAAATATCACTATCACTTTTTCATTTACCAAAATAACGAACACGGAAGCAATATAGCAATAAAGATCAAACAATTAGATTAAGTGCGAGTCCCGTAAGGGTCCTGTAGTTCAGGTATCCACATAACATACCCCTTATCTTCACTTAACCAAATATCAGGTTCGCTTTTTCATCACCAAAAATAACTTTGTTTTCCATAGTGTTTGTATATACGACAAAGTTATATTTGCGGTTGATTACAATTAACTTAAATTTAAAATAGCTATGAGCACTTTTTGATAGGCAAGTTATTATAGGCATATTTGTTTATAAATTATATTACATAAAAAATACGTCTCATCTGGTTATCAGATCGGTGAAGGTCGATGTTCTACGTCTCCTCTACTAGAACTGGTAGCGCCATCTACCTTTCCATCGAAAACTAATCACATCAACGTCAACGGTTCGTCGCTGCTTGGTCAATGCGAGCGATGCCTTTTGTTTCCGCCCCTGTCTATCCCATTCCCTGGAAGGGGCACGCCTTTCGCGGATTGGTCGCCGCGATCATCGACGCGAGAGACAGTCTAGAATAATCCGCGTCGCAACGAACTGTACCGCACCGCTATAATTATTACCGCTTATACAAAACTCAACAAAACCGCCCGCGAGTGAAAGTAATTTGTGTGGTGGAGTGATTCAAACAGCTTCAGGATTCTCGAAGACACCAGGTGGCTGCCATTTGCAAGGAAAGAGGACTGACGTACAAGGTAGGTGCCCCTCATCCTTCAGCATCCTTAGAATATCCTATACCCACTCACAATCCTCTTCCCTTATCTAATCCTAGGCGAACAGTCCGCCGACCAACTCGCCATCCTTTAGATACAGTCAATTTTTTCCCAAATCGCCTAGGAACCTTCGGTTTCGGTGTAAAGCCGAACCATTTTTTTTATCCATACGAGTCGGATTCATTTACGTTTTTATACGTTATATCACTATACCTAGGCAGTTATAACACTTAGCTATACTCCTAGTCCATTCACATAACCGTCACATGGTTGTTTCCGCCCGCATCAGTAGGTAAACTTTTATGTAGCTACCTACTTACTCAATTAGTATTTCTGGAACTATTATAGTTGTCTTGTAAATCTCATATTTCGAGCAACTTTTAATTCCACAGCTCTAAGGGTTGCCTACTTAGGTAAAATAATAGGTACATTAGATATTCTTATTTTGTTTCGGTCTCATTAGCTTATACTTACGTAAGCATGTCACAACAAAAGAAGTCACGCGTGTCGGAAGACAAAGAGATGACAATCTTAGAAGCAAAACGCAATATTTTATTTGAGCGTATTCAAAACATTTATGAGCGCTCAAAAATCGCCGCTATTTCCGATAGTAATAGGGAGTAATTTCTCAGCTATTGTATGACAGTAGATAGTATTCGAACAGATTTTCATAAGTTGTTAGACGATTATAACGCAAGATTGCTTTCTATCAATCCTGATGAACAACCCAATTATCAGGCGTACACCTCATTCGAAGATCTTTATTGTATTAATAAGCGTATACAATCGCAATTGGAGGGTAAATGTTCGGCACAGCCCGTTGCCACGGCCCGCACACCGAGATTACCGCCAATCGAGATTATGTCGTTTGATGGCGATAAACGAAACTGGCCGTTATTCTATGCGAGTTTTAAGTCTACAGTGCACGATTATGGTTCTCTGACAGATGCTGACAGGTTGTACTATTTAATAGGTAAACTGTCACCGAAGGCCCAGTCCGTATTTTCAGGTGTCACACCCAGTGCTGAGAATTATCAGGTCATATTTCAGTCACTACTTGATAGATATCAAGACACGCGCGTCCTAGCGTCTACTTACTTTGACCAAGCTTTAAATCTTAAACTGTCCGGTGCCGCATCTGTCTCGAATTTCCAGCTGTTTATAGATAACTTCGTAACCGCGGTTAATTCTCTTAGGAACTTAAGATTAGAAGATCTTTCCGACTTTATGTTGCTTCAACTCGCTTTAAAAAAGTTTGACAGTGATACAATTCGTGCTTTCGAGATGACGGAACGCAATAATAAAATACCTACACTAGATAGTTTTATTTCGTTCATCAAAGATCAGTGTCGAATATTTCATAATACACGGTCTAGTTCACCTAGCCCGTCTAACACTAACAGCAGCAAACAAAGGTTGAATAAAGTGCGAAATAGTAATAATAACTCGGTCCCTCATCCACAATCTTACGTAACATGCTCGGAATCTAATAGTAATAATTCACAGAAGTGTCTGTGCAGTAATATAGTGCACGACCATTTCTATAAATGTCCCGTTTTTAATGATTTAAATCCGACCGCTCGTTTCAAGTGCGTAAAAGATAACAAAGCATGCATTAATTGCTTAAGTATAAAGCATAAAACGAGTGATTGTTCTAGTAGAACGAGATGCCGCTCATGTAATCAACGGCACCATTCACTGTTACATTTCGATAAAGGTAGCCCGTTGTCAAGCCAAGCCGCTAACCTTGACACACTTACGTCGTAGGTGCAGGCCACGGTGACTTCCCCCTCCACGCCTCAGGGCGAAGTATCGTTGTGTACGACGTCCATTATGCGGGCGACGCGCACGCGAGGACGGCACTCACGCATCTATAATGATCCGCGCAGGGCCAAAACGCAGTGTACGGCGTCTAAGACGGTACTGTTAGCGACAGCGCAAGTTATCGTTTATGATGTTAATGGGTCGCCGCACATGGTACGTTGTCTACTCGATAGCGCGTCTCAGACCAATCTAATAACATTGGAATGCTTCAAACGCCTCGGATTGTGGAATAACTTTAGAAATACTAGTTCAGTGTTCAAAGGGATAGGCGGATCAGAAAAACATTGCAAGGGTTCCGTAGATATTAAAATACATTCGAGTTTTGATAGGAATATTAATTTTAACATTTCTTCGCTTATCGTGGAGCGTATCACGGACGCATTGCCGAACGCTAATGTAGACGTAGCATCACGCACTCACCTCGAGTCATTGCCGCTAGCAGACGCGGAGTTGCGAATCCGGCAGGCATTGACCTTTTGATCGGAGCTTCAATATTTCCGCACTTGCTACTAACTAAAATAGTACGTAGTGAGCGATATGATTTACCGCCCGCTATTGAGACGGTATTTGGGTATGTGATTATGGGTACCGTACCTACGTTACATACTTGTCATTGTATTACGTCTAGTTGTTGTTCTGTTCTTCAAGAGATCAAGGTGGGTGCTAAAACTGTGTGTAAGATAAAGCACTAATTAGCTATGCAATGCTATGCTACGCTATGCCATGCTACGCTATGCTACGCCATGCTATGATATGCCATGCTGTGCTATGCTTCGCCATGCTATGCTATGCCATGCTATGCTATGCCACGCTATGCTATGCTACGCTATGTTACGCTATGCTACGCTATGTTATGCTATGCTATGCTATGCTATGCTATGCTATGCTATGCTATGCTATGCTATGCTATGCTATGCTACGCTATGCTATGCTAAGCTACGCTACGCTACACTATACTATACTAAGCTTCCGCTTTGTATATGGATGACATTGCCTGTAGTGTCATATCCGCTCCGCTAGCAATTTCGCTTTGTGAAGAGCTTATTCAGCTTTTCAAGCGAGGCCAAATTGATCTTGTCAAATGGACAAGTTACTCTAAGGAGGTTCTCGCACGCATACCAGATTCTCATAAAGCTTCTCCAGACATTGAGTTTGAGAAGTCTGTACCGCATAAAGTTCTCGGTTTACGCTGGGACAAATCCTGCGATATTTTCGGTATGACGTCTCACCACCAGATGATAAGCGCACCAAACGCACTATGCTGTCCACAGTGGCTCGACTATGGGACATAATGGGTTTTGTGGCTGCCACAATTTTGTACGCCAAGCTCTTGAT
Source organism: Euclidia mi (assembly GCA_944739405.2). Classification (NCBI taxonomy): domain Eukaryota; kingdom Metazoa; phylum Arthropoda; class Insecta; order Lepidoptera; family Erebidae; genus Euclidia; species Euclidia mi. The sequence continues at coordinate 77,036,825 of OX123186.2, read as the reverse complement.
CAAAGAACTTTGGCTATCAAAGTGTGAGTGGGATAAAACACCCCCTGACCATATTGTCGCCGCTTGGGGCCAGTTTTGTATTGAGCTTACCGCGCTCAATCAAATTACTATTCCGCGTCATCTTGGGTTGGTAGATGGAAGAACCATCAACTTAATAGGTTTCGCTGACGCCAGCGAGCGTGTTTACGGCGGAGTCGTATATCTGCAAGTCCGCATTGGTTCTAACTACTCGGTGCAGTTAGTTTGTGCCAAGTCTAAGGTCTTGCCTGTTAAAACCATTTCGGTTGCGAGACTGGAGTTGTGCGCAGCCCTTCTGCTGTCTCAGTTGCTCCGCAAGGTTCAAGACACACTTTTGCCCCACTACCCTATTAATAAAATATACGCATTTTCTGACTCCAAAGTAGTGCTCGCTTGAATTTATTCATCTCCTCACCGCTGGCAGACTTTTGTCGCCAACCACGTTAGTAAATTGATTGAAGTTGTTCCCGCTACTTGTTTCAATCACGCCACGGGTTATCGTACTCGTCTTCAGGAAGAACTTTCCATAGATCATATTGACTGGAAGTTTATTCCACCAGCATCACCACATTTTGGTGGATGTTGGGAAAGCATGGTCAAAGTAATTAAAACGCATCTCTTCAAAGTTATAGGTCAACAGATCTTCTCTTACTAAGAGCTTTTAACTGTCCTTGCACAAGTCGAGGCACTGAACAACTCGCGTCTGCTTACGGCATTGAGTTGTGACCCTGCAGAACCATCCGCGTTAAGCCCTGCACATTTTCTAAACACAGTGCCATTATCGTCATTTCCGGCTCCTGAAGCAGACTCTTCAAGCTTACTCCAGAGACATACTCTGCTGGATAAACTCGTGCAGTCGTTCTGGCGGCGCTGGCGTGCGGAATATCTACACCAGCTTCAGGCTAGATCCAATTGGAATAGTCCTGCATCCCCTATACAGGAGGGTACGTTGGTCGTCATAATACATGATAATGCTCCGCCGCTTTCATGGCCGTTAGCCATCGTAGAGAAACTACATACTTCCAAGGACGGTACAACCCGCGTTTTTACCGTGAAAACCGCGAAGGGGAGCTACGTGCGCCCTGTTGTACGTCTCTGTCCGCTTCCAACTCAGTGAGATCTAGCCTGAAGTTGGATTTACCTCTTAGTTTAAGTATTTAGTTTGTAGTTTTCGCTATTATTGCGTTTGTAGTTTTCGCTAAAGTTAATTTAGATTAATTTTATTATCATATCGCTTTGGGGTGCATGAAAGGAGCCTCCACGAGCGACGTAACAAGTAAACCAGAGTCCCCAACGTTCGGCGCACCCTGGACCCTAGTACTCGGTAACGCAGAGTCTAGGTGACCAATCCTTTCACGATGGTACAGAACATATCCATTCAAACGGCTCTTTTAAGAGCCAAAAACCCACATAGCAGCAACCTACACCTGCCACTAAAACCTGCTTTGTCTGTTGTGTCAGTGAATATAGAGGGATTCTCCGACAACAAAGCCAACTTGCTTTCCAATCTATGTAAAATATCAAATTGTGATGTGCTATGTGTACAGGAGACTCATTGTGGCGCTGAAAACTTAAGACCACACATACCGGGCATGACACTTATTGCTGAAACACCTCATGCAAAATATGGAAGTGCAATTTTTACTAGACCTGAAACGAATGTTCTTTCCTCAGAAAGTCATATTCATAACTCAATAGAGATACTCACGATAGACACTGGCACATGCACTGTAACATCCGTTTACAAACCACCAAACCAACCGTTTACTTTTCATGAACCGTCTAACTTTAATGACAGAGAGATAAAATTGTTGTTGGCGATTTTAATAGCCACAGCACAACTTGGGGCTACTTCGGTATGAACAATGATGGCAATGCAGTTTAATCATGGGCAGAAAACCAGAACTTAACCCTTATTCACGATGCCAAACAACCACCATCTTTTAACAGCCGACGTTGGAAACGCGGGTACAACCCTGACCTTATTTTTGTAAGTGACCGTATCAGCAGTATCTGCAAAAAGTTCGTAAGCCGACGCATACCAAACACACAACACAGGCCAGTTGAGTGTAAGATTTTCGCTGTAATAACACCAACTAAAGTCCCGTTTAGACGGCGTTTAATTTCTCGAAGGCCAATTGGGACAGATTTTCTAACGTTATTGACGAGAAATTGAAGAACATTGAGCCTACACCTGCCAACTATGAAGCATTTATAAGCACAGTAAAAATTGCCTCCCGCCAACACATACCCCGCGGCTGCAGTACACCATACACTCCCGGCCTCGATAAGGACTCTGCAAATAAAAGGCCTACGTCGCTATGCAGCACTATACGCAAAGGATCCGTTTTCCGAAACTACACTGACAGCTGGTGAAGAGCTAATGGCTATGGTTGGAGAAAGTCGACGACAAAAATGGATGAATACCATCACATCCATCGATATGACTCATAACAGCAAGAAGGCTTGGTCTACATTACGGAAATTAACTGAGGATCCACCTAATTCCTCAAACCCCGGGCAAGTAACAGCTAACCAGATCGCCCACCAACTCATAAGCAACGGTAAATCCAGTCATAAGTTGCCAAGGGCTAGAAAAGAGACTATTGCTCCTAATGATTCTGCTGATATTAGCAAAGACTTTTATCTATGCGAAATTATAACAGGTATAGATTCGCTCAAAAATGGCAAGGCTAGTGGAGCAGACGACCTCACGGTGGAGCAAATTAAACACCTGGGCCCTGTGGTGGTATCCTGGCTTTTGGCTATGTTTAATAACTCTCTTGCTACTTGCAAAATACCAAAACTTTGGCGCAGGGCAAAAGTTACGGCACTCTTGAAACCTGGGAAACCTACCAATAGTCCAACTAGCTACCGACCAATTTCTCTTCTCTGTCACACGTACAAACTGTTCAAGAGGCTACTTCTAAACCGATTAGTCACAATAATAGACCCAAAGCTGATTCCGGAGCAAGCTGGATTTAGACCGGGCAAATCTTGTACCGGACAAGAACTTAGTACTCACACAACGGATAGAAGACGGCTTCGAAGAAAAAAAAATTACAGGTGTCGTGTTTGTAGATCTGACAGCAGCGTACGACACGGTGAATACCAAAATTCTTCTGCGTAAGGTCGCGCATTTAGTGGGCGATAAGGGCTTCATCAGAATATTGGACGAGCTTCTACACAATAGACGTTTTCAGGTTTCACTAGGCAGCAACAAGAGTAGATGGCGATGTCAAAGAAACGGTCTCCCACAAGGAAGCGTTCTAGCACCAACACTGTTTAACATCTACACAGATGACCAGCCTTCAACTGTGCACACTGACCGCTTTCTTTACGCCGATGACCTTGCACTAACAGCCCAAGGTACTAGCTTTGAAGAGGTGGAACAAAACCTATCAAGTGCTTTAGAGACTCTTGATAGGTACTACAAAAATAATAGACTTAAGCCGAATCCAAGTAAAACTCAGGCATGCGCATTTCATCTTCGCAACAACAAAGCCAGCAGGAAGCTCAACATCACATGGCAGGGCGCTAACATCGAGCATTGTCCTAACCCCAAGTATCTAGGAGTCATACTTGATAGGTCTCTCACCTATCGGCGCCACTGCGAGGCTACCAGGCAAAAAATTGACACCCGGAATAACCTTCGCCGAAGGTTGACCACTACACACTGGGGAGCATCGCCTGATGTAGCCCGAACAACTGGCCTAGCTTTATGCTACTCCGCAGGTGAATTTGCGTGTTCAGTGTGGCATCGATCTGCCCATGCAAAACAAGCCGATTTTGCTCTGAACGAAACGTGTCGCATAATAACAGGATGTCTTAAGCCGACACCTCTAAATAAAATCTACCCTCTGGCAGGCATTGCCCCGCCCGAGGTTCGCCGAGAAGTGGCCTGCGCTGTTGAGAAACGCCGCCAGGAGGAGGACCCTCGACACCCGTTGCACAACCATAGATTGCCCCGTGGTAGACTAAAAAGCCGCAAAAGCTTTTTGCGATATACTGAGGCTAGTCAAGACCATCCGACTAGTTTAAGAAAAAAAATATGGCATGAGACAGTTCCACCCCCTGCGAACTATGTGGAAGCCAAAGAACATCTACCCCCCGGAAGTAATCTGCAGTGGCCCATATGGAGATCCCTGAATGGTTTACGAAGCCAGGTTGGCCGCTGCAGACACAACCTAGCGAAATGGGGTATGATTGACTCGGCTTCCACGCAGTGCGACTGTGGTGCCCCCGATCAGACCATGAGTCACCTGCTAGAGTGTCCTAAGTGTCCGCACAGATGTTCGGGGGCCGATCTATGTCAAGCCACTGACAATGCCGTTGCTGTGGCCACATACTGGGCTGGTGCCATTTAAATTCTGTACCAACGACTCGAGAAGAAGAAGAAGATCATATCGCTGTCGTAGCCTATTGATGGGTTATGCGGTAGTACACCCAACATAGCTAAGTTCAATTCTATTTCTTTTAAAGGCAACCCTTTAGGGCCGGGGGGATATGGTAGCGCCATCTACCTTTCCATCGAAAACTAATCACATCAACGTCTATGGTTCGTCGCTGCTTGGCCAATACAAGCGATGCCTTTTGTTTCGGTCCCTGTCTATCCCATTCCCTGGAAGGGGCACGCCTTTCGCGGATTGGTCGCCGCGATCATCGACGCGAGAGACAGTCTAGAATAATCCGCGTCGCGACGAACTGTACCGTACCGCTATAATTATTACCGCTTATACAAAACTCAACAAAACCGCCCGCGAGTGAAAGTGATTTGTGTAGTGGAGTGATTCAAACAGCTTCAGGATTCTCGAAGACATTTGCAAGGAAAGAGGACTGACGTACAAGATAGGTGCTCCTCATCCTTCAGCATTCTTAGAATATCCTATACCCACTCACAATCTTCTTCCCTTATCCAATCCTAGGCGACCAGAACCCGCCATCCTTTAGATACAGTCCATTTTTTCCCAAATCACCTAGGAACCTTCGGTTTCGGTGTAAAGCCGAACCAATAACTATTAAAATTATATATGCGAAAGTGTTTATGGATATATATTGGACACGTATTGAAACATGGCTTTGACAATTATCATGGATACTGACCGAGTTTTTTTCTACCCTATAGAGCTTCTGACTCATTACAATAATCAGGAGTGTCTTCACACGACTTAAGACTGAAAGTAGACATGTGTTACAACGAACTTAAGGCGCGCGAAGCCGCGGGCAAAAGCTAGTATATTTATATTAAAAAATCTATTACCGTCTACTGTAAATCAGCGCTGTGAAGTCATGCAGTGGCATGAGCCACTTCACAGCGCTGATTTACAGCGCTATGCAGTGGCATAGCAATATAGCTGACTGAGGCCCGGTTATTGCAGGTCTCTTACTTTAAGTAAAACTATTATTTTTTGTTTTATTGAATGATTATGTTCAAATAATATTGTTTTTAGCAGTACTGTATATTTTGGTGTAATACTTCAAACCTGCAATAGTAAACTTATTTTATTTCTTTCTTTATTTCTCATTACAAGTTGATAATGTATATGTACTATACGTAAAATATTGCTGACACTTCAAATATGTTGTACCTAATATACAAAAAATTAATACAATTGTATTGCGTATACGAAAATGTCGAGAAGTGCGTTAAAAAAAGATATCATTTATAAAGCAGTTACATAAAAGTCAATCGTACGTTACTGTGAATGTACAGATGAACACAATGTTTAATTTGTTAAAAATATCTGTGAATATGTATAAAAAGTTCAAATAAATACGAATTGTTTGATATTTAAAAGACTGATTGTCATTAACACTTATTAATAAATGTGATATCTACTTATTTGTTTAATTTTTACCTTTAGTACGTGACTGTACTACAACCACAGGTACTGAAAATAAATATCTAATTAGTAGAGTAAATGGTAAATATAAATTATTTAAAATAATAAATAGAGCAGGGTTCGAGTGGGTACCACAAAAATTTGAGGGTACGAGTGGGCACAGGGTCCGAATTTCGGGGGACCAGTGGGTACCGACCCTACTGTTTGTCATCGTGACTAACATCGTTCAAGGTGTTTGATACGCAAAACAGTAGCAGTCGGCTATGCCAACCGCTCGCCGTTGTGACTAACATTGCAAAACGACTACAGTAAGCTTCATGCGAGCTGTTTGTCGTCATGACTAACATCGTTCAAGGTATTTGATACGCAAAACAGTAGCAGTCGGCTATGCCATTCGTTCACCGTTGTGACTAACATTGCAAAACGACTACAGTAAGCTTCATGCGAACTGTTTGTCGTCGTGTCTAACCTCGTTCAAGGTATTTGACATGCAAAACAGTAGCAGTCGGCTATGCTAACCGCTCACCGTTGTGACTAACATTGCAAAACGACTACAGTAAGCTTCATGCGAGCTGTTTGTCGTCGTGACTAACATCGTTCAAGGTATTTAAAACGCAAAACAGTAGCAGTCGGCTATGCCAAACGTTTACCGTTGTGACTAACATTGCAAAACGACTACAGTAAGCTTCATGCGAGCTGTTTGTCGTCGTGACTAACATCGTTCAAGGTATTTGATACGCAAAACAGTAGCAGTCTGCTATACCAACCGCTCATCGTTGTGACTAACATTGCAAATCCACTGCAGTAAGCTTCATGCGAACTGTTTGTCGTCGTGACTAACATCGTTCAAGGTATGTGACATGCAAAACAGTAGCAGTCGGCTATACCAACCGCTCTCGTTGTGACTAACATTACAAAACGACTTCAGTAAACTTCATACGAAGTGTTTGTCGTTGTGACTAACGTAGCTGAGAAAGGAAAAATCATATGAGTGCAATAAGTTATTGAATTATACTAAAGTTTAATATGATTACAGATTTCATTTGATATAAATATTTGTTCAAACAATGCATCCACCAACTGCACCATAGATTGAAGCTTGCACCACTGCAGTGTACCGTCTCCCGTCCAGAATTTTACTCGAGTTGATATACTTTCAAATCGTAGAGGTAGTCTCCCCTCGCGTCGTGTTGATCGTTCGATGATCGTTGCCGTCCCGAACCCTATGAACGAAGAACGGTGCCATTACGGACTTGGAAGGATCGTTGGACGCACCTTCTGTACGACTAAAATTCATATTCTCAGACTTCGTCACTTTTCTGAAACAAACAAAAAAAAGAACAAGACATTAATATAAGTAATAGATATAAATTTAGTATGATTACCTTATGATAGCAGGCGATTGCTTTTCGAAAGTTGATCTAGGCTCGTAGGAGTACAATGTTTTTGAAGGAGCTCGGCATTGCCTTCAACATCTGCTATGTAGAGTAACTGCGTGGATCACACTCAACCTAAAAATATTAAACAATGATAATTATATGATTAAATCTTACTTGAAATTATTATGCTAACAGAAATCAATATGTTTATATTACTGTTAATCTACTAAGAAGCAAGATATTGTCTCGTAATTGAATTATAATGAATTCTAATTATGAGTAAGTACTTAAATTAATTTAATGAAAATAAATAAAGTTTATGGTTACATTTTACCTGAAAAATAAAGTTGAAATAATTAAACTATGCAGTTATAAAAAAATATTAACACTTACATTTTAAATGACGACCAATTGACGTATAATATTGAAACAATTTAACTACTGTAGTAAGCTGCAGAGCAATCGCACTATAGAATAATGATGTACTTGGTTCTATGCATCGAGAACCAAAACGTTAGCTTATTAGCCAGATTTGACACCGAAAGGAGATAACACGTATTCTGAGTCTTATTAATAATGTTCTTTAGGCAACAAACACATATGTATAACTATTATATACCTAATCCAAAGCTATACAGAGTCTGTATAATGGTTATTAAAATATAATACTACACTAAACATAAGAAAATACAAAAATATACTATATATTACATGGAACATGTAATCATACTTGTCACACAAATATTTGTCCTGTGAAGTATCGAACCCCACTTAGCTTAGCTGGCGGACTTACTTGCGCTATAGATACGAGTATGATGCCAAGTCCACTAGGCAAACAACACAACAGAATCTAATAATAATATAAATTCAATCAATGATAAATTTTGTTGTTTAATTGATGACATACATTAGGTATGACTTATGGTGTGAATATTTCTTCAATATCTATTCATAGAAAACGTAGGTACAAGTTTTTCTTGGTATGGAGAGGTATATATGATAAGAATGTGATTTGCAGAGGAAATATAAACTTGATTATATCAATAAAATACTTATTGTTCTTTTAATAAACATATTCTGTTAGATTTTCACTCTGCTGTGAAGCACTGCATTGGGCCAATAACAAAAAATATCAATTAATATCATTCACTTTGTTTGAAATAGAAATATTATTTATGATAAGTCAAAGGTTTAGTAGCGTTTTGTTTAGTCTATTGAACATTTCTGACTATGGTCACACTATGAACTGTCAAATCATTCGTTCATTATGTCTGGTTCTGGAAAATTCTTCTTCTTCTGGAAAATCTTGTAATCTCGCGTGCTTTTGTGATATAAAAGTAAATTTGGAACCCGAGTGAATTGCGCGAGTGAGCCGCTTCTTTGATCTATAACCGGCACCGGTATATTGTGATAAAAGTCAAACTTGTGAACTATTGAACATTTGTAACATATTTAACATTGTAAAACTTGTGTGAATCCGCCAACGTGCATCGTGTTCTGAAGAAGGACGCCGAACTGGACCTTCGAGTAGTAACTATAACGATACACCAGGAGATCTGAGGTAAGTTGAAATATAATCACTGTGCAGTCACAGTATAGTTTAGACCTTTTGCATTGTCGTGGTCAGGTGGATGTAATACAAACGTCCACTGCGCACTCTGAACAATTCCCTACCTGCCTACGGCAACTATAAACATAATTGGTAGCAGAGCGTAGTTGTATCTAGCCGTTAATTGTATCTGAACTCAGATTGATATTGTATAAGCTTGTATCTGGGCTATGTATCACAGTGTTGTGGTGTTCTCAGGTCAGTTTTGTCTAAAATACATAATATTTATTTGTATTGGTTGATCTACATTACTTGAAACACATGTCATACATAACCTCAAATCAGTAATTGTTTGACTTGAATTGTTGAAATCTAGCTTAAATTTGTTGTTATTAGCATTAATAAGTCAGTCTGTTTGGATACATAACAGCTGTATGTATCAATTAATTTAGTTAATTTAGTTAATTGCATATATTGAGTTTGAAACATTATAACAATCAAACTTGACCTTACATTTATAAACCTTTGGTTGTTATAATCTATTGATAATATTGTATTTGTATTATCAACTTGACACAGTTGACTCGACAGTGTTTCTAGGCATTACACTAGATAATAAGTTACAATGGGGTGCACATATAGCATGTCTTGCAGGTAAGCTCAGCTCTGCTGCGTATGCTGTCAAAAAAGTTTGACAACTTACTGATGTTGACACTCGTCTTGTTTATTTTAGCTATTTTCATAGTGTCATGTCCTACGGCATGTTGTTATGGGGCAAAGCTGCGGTTATTCAGAATATCTTCGTTCTACAGAAATGAGCGGTACGAGCAATATACATGTTAGGTGCAAAAGATACTCTTAGGGAACGCTTTAAGTCTATAGGGATTCTTACAGTAGCCTCGCAATTTTTATTTGCTAATATATTGTATATTAGGCAAACTATAGGTTTATTTACTCCAAAAAGTGATGTACATAACATAAATACTCGAAACAGGCATAAGTTATATGCCCCTTATCATCTTTACATAAAGTTAATAATTCTTTTGTAGGCTAGGTATTCGTATATACAATAAAATACTAATTAGTCTTTTAGAATTACCATTTAGTACGTTCAAAAGTAAAATAAAAGAATGCCTTATTAGGAAAGGTTATTATACCATTAGTATATTATACCCTTAGGTCGCACAGTACAGGCAGCAGTACCTGACGAGATACAGCACCCTGAGGGAGGCAGTGGGCCACATCAAGAGTCTGCTGGCCTTCCTCGAAGAGCTGGGGTGGCTCGAATGAAGACACCATTCCCACCTGCACGCAAAATACACGCCAAGACGTGGAGTTGCGGAAACAGCCCGTGCCATCAAGTATCAAGTATCAAGTATACCATTAGTGATTATTTCAGTGATAAGGATAGATGGTCACTTACACTAGCCAACTCTTGATTAATTATTTTGAATTTATATAGATACCTTGCTTTTCAGTTTTTTTTTTAATTTTTTATATAATATCTCTAGTTCTATTAATTTAATATTCATGTATTATTAGGTCATTCAACTTACTACATTTACATTTTCATTGTTGTTCCACAAATTTTATTAAATTTTGCTACAGTGTTAGATGAAGATAACTCGTTATCATGGGCTGGATACTAACGTTTTTTTAATTTTCGTGTATTCATATACCGTCACTTTCTGTAACATACTTTTCCACCATAGTTCTGAACATGATCGCGAGTTGCCTACATTATAAGGCGTAAGTGGATGCTCTTGTTACCCAAGATTCACATTGGAAGACTACTACAGTACTAAGTAACTGCATATTTATTTAAGTATTATGTATGTTCTTATTTAATATTTACAAGTAATTAATTACAATGTGAAACAGTTGCAGCTCGTTACAAAAACAAAATATGTACCATAACACTGGCGATTAAAAAGAGTGGTTTCTCGTGGTTCTACCTATTGCTTTGCGAACGAGGCAGTAAATGTAAATGTAGAAGCATTAGTAATTTACTTAAAAAAATGACGTTCATAAGCGTCACCTTGCGACCTAGATGAGTAAATTATTTTTGACTTTTGTCTTTTGTTAGGTAACACAAACTGATGTCTAAAGTTGTAATATATAACACACTTAGTCGGTCTGTTGCAGTAATGAATTAATTAATTTAAGGTTCAACCTTTTATTTGCTGTAAGTTATAACTTTTGATAACTTTTGTCCTAATGTCAATATATTGAAACAAACAGATTTTGAGCTTGTTATTAATTTTGTTGGGTAGTAAATACCTGTCACTTGCTTGCACCAGCAGTAAACAGGCTAATACTTTGTTGGTTTCAAAGAATTAACAAATATTAAGTTTTGATTGATAGCATTGTTTAGCGCTTGCCCGAACTCTTTTGAAACTTAATTATGTCAGCTATCAAGGACTTGCGTGCGGCTGCTGGTGCCATTGCATCAGATTTGCGCTGGTTTGCCTGAGCCAGTGCCTTGGTGAACCGGCCTGATCGCCAGCGGGCCTTACTACAAAGATATGAGCGGATCGATGATCGCCTGGCAAGTGTGGAACAGCAATTTCGTACTTTCAGCGCTTGCAGTATCGAAGTGTCAGTTCAAATTCAAATTCAAATTCAAAATCCTTAATTCATTTGTGTCACAATGTGACGCTTATGAACGTCAAAATAATAAATTTATAAAATAATTACTTATACTCAAATTTAAAACATTATTACTGTATGCTTCTACATTTACATTTACTGCCACGTTCACAAAGCAATAGGTAGAACCATGAGAAAGAACGGGCAATAAAACTCACGGTCACTCTTTTTCATCGCCAGGTTTTGCATAATACACAATTTACATTTTGTAAGGTGCTGCAACTGTTACACCTTCTATATCACTTGTATATATTTACTGTACATAATAATACTCAAGCATAATACTTTTGGTTAGCCTCCTCAGAATAGACATGGTGAAACAGGAGCATCCACTTACATTATATATACCTAATAATGCAGGCAATCTGCGAAAGTAATCAGAACCATGATAGAAATGATGCAGTTAAATATTAAAATCTAATACCAGCCCGCAAGACCGTCATGGACCAGTCATCGCAAGAAGCACCCGTTCACGAGTATGACGCATGTGCCAGCCATCATCCCTCTCGCCATATTAGAGGGACAGGGATGACCCGACACACGACGCCACCACAAGAAATGACATTTTAGTGAGCATGACGACAACGGTATACGAACCAGCAGTAAGAAACAATCTATTGGTATACTGACCATGACCGCCAATTACCTCCATTTTCCAGATCGTTATTATTAACATAAGTATGGAACATAATTATTAACATAAGTATGGAACATAAGTAGTGGAACGCGTGAAGGAATGCAAATGTAGAAAGAATTTTGTGAAGGTGACAAGTGAACAATGATATATGATCAGGGATAAATAATGTTAAACTACATTCAACAAATCATAAAAATATCCAAATCCTGCAAAAATCATGTGTTCACGAGGCACCTCCACTTAACATGTAAATAAAATAATCGTGAGTTAAACAAGCCTAAGCCTATCCCCACGGTGTCTTATCATTTAAAAATTCCTTAATAGTATAATAACCCCTTTGTAAAAGAAAGTTCCTAATTGTTCATTTGTATTTGTGCATGGGTAAATTCATTATTTCAAGAGGCAATTTGTTGAAAAATCGTATACCAATCCCCGCAAATGAGTTCTGAACTTTATGTAGACGGTAGTTAGTTCCCACCAGTTTATGCTTATTCCTTGTGTTCACTTTGTGTAAATCACTATTTTTGCGATATAGAATTAAGTTTTTCTTAATGTACATTAAGTTAGCATATATATATTGCGATGCAATTGTCAATATATCTACTTCTTTAAGTTTATCACGTAAAGAATCTTCAGCACCTAACTTATAAATTGCACGTATGGCCCTTTTTTGAATGACAAAAATAGTCTGTATATCAGCAGCTGTACCCCATAACATTATTCCGTAAGACATTACGCTGTGAAAATAACTAAAGTAAACTAGTCTAGCAGTATCTATATCTGTGAATTCCCTAACTTTTCTAACAGCAAACGCTACAGAACTAAGTTTTACTGCGAGACAAGATATTTGGGCACCCCACTGAAGCTTACAATCTAAAGTTACACCTAAGAATACGGTTGATTCGACTAGTTGAATTGTTTCCTTATTTAAAATTATATTAGTAGGAACACTTTTGACATTAGGCAAAGAGAATTTAACACATTTGGTTTTACTTGAGTTGAGTACCAAATTATTTGTCGAAAACCAATCTAATACATGTGTAAGAGTGTTATTGACGGTATCAAAGTTACTTAAATTATGATCAACTTTAAAAATTTGTGACGTATTGTCGGCAAACAAAACAATATCACATAAATTTTGTACAAAGAACGGCAAATCATTAATATATATTACAAAAAGAAATGGACCGAGAATAGAGCCCTGTGGAACGCCCATTCCTACTGGCAAACCTAGAGACCTATTCCCATTAACATCTACATACTGAATTCTATCACTAAGGTAGCTGGCAACAAGATTGAGTGCGGTATCTCTAATACCATAAAGTTTCAATTTAAGTAAAAACGTATTATGTTCCACACAGTCAAAGGCCATTGATAGGTCACAAAAAACACCAATGGCATCCTTTGAGTTTTCCAAGCAAGCATTAAAAATATGCTTTAGCAAAGTTACATCGCCATCAACGGTGGAGCGACCCTTAGTAAAGCCATACTGTTCACTGTGAAATAAATTATTTGTGTGAAAGTGGCTCTCTAGTTGATGCAAAATAATCTTTTCAAAAATTTTACTAATAGCAGGCAAGATAGAAATTGGCCGAAAATTACTAGGGTTGCTCTTTGACCCTTTTTTTAATAATTGGTATTACTTTACTGTGTTTCATTAGATCAGGAAATACTCCTGTATCTACGCATCTGTTGAATATTGCAGCTAAATATGGAGCTAAGCTAGAAATAATTTGTCGCACAAGTTTAACAGAAATGCCCCATAAGTCAACAGATTTTTTATTATTGAGCGTCTTGAATACCTTCAGTATGTCATTGGTGTCATTATATTTAAAATTAAAAAGCACATCACACTCATTCACATTGCCCCTAAACAACATTTCTGCTTTGCTTGGACATGAATCTAGACAGCTGGTTGTGTTCACTGGTATGTTTATGAAGAAATTGTTAAATGTCTGAGCAACATCAGTTTTCCTAGTAATCATTTCACCATTAAATTTGAATTCATAATTGTTATCTACCAATTTAGCTCGACCAGTCTCATTGTTAATAATGCTAGAAGTAGTTTTAATTTTGTTCTTGGATTCTTTGATTTTATTGCTTAAATATAAGGATTTGGCAAAAGCACATGTCCTCTTAAAAACCTTCGAATAATTTCTAACATATTGAATAAATTCAGGATTAAAATTGTATTTCTTCATACCATATAGATCATACACTAGCTCTACTTTTGTATATACCTACTGTTGCCCAGTCACAAAAATTTACTTTAATGCTCCTTGCAAACGTCTTCAGTTTAAAAATGTTATTTTACTCATCATTAACAATTTTAAATAAGCATTTATATAATTCATCAGGATCATCAACGGTTAAGTCAATACTGGCGATCTTGGCAGCAACATCATTACTAAAGTGTTTTAGGCGAGCAGAGGTCATTGGCCTACATGTAATTTCGTGTACTTTAGGGGTTGTATTAGTTGGAATTACAACCTTTTGCCCGCAGTGATCCGATGTCAAGTCAGTTAAAACAGCCTTACTTAAATAAAGACAATTGCAAAAAACATTATCTAAGCATGTAGACGAATGTGAGGTTATTCTGGTTGGTTCAGAGAACAAAACATTTAAATGACCTAAATAAGCTAACTAACCTAGTACAAATTGGTGATTTTTCTAACAAATTGACATTAAAATCACCGCATACGATTATAGACTTCCTACTAGAAATTATGTGTTTTAAGACATCCCCAATAATGCTTTCAAACTGAGTAAAGTCGCTTTGTGGTGGTCGATACACACACACTATAATATATTGTTCAAGCTCAACACAAGAAATCTCAGCAGTGCGCTCGATAGAAAGTTTAGCTATATACTTACATTCTTTACATTTCAAACTATTACGTACATATATTAGAGAGCCACCACGAATAGCCTTCTTTCTTACGAATGCACTTATAACTGAGTAATGTTGATTGTTAAATATTAATTGGTCACCTTGCAACCAATGTTGTGTAATACATAAGATATCAATCTTATGTATATTTAAAAATAAATCTATTTCTAATTCTTTGCCAGATAGGCCTTGTATGTTTTGATGAACTAAGTTTAAAACACATGAATGCCTATCTGTTGTCTCATCTAATAGTTTAAACTAATAGATGTGTCAATACTACTATTGGTATAACTATTATCTACCAAATTCCTAAGTACTCTAGTAGTACTCCTGTCAGTATATAAATTAAATGCTAATAATTTAGCAAGTTGTCGCCTATGTACATAAGAAAGATAGATAGTATCTTTTGTTAAAAAGAAATTACTAATAAAAATATTAGTGTCAAAAAATAAAATACTGTCACTATGACATGTCTTATTGTACAATAATAGATTTAATTTGCCTATCTGCCTGTTTTGGTCATCTGTGAGAGCATATGAATAAGGCAATGCACAAATAATGAAGCTACATCCTACTTTTGTGCTTAGATCTATCATTAAGTCTGTTAATTCTATGAGACTGTTTTTGGAGACTAATGAGCTGTCACCATACAATATGATGACAGTAGTTTGTGCATTCAAGTCGGCTTTCTTAATCTTATGAACTAGGGTACAAGACTGAGCTCCAGGTTAACAAAAGTTCTGTACAGGTTGCTCAGTGTAATGATCAATTAAGCTCCCTAAACCCACTCCCAGTTGGTCTGAAAAAATTATTACATGCTTAGTGTCAGTCTTTACTGGATGCAGTTTGTTTTGTGTATTATACTGACATCCATGTGCATTCAATTCTATTGATTCAGCAGGTGTAGTCGCACACTTAGTTGTACAACTGGAACAGTAATTATTAGAGTTGGATAATGAGATAAGTTGTTTTAAATTTTCTCGACCAACTCTTGAAATTTCTTCATATTTTATGATTTATTCATGAGTCTCATTCTGGTGTTCCATTGTAGTTCTAGTGAGTTGAGCTTGTAGATTTGATATTTGTGCTTGCAACTCACTTGTGTGTTGTTCATATAACAACCTACCAGAAACTAATGCTTCATTTGTTTCCTCAAGCTTTAATAAAAGAGACTCACACTCTTTATTTAATTTACCTTGTGCATACTGACTCAATTTGGTAGACCACTTAGGACCAGATCTAAGTTTCTTAATTAATTTATTTAACTTAAACAATTTTCTAAATTTATTCTTACTAAGACATTTTTTGAAACAGTTACATTTAAGAGCTTTTAGCACATTAATTTTGTCACCCAGGAGCTCAGAGAATAAGTTGTGAGTAGCAGTACTGTTAAAGGCCGCAATTGTGTCTTCTAGAGTTGAAATTCTGTCATAAGCCTCATTGAGACTTGCTTCTTACTCCGTTCTTAATGTCCCAAGTTAATGACTTCACCGCTGACCAGCGAAATAGGGTCAGCGAGGACTATGCCCAGGTTTAGACCTGTATGATGCTGTCTCCAATAGTGCGCGACAATTAGTTGCCGAGAGGGACGGGCAACCCGGCTTGAAGCTGGAGCTTCCTAGGACAGCACCGGGATTGGTGAGTAGGCCTCCTACCTTAGACCTCCCGCATTTCGACGGCTGCTAGGAAGCTACCCTGGCTTCGTTAATTTGTTTGACAGCCTGGTCGATGACAGGGCTGACCTTCGGCCGGCACAAAAATTGGCATATTTAATGTCGGTTCTGGATGGAGAGGCCAAAGGCCTCATCCAGCATCTGCCCGTGTCTGACGAGGCGTACCAGACGGCTCGGGACTTAATTACCCGTAGGTACCACAACAAGCGTGGCCTCGCAGACACGCACATCCAGCAGATTTTGGGTTTGCCCACGCTCACCCGGGTCTTTGGGTTGCGCACTCAACTTTTGAACCCGCTTTTGGTGGCAATCAACGCCATTAAGTGCTTGGACCTGCCCGTGGACCAATGGTCCTACCTATTGGTGCACATTGACTACGGTTACTACGACTAGATTAATGATCGTTTAGGGATCAAAAGACTGCTACGCACCAGATCTTGGTTCTTACATTCTTAAAGCAACATGAACAGTTTATAGAACGGAAAACGCCTATCCATCATAACAGTAAAACTTCTACTCTGGCATCTCCGATAGCCTTACCTAGAAAATACATTAAACAGTTGTGGATTTCAACTAACGGCCGGTTTCTATATTCGATCTATCCATAGATTTGGAGATTTGAGAAAGATGTTTGACATATTTTGTATTGAGCTTAAATGTCAAATATATATGTATCTCAAATCTCCAAATCCATGGAAAGATCGAATATTTAAACTGGCAGTAAATCAGTAAACGTAAAAATTCTAATAAAATATTAGACATCCCTTAAAAGACCCTTTTGAATTTCCTTCAAAATCGTAATTAAAGTGATATAATATAAAACCTTCACCGTAAGCCAACCCAGAAAGAGACAGATCGAATATTCAAGCACCTCTAAATACTAAGTAGGCAATTGAGTGTGCGATACTTGTGGCATTACCTCTTCGCAGGCACGGCTTAGCGTTCGCCAAATGTGAGCATTACGCCTCAGTGGAAAGATTAGCGGTCGATGGAGATATTTGACCGAGGAAAGCAATAACAGTGATAGACTTGGCTAATTGCGAGGTGAAGCGGAGCCTCCTGGTGCCTTGTTTACGTTGGGAGTAATTAGCTTATAGTAAGTACGTACTTAATTTTGCCTAAGATTGTACGGATTGGCGGGTCACGCGATCGCTTTGCGATTGAATAGCTCAAAGCTTGTGGAATTGAACCTATTATTGTTTCCAATAATCAAATTTAATTTGTCCGATTTGTTGACATTACGCTAGTTTATATAACTGACTTCACTCATGTCATATAACTAATTTAAGGTAGAAATATTCCTGTTTTCCTTATCGCTCTAACCAGCTAATTAAAGGTCATGGTCGCGGATGGACCCTCATGTGTTTTTTCCAAATGCAGATAAGTCCTAAATTAATGCTCTCAAGAATATTACTATTTGACTACAAGGATACTTAGGTACTAGTTACTACTTAGTTACTTAAGCGGCCGATTTCGATTAAAGCTGCACTGAGTGTCATGTTTTCAAACGACGCACATATTGTGTGATCCATAAACAATAAAAATGTTGTTCCGAGAGCGTTGATTATTAAATTTCTAAAATCCTCTAAGGTAACGATTTTTTTCTAGTTCAGTCGTTTCATTTTACAGTCAATAAGCACCGTAACTTTTTAGGTACTAGAACAGTACTTAAAAGCAACTTAAAATAAAACTAAATATTACAAATAATCGGCAATATGGCAACATTTCCCAATGCAAACTTCGTACAAAATTACAACACAACATCCAAGCGCAACTTACAAGTCACTGAACAGCCATTCTCAAGACCCGACAGTTTTAATTCGCATCTGCACATTAGGTAATAACGAAAGACAATAACGGGCTGTTGCTCAAACTAGTATAACTAGCGTGCGAGGAGTCGTAACTAGGAGAACAAATGCTGCTAATGAAGGGACGCTCGTTGGAAGTTCTCAAGTGCGATGTACGCACCGCTGAACGATTGTTGTAGGTATAAGAGATGTTATTCTGCTTGTTTAATTTTTGACTTTAGAATGAATAGTTTTGTAGGAAATCTTTTAGGTTGTATTATTTAGACAATATATGAAAGTGCGAGAGGTTTGACGACCAATACTTGAATTTTTAATAGCCGCAATTTGTATTGAAATGAACTAGTATTATTGAGAAGTGTACTTTGTAACATTATGTTAGACTACTCATATAAATCTTTTAAATATTAATATTAGAAATACAGCAATCTCTTACTTTCTGGCAATTGCGTCTGAGTATAATGGAAATTACTACGTTTCGATGCTTGAATGTGATCTTAACAACACCGATCTTTTAGTTCAATAAGTTTACATATTGATGTGTATTAAAATGATTGAATGTATATTGTAGAAATTACCTACGGCATTAAATCAACTCAATTTTTATCTTTATCGGAGACGAACCACCGAGATAAGAAAATAAATTTTATTGTATATCAATGGAATTTGCGCTCTGGCCAGGATTACTAGATTATTTATTCAGTCTCTGATCAAATATAAATGTTTGATACATCCGTTTAAAATAACTATATTGCCATCCATCCGACGTAAAACCACTTTTCACGAGTTTTTTTTTTATAACTAAAAATATAGCAAACTTCACACCAGTCGACTTAAAAAGAAAACCGTGAAATCATAAATCACGGAAATATTTCACGTGTCAAAATTGTATAATAGAAATAATATCTGGAGAGCATAAAGCCAGCAGGGTGAGGGGTGAGCGGGTGGAGGCTATTCAAATACACGACGGCCGGCCATATGCTTCCGACCCCGGATATCCCCGCGAAGACATCTGCGGCCGACCGTAAACCCAATTTAATGCCTCACGAAATCTGGACAAAATAAATGGAAAGAGTATCCACTAAAATTTTTTTACTTACAAAATGTTGACGACACCACAACATTTATGCTACAGGTATAAAGCTTATTCAAAACTTCATAATAAAATGACGCTTTCCAACTTTGAGGCGTTTTTAAATTGTTTTCGTGAACAATTCCAAAGTATGAACAAATAATAAATTGGTTTAATTAATATATACACGTATTACCATAAAAACAAGGTCTGAGCTTTCACTGCTGTCTAAGGTCAAAATAATGCTAGGAGGAGCGGAATTTTTAAAAACAAATTTCTTGGCATCGACTTGATTACGTTCAAATTTGTTTTCCGAGTCTGAAATACTTTTAAATTTGTTCTTAGAAGGATTTGTGAAAACAATGTGAAAAAGTTGCAGCTCCTTACAAAGATAACATGGTAAAACCATGATTATACTGGCAGTTAAAAAGAGTGGCCACGAGTTTTATTGCCTGTTCTTTCTCGTGGTTCTGCCTATTGCGAACGTGGCAGTAAATGTAAATGTAGAATCATCTAGTAATTAACTTAAATTTTTGACGTTTATAAGCGTCACTTTGTGGCCTAAATGAATAAATGATTTTGACTTTGACTTGACTTTGACTAAAGTGCGGCTACGTAATAAGGATAAAGGATTTAAACAAATTGTCAGTGGTTCGAAACATTTTATTTTTACATTTTTTAATGTTTACATCTGTACTTATAAAACCATACTTCTTAGAAGATTCAACTTGTGCTAAAGGATATTTGAGTTGTTATTTTTTTCAACTGTATACCGCATTACAGTAGCAGCTTTTGACTTTATTCTGTGCCAGGAAAAGGGCAGCGATGTTAAGCG
This sequence comes from Euclidia mi, assembly GCA_944739405.2. Classification (NCBI taxonomy): domain Eukaryota; kingdom Metazoa; phylum Arthropoda; class Insecta; order Lepidoptera; family Erebidae; genus Euclidia; species Euclidia mi. The sequence continues at coordinate 77,016,475 of OX123186.2, read as the reverse complement.
GTTATTTTCGTAATATAACTTAGTACAAGTTATGTTTACATTTTTATGTGTTTTTGCCGGCTTTCTCGCTTTACTCTAGAAAAACATGTTTTCTTGTTCCCTACATAGGTATACCTCCCAATCTTCAAAAATTGTTTCTCTTATTAAGCATTTCACATACTGTAAAATATACCGCATAAACCAATATAGTCCAAGATCCCAGAGCGTTCTGACATAACTTATTTTCCTTCACGACTTAGTAGCGTCTAGTATACTTTCAATACCTGCCTACATGTGGAGCTTGCCCTGTGACACCTGGGCAGGTACCAGGTGAGAAAGGTAACTAAAAATATGAGTTATCTAACTTAAATTTGTATGGCTGATTTTTATATATATTTTGTTGAATATGATTCTAAACTAGAAATAAAAAGTGTCAGACACTTTTCATGGACCAGAGCAAAATTAATGAACTTTACTTATTTTTTTCGTCCGTGTGGTGACGGATTAAGAATACGGAATGTCACCACCCCATATCATCCCATGGGTGTCGTAAGAGCTGACAGAGGGAGCATATTATGCAGAGAACAGCACTGTAAGAGAAGGAAAACTTAGTGCAAACCCTATACCAACCCGTTTGGCCAGCGTGGTATAGTAGGCCAATTCCTCCTTTCAAAGGAGAGGCCTAGTCCAGCAGTGGACTGTTAAAGGCTGATGATGATGATGACTTATTTTTTTATGTCCGACATTTAAAAATGTTATTCAAGTAACTATTACAAAGTTATATTTCATCAGTCAGACAAATTCGAGTGACCAAACATCCCCTAAACACAAAATCCCCTAAACACAAAATTATTCAGTCGGGAATGCGAGCGCGAGAGCACTATGCGCATGCATTTCAGAGCGAGTGAGACGTTCACAACAACTTGGTTCCCCTTCTTAAGGTGAACGCACACTTATCGAATTTTAGAATTCTATTTATGAAATCTCATGAAACCTCGCACACTTGCCCGTGTCGAATCGTCCGAATCGATAGTGTGCATTGCATACAGAATTATAAAATTCTTTTCGTTCGACTTGTTCGGCTCGGATAAGTGTGCGTTCACCTTTAAACTCTCGATCTGCTCCACTCTACAGTGTATTAGTGGTGTATTATACGTGCTTATTGTGCGCGCATCCTATGGTATACAGTGTAGTTCGGGTGTATAAGAGCTCATGTTTTTGTTGTTTATATCGTGTAATTAGTGACTGATGTTAAGTTATTTGTAAAAGTGAAAACTATGGAAGAAGAAAAATCAAAGTGTATATTTTATAAACAACATCATAATAAATTAAAATGATTTACCGAAATTGAATTCTTTAAACTGTTTTATGCAGAAGACGCTGCCAGCAACGACAACATCACTGATGACGACGAGGATGACTTGAATGGACAATATCATGATTGCATGAACGATGAAAATTCCAATGCCTGTGTCGATAATTGCGATGATTAAAAGATAAACAAATATTTGCTGTAATTAATCATATTTATATATTTTTTGGTACTTAATTTTTTTTTTCTTAAAAGTTTTCTAGCTGGTATCTTTTTTACAATAAAATAAAGATAATTCCTTATAAAACAAAATGGCTCCTCATATATTCACTATCCCAAACACATGCGATTAATAAATTCACTTTAATATTTATTAATTCACAACTAAATATTGAAGCTCATCCCTGATTAGAAAAAGAGATTTTAAAAGATTCGAAATGACTCAAAGAGATTAAAAAAGATTGAACTTGACAAATATATTTTTTTTTGCATGGGTTTAATCTTTTTAAATCTTTTTTTTTTTAATAAGGGATCTTATTGAAATAAGGATGCAAAACTCTTGGGTTAAAATTAGTATTTTCAATATATTTAAATTTTTTACTCTGAGACGCATGCGCATAGTGCTCTCGCGCTCGCACTCCCGGCTGAATAATTTTTGTGTTTAGGGGATGTTTGGTCACTCGAATTTGTCTGACTGATGAAACATTACTTTGTTATAGTTACTTGAATAACATATTTAAAAGTCAGACATGAAAAATTAAGTAAAGTTCATTAATTTTTTGTTGAGCTTTAAAGCGTCTGACAAAAGCTCTGGTCCATGAAAAGTGTCTCACACTTTATAATTCAAGTTTAAAATCATATTCTACAAAATATATATAAAAATCAGTTGTACAAATTTAAGTTAGATAACTCATATTTTTAGTAACCTTTCTCACCTGGTACCGGCCCAGGTGTCACAGGGCAAACTCCACAAGTAGGCAGGTATTTAAAGTATACTAGATGCTACTAAGTCGTGAAGGTTTCATCCATGTGAAAATAAGTTATGTCAGAACGCTCTGGGATCTTACTCTAATACTTCACCATTTCACAAAAGACTATTTTCAAAACAATCCAAATTTAATCTTTTGTTTAAGCAAAGTCGGTAAAAATTGGCAGAATTTAATGAAATTCAGAAAGCGTATCATGCAAGGCACGAGGCATGAGACCGTCGAATCCATTCAGCGTGGGGATTTTCTTGCCTCGTCCTCGAGACTTATGTTCGAGAAAATTTAATTTAAAAATAACTCCCGAGCAAATATGTTTGACTAAGTTACGTTGACAAAAAACCTTTAAGAATGTATCTGAATTGTTTATATCGGTAAACAAGTTAAACATAACAATGGATGGAAACAATACGAAGCAGATTCCGTTCAGCAAACTTCGACCAAAGTTGGATATAATTGTTCAGCCAAAGTAGCATACCAAGATTGTCCATGAAATTGTTATGCAAGACATTAATATTACCAAAAATGTCATTCTGGTACCATGGAATAAACTTATTGATATTTAGAAGAGAATATGTGAAGGTTATTAGAGCTATTATACGCAGGTTCTCTCGGCACGTTATGGTGGGTCCATCACGAAATATGAAGCATCAAACTCATTAATACAAAAAATAGCCTTTGGCTATTTTTGGACACGTATTTTGTCTTGTGTAAACATTGACAGAGCAGCGATAGCTGAGTGGAAGAGACCGACGGACTGCTATGCAGAGGGTCTCGGGTTCAAATCCACGGCACGCACCAATGACTTTTCGGAGTTAAGTGCGTATTTAATTGTTAATTATCGCTTGCTAATTGGTGAAGGAAAACATCGTGAGGAAACCTGCATGTCTGAGAGTTCTCCATAATGTCCTCGAAAGACATGTGAAGTCTGCCAACCCGCACTTGGCCAGCGTGGTAGACTATGGCCTTACCCTTCTCATAATGAGGAGAGGCCCTTGCCCAGCATGAGTGGGACAGTATAAAGGGCTGATGATGATGAACATTGACAAATATTATATAGGAATTTAAACTTTCGTGGTCATTTCTGTGTTATGGAAGGCGATGAAGAGATGGTTCAAGAGTACTTGGCACATTTAAACAGCATCCACAGTAAAATGGGTTTTACCTATGAAATCGAAAGGGACAGAAGAATGACATTCCTCGATGTTATGATCGGCGTACGGGATGACGGTTCATTGAGCCACTCTGTATAGAGAAAGCCAACACACACAGATCGCTATCTACACGCCGAGTTACATCATCACCCACGTCAACTGAATTCCGTTATAACGTCGCTTACCGACCGGGCATATAGCTTGTGTGAAGAGGAACATTTGAGTAAGGAACTTTTGCATATAAGCGACGTTCTGCACAAAACGGATTCAGTGGGCGAATCAGACCACCCAGACATACTAAAAAACACCTGGACTTCAAGGTTGAACGACACCCAGCTTACTTACCGTACGTCCAAGGAGTGACAGATAAGATCGCCAATATTCTTAACAAGGTTTCAGTTTACAGTATTTTCACTCCTTTTAAGAAACTGTCGCAATATATAAGAACGTCGAAAGACAGTTTTCCATTAGAAAAGCCAGGTGTATACAAAGTTGACTGCAGCTGTGGGAGTTCCTATATAGGACAAACGAAACGCACCATCTCTTGCCGGATAAAGGAACACATCAGGGCAGTCAAAAATAACAAGCCACATAAGTCAGCCATAGCTCAACACCTTTTAGACTCGGGTACCGACCACTGGATTGAGTTACACAACCCTCAGGTGCTTTCGACAGAACGGCACTACATACCTCAAATGGTTAGGGAGGCTATTGAAATTAAAAAGTTAAATAATTTCAATAGAGAGGATGGGTTTCAACTGTCGAGTATCTGGCATCCAGTGAAACTATGTGAAACCCATGAAACGAAAAAACTCAAACCGCGAGCTGACGTAGTGAGTGTAGTATGTCGTGATCGAGTACAGTGCGATAGTGCAAACAGTGGCAGTGGTATAGTACGCAAAAAACAAGTAAGAAAGCGGGTTGGCCGTTATACTTGCTCGTTAGATTCATCCAAACGCAAGACAATGTCAATCAAATTGACATATATTGTACTTTATATATATATATATATATATATATATATATATATATATATACACGCTGATTTTTTATTGGTTTAGGAAAAAAAAACCTCACGTTGGAAAAAATATCTGCTATTCATATACAAAATCAAAATTTACCTACCACGTAAATTATAAAAGTTATAAAAGTTAATAACTCTAGGAAATAAGTAGTAACGTAACGTGCGACTCGATCGTCGATCAACTCGTCGGCGCGCTGTAGGTACCTAAAACAGCTGTTGACGTCGCGCGGCGAGGTCAACAGCTGTTTTAGGTACAGTACAGCGCGTGTAACAGTAGGTAACTAACTACACATAAAACACGTATGAGTCAGCAAAGCACTTCTGCTAGAGCCATACTAACGAGAAATGCCATTAATTATTGCGGTAATGTACGTTAACCGTGCAATAATTTGACAACGGCATTAACATTGGCGTTTGGCGTTTTTATCTCCAATGATGGGCATTCACGTTGACGTTTCATGTGTAGCCACCTACTTTAGCGCGTTAAAAATTATCGCAATAATTATCGCGCTAGCAGACATTGACGTTAGCCGCTAGTGAGGCCTCGGCATAAGATGTACGGATGGATAGTGATACCTAATTTACGTACTTATGAAACACAAATTAATTACGATGACAACTTCAATAATTTTAAGCACATAATAATGATTAAAATAATAAACACATGTAACTAAATAGCTGTACCTACCTATTCCTTCGTAAGTCACAGAAATAAGCTGTGGGTTCACGCAATCATAATAAACTAGTAGACGAAAAGAAGAACTTATTATTATTTACGTATTAATTGTTGGTACATAGTCATTTTCAATTAACTAGTAAAAGCCGAATTTAGGTATTTACTTATTTCTGGCGTGTTTAAAACATGTTACTTATCAACGTAGGTATTTACGACAAGCAGTAAACAAATCACTTACCTTTACAGTCTTCTGCTTATATCACTATCAATTTACACATTTGCACACACATGTTTCTCGCGTTCTCGCGACTCCGTTTCTTCTTTGTACACAAATCTTATAACCTCGATCAACTAATAAAACCCTATTGAGTCACGTCAGGTTGCGGCCTATCAATCCACTAGCGAACACATCAGTATTGTAAGGATGCACGATTGTAGTTTTATTACGTAACACGGACACAGAGTGACGGGAGCGTGATATACGACTGTCCCATTGACCTAATTTCTTACAACTGAAGGTCAACTTGCGCCCGCACCGCACGGCCGCACCCCGCCGCGCCCCCGCCTCCCGCTGGCGCCCTGCAGCGGAGGGTGGCGCGCGCGCATGGTGGGGAGCGGGAGGCCGGGAAATGCCAGTGTGTGTGTGTGACACGATCGCTAGTAGTTCGCCAGTGTGCGGCGAACTGATACTTCGTGTTCTCGTACTATTAAATTAATTAATTTCTCAAGATTTTTTTAGCTTATATTTCAAATATTATTAGCTGGTTAGGTTCTATTAACGATAAGTAATAAGATGGCTTTCGCTCCAAAACTAATTAAAAATCAGCGTGTATATATATATATATATATATATATATATATATATATATATATATATATATATATATATATATATATATATATATATAGTGGGTGCATAGGGTTCCCAAGAAGAACTTAGGGTCCCAAACCAACCTCACCTGCAAGTGGTGCACCTGCCGATCAACGGACGAGGCTCTGGCAAACAAAATATCCCGATAAGCGGCAATAGGCTCGCCACCTTTTACGTGGGATCAAAACACTGGCGAAAAGTGGGCGTTTAATATGCCTCTGCCTACCCCTTCGGGGAAACAGGCGTGAGTCTATGTATGTATATATATATATATATATATATATATATATATATATATATATATATATATATATATATATATATATATATCCTTCATCACAATTATTTTATATATATATATCATCGGGTATCATCGGGTTCCGGGACCTGGAGGTAAGAGCAGCAGTGAGGCTTGGGCACTTCAAAGACCTCAAGGACGCCTTAGCCCACGCTTTGGAGGTGGAAGCAGTGCGACGCGACGATCGAGGTCACCGCATCAGGGAAGTTGTGTCGTCACCTCGGTGCTACAACTGCGGAGAAAGAGGCGATATCCGCTTGAGCTGCCCGAGGCGTAGGCAGTCTGGTGACACCCTGTCTCCACCAAAGGGGTCGCCTGATGTGCCTGCCAGGCGGCGAGAGCAGGGAAACGAGTAGAAGCCAAGACTGCGGGGCGGGTGCTGGCTGGTAATAGAAGAGCCCCAAGTATCTCGATCTCGCAATCATGTGACGGGAACAGACTGATCATCGAAGGCGAAATTAACAGAACACCATGCAAGCTGACATTGGACACGAGTGCTTCTCGGACAGTCGTCAGTTTTCATCTGGCAAGACGGGTTCTTCGTGGCTGCTTCAGGAACAATGAATGTGTGAATCTGAGAACAGCTACCGGTCAGCACATAACCGTCCGAGGAGAAATGGAGGTGGATCTGAAGCTAGGCAACAAAGTTTACCGTCACAAAGTCATCGTAGCCGATATAGTGGACGACTGCATCCTGGGCCTAGACTTCATGCGGAAGTATCGCTGCGAGATCGATGTTAACCAGTTAGTATTGAAGTGTGGTTCGGAAGAAGTCTTCATGGAAGGTGCAACTTCAGGAAAAGTGTACTGCCTGAAGAATGTCATTCTTCACCCGCGGTCGCAAACGGTTGTACCAGTTTGTTTACCAGGGAATTCTGGTCGAGGGAACCGCTGCGTACTAATCGAAGGCCTAGAGAAAGAGGCCTCGTGGAAGATTGCACGAACCTTGGTAAGGGGTACCAAAGTTTCATCAGTACGCGCACTGAATGCAAGTGACAAGGAAGTGTCGCTCAAGAAAGGGACGGAATTGGGCACCTATGAAGGAGCGGCTTGGATGCGTAGATGTCAAGAGCAACCTACCAGCGAAAAGGTTCAGGGTGCACGATTCGACGTGTCTTCACTTTTGGAGGACTGCCAAAGTACCCTGTCAGAAGAAGAGAAAACCAAGGCTAAGAAGATGTTAAACCGGTTCGCTGATATTTTCTCGACCAGTAATGCCGACATAGGGAAGACAGCACTAGTCCAGCACAAAATAAACACGGGAAGTGAAGCACCGATTCGCCAGCGACCAAGACGTGTGCCAGTGGCACGGGAACGTGAAGTGGAAGCTATGATCGACGGTATGGTAAAAGAAGGTGTAATCGAGCCTTCGTCCCAGCCCGTGGTGCTCTCCAGTGGTGTTAGTTAAGAAGAAGGATGGCAGCATGCGCTTCTGTGTAGACTACCGCCGATTAAATGACATCACGAAGAAGGACAGCTACCCACTGCCAAGGATCGATGACACACTGGATACGCTGACGGGGATGAAGTGGTTTTCTACCTTAGACCTAAAAAGTGGCTACTGGCAGGTGGAAATAGATCCTCGAGACAAGGAGAAGACGGCATTCTCCACAGGGAAAGGATTATGGCAATTTAACGTCATGCCCTTTGAATTGTGCAACGCTCCGGCTACTTTTGAGAGGCTGATGGAGCGAGTGCTTATGGGACTGATTGGAGACGCCTGCCTGGTCTACTTGGATGACATCATCATCGTGGGGCGCACCTTCCAGGATCACCTTCAAAACTTGGAGCAAGTGCTGTCAAAGATACGAGGAGCTAATTAGCTATAACTAAGCTGAGTCCGAAGAAATGCGCGTTATTCAGACGGCAAGTGAACTTTCTAGGACATGTGGTCTCGGAGAACGGTATTCAAACTGACCCGGATAAGATCATTGCCGTGAAGGAATGGCCAGTTCCAGAGAACAAAACGCACGTCAGAGCATTCCTCGGGTTATGCTCTTACTACCGACGGTTTGTGAAGAACTTTGCTGACATTGCTCGACCTCTTCATAAGCTCACCGAAGACAAAGTACAGTTCTGTTGGAATGAGAGCTGTGACGTTGCATTCCAGAAGCTCAAGGAACATCTGTGTACTGCACCCATTCTTGGCTACCCTGACAATGAGCATGAATTCATAGTTGACACAGATGCCAGTAACACCGGAATTGGCGGCGTGCTGTCACAGAGGAAAGGTGATCAAGAAGTTGTTATAGCATACTTCAGCAAGGCCTTATCCAAACCCGAAAGAAACTACTGCGTCACCAGGCGGGAACTCTTGGCTGTAGTAAAAACATTGCAGCATTTCAACAAATACTTGTTGGGGCGTAAATTCCACCTGCGAACCGACCATGCAGCGCTGAAATGGCTACTTCAATTTAAGGACCCAGAAGGACAAGTAGCTAGATGGATTGAACTACTGCAAGAGTTTGATTTTGTAATACAACATCGCAGCGGCAAGTCCCATGGTAATGCAGCTGCCCTATCGCGTAGGCCTTGTCCCGACCAGTGCAAGCACTGTACCCGATAGGAAGCAAAGCAGGCAGCAATAGTGAGGATGTTGAAGACAGATCTGAGCGACGAATGGAAAGAAGCTTTGCAGAGTGCTCAGCAAGACGACAAGGACATACAGCCGATTCTCGAATGGAAGAAATCAGACGCTCTTAGGCCCAAATGGAGTGATATCGCAGCAATGAGCCCTATCACCAAAAGTTATTGGGCACAGTGGGAAAGCTTGGTTGTCCAGGATGGAGTTCTGTGCCGCAAATGGGAAAACGCTCGCGGTAACCAGTGCCATTTGCAAATGGTAGTGCCCAAAACTAAGGTGCCGGAAGTCTTGCAGCTCTATCACAATGCTGCTTCGGGAGGTCACATGGGAGTTAAGAAGACCCTTACTAAGATCCGGGAGCGGTTTTATTGGCTCCACTGTCGGGATGACGTCGAGGATTGGTGCCGCAAATGCACAAGTTGTGCGGCTGTGAAGGGGCCACATACCCGTAGCATACCCCATGGGAGCGCATAGCGTTGGATGTCGCTGGGCCGTTTCTTGAGAGCCAGGACGGAAACAAATACTTTCTGGTTGTGATGGATTGCTTCAAGACGTGGTCTGAAGTGTTTGCAATCCCAAATCAAGAAGCTACCACAGTGGCCGATAAGCTGGTGCATGAAGTCTTCTGTCGGTTCGGGGTGCCCTTGGAAATCCACAGCGATCAAGGCCGGAAATTCGAATCTGAGGTGTTCAAGGAGACTTGTCGCGAGATGGGTGCACGTAAAACCAGGACCACGGCTTATCTCCCGCAATCAGATGGCATGGTTGAACGATTTAACCAATCACTGGAAAGGTACCTGGCGAAGGTCGTGGAGAGCTAACAAAGAGATTGGGACAAGCACATCCAACCATTTCTTCTGTCATATCGTAGTGCGGTCCAAGAAACTACAGGAGTAACACCAGCTTTTGCCAATGTCGGTAGAGAACTACGTTTACCAGCTGACTTAATCACCGGTATTCCACCAGAATCTCCACGCAATGTAACGGATTACGCGACCGAGCTACGCACCAGGATGAACGACGTCACCTATCGAATCCAGAAGGGGTCGCGAGGTGCACCGAAGATAGTTCATGTGGACCGGTTGGCTCGTTACTATGGGTCCAACGATGTTCGAGACGAACACGTTTAAGAGGGGGGCAGTGTTACGCCATCTATCGGTGAATAGGGGTACTAGAAGTGATTGAATGTATCGGTGGTTTAAAGGTAATTCAGCTACTCTGTACTAGATGGCGTTGCTGTATCGAGTATCGACTGTTAGCGATTATTTCGACAGTTTTGTAGAAGCATTTAGAATGCGCTAGTGATGTTATCCGGCCAGTATAAATAGAGCGCAAGCGAACGGACCGGATACAGTTACAATTGAATATCGGAGCGAAATACAAGAAGCGAAGGAAGTAAGTCGGAAGTGTTTAGTGTTGTTCTAGTGGTGTGATTAGTGTTGAAGAATTAAGTGTGTGTATCTAGTGTTATTGTGTTAGTGAATAAAGTGCAGTTTTTCTGGCATAGTGTATATAATTTATCACGAACCCCAGCTCGTAACAGTAATATGATCATCTGTGGGTGTCATATTAACTGAAGGACTTATTAGAGGTAAAGATTTTTCATTATAATATCATTTAGCAAAAGTTTATTCCTTCACGAAATTAAGTATTGCCTTCTTCAATAATTTTTATTCACGCTCTTCAATCAATTGTTGATAATATAAATTGAGACGTCCATTTCTACGAACTCAGGCAGTTATCTGATTAGAAATGGCAGTTTTATTTTTATGAGACCATTTACAGTCATCTACTTTGGTAAATTGTCATACTAGACTTGGAAATATTGAAGAATTTTTTAAATATTCCAAAATTTGGGTTTAATTTTGAAAGCTAAGCGAAAATATCTTATTCGTCTTACAACAATAACATAACATCAAACATCATTAACATCTTAGCCGTCGTACCGCAAACTTTAGTTGATTGAACTGAACCCCCTCTGTTGCCTCCTCGTTACTCAATCAGAGTGGATTGATAGGAGCGAGGACCTCCACGCCTCACTACAGAATTTTACGTAACGTTTTTAGATTTATGTTTGAAGGAATTTTTGCAGTTTCTCTCCTGATATTGAGGATTTTAATTTATTATACAAAGTCTTTTGCATAGTTGAGGCAGATGGTAAATTTATGTCTCTGAGTGTTTTTGTAACCAATATCTTGTAGAATACTGACATATTTAGTCGAAGATGGAATAAAAGCATTAATAGTAAAAATCACAATCACACTACTGTAATTATTCTCGTCACAGATCCAATATTTACAGTAAGTCCTGTAGAACTTAACGTTTATCTTGATATAAGCTTCCAGCTTCCCCTATGAAGTGGTATATTTCTTTACACTACTATACAATATAATATACAACCACATTTTACGTAACTTTTCGCATATCGAAAGAATTTAAAGCTCCAAATCCAATATCAAGCGAAGAAAATGCGTGTCTGGCTCTGCGTTTACATAAATCTTGAAGTTGAATAATTCAAGCATGCAAATAATGAGGATTTCTTGCCAAAGGGCCGTACCTTAAATTAAAGCAAAGAATATAAATAGACAGCAGTATTTCTTCTTATTTTATTCTGAAAATCTTTTAAGGTAATCTTGTTTCCTCGGCATGGGGACGTGATTAATCAAAAATTTACTAGCTCAAGATCAACAAAATATACTTTATACAAGGTTATATAGCGGGTCTTACTCGCGATAAATAATATATTTTAGGCATAAATACCTCGGTTTTTGCCAACGTTTCGGCTGACTTGCTTCAGCCGTGGTTGCGGCGGGACTGGTGAGCTCAGCGCCGTCCTTATGTTGTGCGGGTTTTAGCACCTACCCTCACTTGATTTTTATTTTTGTTTTTAACCGCACTTTCGATACCTCGACAAACTACACTAATGACGTCTACACACTGTCGAGTTGTATCACTGCGGCGGTGTTTACACTTATTGATGACTGGATTCCAAGTTGGTGATAATCTAAATCCATCCTCCCGGTTGAAATTCTTGTGTTTTTTTTATTTTAACCGCTTCACGCACTATCCTGGAGTAATAGTGACATTCGGTGGACAAGACCTGTGGTTGATGTAGTTCTATCTAGTGGTTTGGTCAAGACTCCAATAAATGTTCAGCTATAGCGGACGTATTTACTTGTCGATTTTTCACAGCTGCGATATGTTCCTTGACCCTTTCCGCAATTGTTCACTTGGTCTGTCCGATATAGGAACTACCACAACTGCAATCGATCTTGTAGACGCCAGGTGTCTGAAAAGGAATGACATCCTTTGGGCTGCGCAGATTGTGTGCTATCTTGGAAAGCGGACTATATACAGTCTTAATGGAGTATTTCTTGAGTACTGTTCCAACTTTTTCTGTTACTCCTTTTAGGTAAGGCACGTAAGCCGGCACCCTGCTCACTTCATATTTACGGTCCCTCGTCTTCACACGGTGTATCTCATTCTTGTATCCGTTACGTCTAAGTATCTCCTGAACATGTGAGAGCTCACTGCTAAAGTGTTAAGGTTCACAGAGGTCGTACGCCCTGTTCACTAGGGACGACACAACGGATGCCAAGTGTCGCGGGTAATGATGCTAAAACGCGTTGAGATACCTGTCAGTGTGTGTCGGTTTTCTATATACAGTGTGTCCCAGGGTAAAATTGTCTTTAACTGTCACTTTTACGTCAAGATAACGATCCATCCACCTCCATTTTAAATGTAAATCTGATGTTCGGATGTATGGAGTTTAATCTGTGTGCGAATTGTTCTACGTCTTGCTTATTGCCCTTCATTATACAGAATACATCATCGACGTACATTTTCCATAGCTTCACATTAGATGCCTGCATGTCTATGGATTCTTCGAAGTACTCCATCCAGATATTGGTCATTACCGGTGCTACTGGGCTACCCATGGCCACCCCGTCAATCTGGAGATAACGTCGTCCACTGTATAAGAAGTAGTTTCCTTCTAAGCAATTCTTTAGCAGAACAGTGTATGCTTTAGATATACCGTTTTCCTGTAACTTCCTCTCAACGACCTCAAGGCAATCTTGAACTGGAACATTGGTAAATAGTGACTCCACATCAAAACTCATCATCACCTCGTCTGGTTCCCTTGTCACGCTCTTGATGATGTCAATAAAGTGGCGAGAGTCCTTGACGAAAAATGCCGTCTTACCTACTAACGGTTGCAGTACCTTACATATGTGTTTCGCCAAGCCGTATGTGGGTGAATTTATTTGGCTCACTATTGGTCGCAGAGGTACATCCATCTTATGAACTTTGGGTAAACCGTATAATTTGGGTGGTTGCACTATTTGAGGTTTGTGTAGACGTTCAAAATCATCTTCCGTGAATAAGTGTTTATGGTCCCTTATTAAAGTCCTGGTGCGTTTTGTTACCCTGGCCGTCGAGTTATAAGACACAGGTTTGTATATTAGTGTATCACTCAAAGGTTCCTTATTTTATTGTCATAGTCACAAGAATTCATCACTACAGTGGAGTTTCCTTTATCAGCTTTAAGCACTAAAATCTTCGTGTCATCACGCAATGTTTTTAGTGACTGACGCTCTTCTGTGGAGATATTGGGTTTCGGGGGCTTAGATTTACGTAATATAACAGCAACGTCCTGTCTAAGTGTATCCGCATCGTTAGACGGTAACTTGTTGCGCGTTATAACCTCTTCGATGCTGCTTATGACATTCTCCTGCGGAATCCGTTTATGTGTTAAAGCGTAATTTAACCCTATAGCCAGTACGCTTTGAGTCGTGCTATCAATAACGTGATCCGATAAATTCTGTTTGCTGATTGTCGGGGTATCCATTTTTACCGGCTTGCCTCTCCTTACGGTTCCTTAATTTATCGAACTTCTTGTTGTGCCGTTTAGTACGCAGATCGTAAATGCGACTAGCTTGATTGTACGTGACACGATCGCACAAGTGTAAGTCACTATTTGAAAACACTTCACAACACTTTGTATGAACTTTATATAAGTCACACTGTACACCACACAACTCGTACCGACAGTTGCGGATTAATTGTCTCAAAAGACGTACACTGGCATTATGTAGAATGCCCTCGGAATGCGGAATATCATTACGTTGTTTAACACGTACACTACGGGAACAAATTTATACTACCTGCCATTATGGCATTGCGAGATCTAAAAGTAATCGTTTTGTTTCTTCCGTAATGACGCAGCGAGAGTCTTTAGATCTCGTACGACTTCTTCTCTTTAAAGTAGCCGAGTTTTGGGCCAAATATATTTAAAGTGTTGCCATCGACACGATAAGTAAGTAAGTTCTGAATAATTTTATTAAATTTGATAAATTTAGTGTAATTTTTATATTTACTGGTAAATAATGAATGTATCTTGAAGTGTACGGTCCCGCCCGGGGAAAGCTGAAAAATTAATTAATAAAATAACAAAATAAATTAACGAGATCTTTAGGATCTTGTAAAAACACTTTTTGGAAGAAATATACGAGATCGTTTAGATCTCGGAATGCACACATTATTAAAATGTCGATAAATCAATAGTGATGGGAAATAAATAAAATTTCTAAAATATCGAAATGTTAATGTATTATAAAATAAAAGGCTGAAGAAATTGCTCAAATAATCAATGTATTCATTAAAACATGGTTGACATAAAGTTTTGTTACATTTAACACAAAATCCTTTCACTTGCTTTGTTTTTTTATCCACCTTTTTGCTTGTTATTGTTTGTCTTGCCTTCTCATAACAAGAAACACATCGTCTTTTGTTATTATTGACTATATTTTTATGTCAGATACTCTTGTACTACTTACTGTTATCCTATCAAAAGGCGTAAATTTTTGAATTATGATTCCAATAATCTCTTTTTATAGGGTGATTAAAAGAAAGTTCTAAAATCCTACGTGACCGTTTTCGGTTTATGTTATCCATCTGGGACCCAATTCTACTAAATATATTTAGTTTCGATATCATGTCAGTGTCATAGTGACGTCACAAAAAGCGTATCCTTATAAATTATCTGATAATTTAACGAAGTTGTAACGAGACCGTAAATTGAAACAAGTGTCAAAATATGTGTCAACGGCGAACTGTTTCTTTCAAATTATACGATAATGACATTAGGTTATCAGAATACCGCTTCTGAGTCCATTCAAAATATAATATCAATGTCATATAAAAATAGGAGAATTGGCCCCCTGAAATAAAAAAAACAATGCACTCCTCGAAAGCTAACACAACACTAAAGATTTACCGTTATGTTTCGTGCGAGATTGTCACGAGACCTTATGAATCTCGTACCGCGCTAGGTGCAATTTTTTACCATCTGTTCTGTAACAATATTAATATTTTATGCATTACAGAACATTGGCTAAGAAGCCACCAGTTCATAGTCAATTTAATAACCAGGTTGCAAGCTCGTTCAGTAGAGAAAATTTAATCCGTGGTGGCTCCTTAATCATAGTAAGTTAATTTATAAAATTTAAAGAAATTACTGACATTGTGAGCCTCTCTGTTGAGCGAGTAGTAGATATTACATGTATTGAGTTTGAGCAGTTCATTGTTATGAGTGTATACAAACCTCTATGTGCAACATTTGAAATTTAGTTATTATGGAGGATGCTCTAAGCAAAGTTTGTAATTGCCGTGAAACGGTTGCTTTAACATTATTTGTGGAGACTTTAACATTAACATATAAGAAACATGCTCTTCAACTATCATTTTATTTTAATTTATTTAAGTCATACAATTTATGTCATAATTTCTATGAACCAACTAGAGCGACTGCCACTTGTATTGATAATATATTTACTAGTATAAAACTATTAAACAAATCTGTGATTAATATGCTTCAGTCAGATCACTGTGAGCAGTTAATCTGTTGTCCAAGAGAATGTCCGAAAGACCAGAGAAAAATTGTTGAATATATACCAATAATGTTATGATCGATGGATAGCGAGTGGAGCAAGTGAATGAGTTTGTATATATTTTAGGTAGCCTGTTTACAAGAGAGGGTAAGGATGTAGAAAATATTGAAAGAAGAGTTAATGCAGGTAATAGAGTGAATGGAGCTCTGAAGGCGTTTATGAATAGCCAAAACGTGTCCAAAAAGGCACGTTTGGCTGTGCATAGAGGGGTGTTAGTACCTACTCTTATGTTTGGTAGTGATTGTTGGGTATGGCAGAAGAGTCATGAAAGTAGAAATGAGAGCACTGAGAAGTATGTGTGGTGTTTCTTTGGCTGACAGAGTAAAGAATTGTGTGTTAAGAGAGTCATCATTCTCCTAGCGTTATCCCAGTTTAAATCTGGGGTCCGCTTTCTAGTCTAACCGGATTTGGCTGAAGATTAGCTTTTCCACAGAGCGACTGCCTGTCTGACCTCCGCAACCCGAAGGGATAGCGATATTCCATGGTTAAGACTAGTGTCAGTTTACTGAGAAGGTACTGACGCCCTATAACGATTGTCAAAGATCTTCATGACAACCGGGACCGACGGCTTAAAGTGCTCTCCGAGGCACGGGACGAGCGATAATTAACAATTCAATACGCACATAACACATGTGTGATAAGAGAGTGTTGTGGGGTAAAAGAAGATGTAGTGACAAGCATCGAGAAAGGTATGCTAAAATGGTTTGGGCACGTGGAGAGGATGGATAACGAAAGATCGACCAAGCAGATATATAAGGCAAGTGTGGAAGGGACAGGATGAAGGTGAAGACCTAGGCGGACGTTCTCTGGCCAGATAGGAGACATACTAAAAACAGGACAGGTTAGAAGTACCCTGAACCGAAGAGCATGCATGAGGAATCTGATGGGAGTGAATGAAGCAAGAGAGATATGTCAGGATCGTTGCAAATGGCGTTCCGTAGTCTCTGCCTACCCCTCCGGGAAACAGGCGTGAGTCTATGTATGTATGTATGTATGTATATACCAATAAATAAGAATCAACTTAATACTTTTTTTAAAACAATTTATCTCGAAAAATGCACTGGTTGCCTCATCATGACCATCCAGATCAGTTATATAACTCTTTATTTAACTTAATTAATGACAAATTTCAGACTGTATTTACATCCAAAAATTTAATGTAACTGACCGTCTGATGTTTAGTGATTGGGCAACTGAAGGTATTCATAAAAGCCGGATTAGGTTATATAAACTGTATAGTGAAAAGTCTTATAATAATAGACAGACCTTTATTAATTACGTAATAAAATATTCCGAAATATTTAAAATAAAACTATCAAAAAACACTATAAAGGCTACCTGGAATGTCATCAACAATGAAACTGGCAGAGCCAAAGCACGCAGCCGCGACTACCTTCTAAAAATCAATAATGTGAGTATTGCAGAGGACCTGGAAGTTGCGACAGAATTTGAGAATTTCTTTGCTAATATAGTAATGCGTGTAGCTCGGTAGAAATCGGCGTCTACTAACTTTGTAGTCCTTGAGTAGGCGGTATTGCAGTCTCTGGCGGAGGTTGGGTTTCAGTGGAAACCATAGAGTCCTGGAGAGACTCGGCGTTCCCATGTGGGGTTCGCAGAAAGTAGAATAACTGGAGGTTACTGGGCTATGCGTAGCCATGATCACAGGTTGTTGTGTGATTCAATGTCAGAGGTTGATTTGTAGCCGTAAATCAGTACAAGTCGGTATCAACCAACTGTGAAGGCACTTGTCCGTGAGTACGCGGTAGACAGACAACTCTGATGTTGGGGTTTCGTAGGAAACCATAAAGTCCAGGAGGGACTTGGCGATCCTTGTGAGGATGCGCAGATAAATGGGTTTCGTAGGAAACCATAAAGTCCAGGAGGGACTTGGCGATCCTTGTAAGGATGCGCAGATAAATTCGTTTCGTAGGAAACCATGAAGTCCAGGAGGGACTTCGCAATCCTTGTGAGGATGCGCAGATAAATGGGTGGCAACCGAGTGACTGGTTGAGTATCTGGTTTAGTAACTGGAGGTTACTGAATGGTGGCAACCGAGTGGCTGGTTGAGTACCTGGTTTAGTAACTGGAGGTTACTTAATGGTTATGAATCACATGTAGAGCTTTAGTTATTTGATTTGATTATAATGTGAGTCTATGGTAATTGACTGTATTGTGAGTGATGCTCTGAATCCAGTTCCATTAGTAGTTAGGAAAGTAATGTAGAAGGTAGTTTTGTAATTGATTGGAATCCTAACACTATTTTACTTTGATTTAACCCTTACCTGGGTTAAGTCAGGAATGACCGAGCAATATGATACTGTGCCTGTAGAATTTTGTTGCAGATTAACACAGGGACGTGTGTCTTGTAGGATGGCCGTATCGGAATGGTCATGAGTACGGGACGTCAACTGACTAGGAAACGAAAGTGTGAAGATGGCGCGCTTCGACAGAGTGTAGTGTGACGTTCACTACAGTTGAAGAGGGGGGTGACGGTTGACGTTCAACGGATCAACACAACTCTCACTTCTCTTGGAGACTCAGGGCGAACAACAAGCACCTAGAAACTGTCACTCGTTTCCTGTTCAGTAATCCAAAATAATTATATCTAGTCTGTTTTGTTAATTTGGTTTCGTGTGAACTTATAACAATTTGTGAAGCGTTGATACCGGCCAAAAATCAATCAACCGTCGTCATGTATATATGTTTTTAGGATAGTATTTTAAGATAGTTAAGTTATAATATACCTAAATAATATGTACATTGTTATGAA
Organism: Euclidia mi; assembly: GCA_944739405.2. Classification (NCBI taxonomy): domain Eukaryota; kingdom Metazoa; phylum Arthropoda; class Insecta; order Lepidoptera; family Erebidae; genus Euclidia; species Euclidia mi. The sequence goes on along the minus strand of OX123186.2, from coordinate 76,997,874 downwards.
ATAAACAACTGATTCAAGAGTAAATTAAATAAATAAAGATCCTTGAGAAATATGATCATAAGTGGACACCAGATGTCTTGACACTTGTGCTGAGGATATTTTTTTGGGGTTCTTCCTTTCTGAATTTGTTTCATAGTCCAGCGTATTACATGCTTAAGTACGCACTACGATCGAAATAACCTACCATCTTGCCAGGGACTCTACGAGGGACTCGTGTGGTTCATGAGCCTACATCATCCCGATGCTTTAGGCACAGCAGCGTAAAATGGCCACTAGGAGCAGCAGATCGCTACCGCACAAATTTATTTGGGCTGGTGAGCCTCTTTGCCGTTTCAATGAAGTGATTAGTCGAAGCCATAATATGGCCGGTACCTGCGGAGAATAGGCCGGGTAGAAACGATTAGATACCGTAATTAGAAAGCTTCCACGACTCAGTCAAGGACACGGCGTTGCACACATTAGCAGTACGGCCACCTGGGCATCACCGCGTCGTGACCTAGTCGCGGTAGTCGGTACGATTGCTCTCTCGCTTCCAACTCTGGTTCTGCATATGGTTTGACACGAGAGGTCTTGGTACGTCACCGTCTCTTTCTGTGAAGCCGTCATGATGATCAAGTTGAGGGTGGACCGGGAAAGCCATTGACTCCGCACAACACACACAATCCGGCAGCTTAAAAGTAGTGAACTTTACCTTGCTGATGCATTTAAGTAAATCGTATATACAACTATACAAGGATCATTAAGACCAGTTAAATATCTGTGTATCAATTATATATAATACTGTAAACCACGTATAGTGAAAATTGAAATAACACAAAATGCTAAATTTCCAAAAGATTTAATCTAAATACCGAGCAAAAATTTTTGATTCCTTGTAAACATAGTTTGTGTTTTTCATAGAACATTTATTTCCAATTAACATTGTCTGTAATATCTTTACCAAAACATTGCGAATAAAACAACAGCTATTTCAATCAATTGGTCTGCCGAGTTTCTAAATAAAACTACAGATACCGGTTATCTAAAAGAAAAGTTGGCGGAACTAGTCGGAAACAGTAAATGATTTCGAGCCAGACGAAGTTTATCACAGTTGAAGCTAGTGGACGAAAACCACTGTTTTTAATTAATTCTCAAAATGGCTGCCCGACTGCTACTCATTAAAAGAGGAATGTTGATTTTAGTTCAGTTCTGTTTTGCGTTTTGTGTGACGGAAACTCTTTAGCAGCACTAACACTTTCAGTGTTTTGTGGTAGAGTTGAATGAGTATGTTTGAATGCATTGTTTTGAAATGAGTTTTAGATTCACTCTGATAAATTGATAGCGTGGTATATAGTTATGTATCATATAAGTTTTATGGTAAGGTAGCAAGTTATTTGTAGATTAAATGCGTGATCTATGCAGTTTTGCTTTATTTATGACAGTAATTCGAACTGCTTTAGTATTGCTACCGCAAATTGTAATTAAGGTATTTGTAATAATTTGACAGTTTAATAGAGTTTCACCATTTTTCAAGTCCTTTTTAGACTAATTATATTTGTGCCCGAATGTGAAATGTGTATGATTGATTATGCTCGTAGCAAAGTATCAGTTATATTTAATTTCGTTTGTATATTGTTAATTCCTATTCTAAACTACAGTAGGTACTGGTTGGTTATGTTGTAAAAAAACGTGATATGTTCAATTTTCAATTGTTATCTACACATTCTACATGTTTACATCTTTAAAACTTTATTTTTGAAGTCTGTAACCAAATGAATGTGTTGCGATGTTTATTAACATAACATAACATATCTTCACGCCTTTTATCCCCGAAGGGGTAGGCAGAGGTGTATTACACACCCACACTTCGCCAGATATGTTTCGGTCCCAATGTAATAGGGGGCGAGCCTATTGCCATCTACCGGGCACATTTTTAAGCGAGCGATAATTAATATTTTTATTTTAATACACACATAACTTCGAAAAGTCATAGGTGTGTGCCCGGGGTAACTGGGGATCGAACCCGAGACCATCGTCTCGGCAGTCCGTTACGTACACCACTGGGCTATCGCCGCCTCTTAAAGATGTTTATTCTACGTAATAAATTAATCAACATTAACAGAATATTAATCTGAGAAAAGGACAAAGAGAAACAATTGCGGGGAATTTATAAATATCAGCTGATGTTTAAAATATTTCATACTAATAACTCACAGCAACACCATAAACAAAACATTGCAACCATCTTGGTCTTGTAAACCCTTAAATACGCGCCTACCCTCCATTTAGTCACGCAAAACGCCAACTCCGTATTGTTAAGTTCAATTTAGTAATGTTTAGTGATGAGATAGGTAGGAACATGAGCCAATTGTTGAGACAAAGGACAGGTCAAACCGTTACCAACTTTTGTATGCCTGGAGCAAGTTTTTCACATATTTTACAAAACATCTTGAGTAGAACATACTGTCCTAATTCAACAATAATCATATTTATTGGGAGAAGGGGTAATGCAAATCTTAATACTATTAAAAGGTATTTCGATCAATTATTACACCTAAAAGTTCGAAAAATTATTTTACTTGCATTTCCCTACAGTAAGTTGTTGCCACAGGCCGAAAATGACTATAGATATAAATTAAATTGTAAATTACATACTTTGACATTATACAATGATTTTATTGACTTTATTGACTCTAATGCTTTCATTAGAAGTTTTTATTTGACATGTGATAGTTGTTATCTGTCTATATATTCAAAGACAAATAGCATCATCGCTAGTATATTTTATTAATAACACAGCCAAAAATTTGGCTAATAACACTGCTTTTATTGAGCAGTCTAACTTGACATTGAATATAAGCTTGGAATCCGTTCCAAATCCTTTAAATTAAGTTATGAGACAATAGAGTCAATCTCTGGCAATAACATAGACAAGACATTGATAAATTTAAATATAAGTAATAAAAACACACTTTCATCAACCACACATTGTACATAAAATAATTAAAAAAATTGTATTAACACGACGTTTCGTAAGTACTTGCAAAGTTTATACGAAATAAAGAAGTATTTCATTTCAATTAATGCGAATTATGTCAGAAAGCAACAATAATTGCCACCTTGTTCCACCAAATATTCACATATAGGCTACGTATTCAGTATCCATTAAAGATGTGCGTGCAGCTAAGAAGAGAGCGAGTAAAATAATACTTATGACATCAAACTTATATATCAACTTTTTGCAGGTGGACTCTATCAGATAACTGATTTCACAGTTATTACAGCCTGTCGGAATATGGCCTTATCATTCCCACAGAAAATCATTGCACCATAGTCATTACGACAGGCTGGACAATTGTTTACTTGTCTGACTGTTGTTGTTGACAGAGTTCACTTGTATTCCGAAAATATTATATACTAGGCTAACGCTGTTGCAGTGCCAGGATAATAACAAAGGTATGATTATTGTTTCCTTCAGAACTTACTAATTTCGTACTATTGGCAGCAGTTTTCTCGAACACCGCACCGCTCCGTACATCTTTGATGGACACACCGCCTTAGGCCACGAACTGCAGCGCCATATAACAGTAATTACGATATTAATTTCTACAACTTTCACATATGGAGATAGCCAGTTGATTAATTAATATTTACTGTACTGTTATATAAATTCTTTAGCTTGGGGTGGATATATTTGTTTATGGGAATGGAATAATGCATTAAGGTTATTTAAATTACTAGCTTTTGCCCGCGGCTTCGCTTGCGTTAAATTCGGGGTAACACAAATCTCCTTTATTGTTCGGAGACTTTTATCGTCCCAATTTCGTCCTAGGTGTTTTACTTGTAGCCGTTTGTCATTACATCGTTTTGGTGCATTAAGATTTAGCTTTTTTAGTCCATCCAAAGGTTGCCTGGAAGATATTGCTTATTAAGTGATAAGGCCGCCATTTGTACATTAACTTTTACAAATAAGTATAGCAAATTGTATTACTTTGGTGTACAATAAAGATGATTTGATTGATTGATAAGATTCCGCTTTAACAGGACTCACTAACTTTCAGTATCAAGTTGTGTGAAGGTACTCCTGATAATTAATTCTATATAACATAACATAACTTCACGCCTTTTATCCCCGAAGGGGTAGGCAGAGGTGTTTTACACACCCACTGATAATAATTCTAAAGAGTTCAGAAACTCTATGAAACTCTACGGTACGAAATAACTTGGTCAGTTTCCATGAAATTATCTACCGAAAGGTACTCAACAATATCACCTTGCATGCAGTTAAATGTCAAAGCCGTGGTCCAATATATCTCTATACACACGCATTTATAATATTAGTAGAGATAATCGGTTCAGCCGGTTTAGCGTGAAATCGGTACATACATTCATACACACTTTCGCATTTAGACCAAGGCAGTTACAATAAATATTAGCCTAAATAATCTAACAATGTAACTATAGTGTCCAATATGACAATCACAGAATAATTAGAGATGCTACGCAAGATGACAATGTATGATGAGACAGTACTGACAGATATACGATAGCACATGCGCAGCACTCAATTATTACAGCGCATGCGTTCTTACACATATCTTTCAATAGGCAGACTTGTCCCTACAAACTTCGACCCTCGCTACATTCCCTCCCAGTTTTATTCTTGCAACTAATTGTATCCTATGTGTTTTCCTGGTTCTAAGCTACCGCCCCAACAATTTTCAGCCAAATCGGTTCAGCCGTTCTTGAGTTATAAATAGTGTAACGTGTTAGTTACACTATTTATAACTCAAGGACGGTTTTCTTTTAAATATATAGATATAGAACACCTGGTTTTAAGTTGCTTTTGAAGAAGGAGTTTTCGTTGAGGATGTACATTTTAGTTTGTTCTTACTTCAGTATTATCTTTATAACTTTTCTTGTTATTCTGACTTGAACTAAATCTGAATCTAGATTTGGTTACAAAAGGCTGCTACAAATATAAATAAAAAATCGCCAAATTAGTTGGCGAGTTCCTATCATTTTGCAGCTTTAACTTGAATTATATGTTTTGTAGAAAGTTTCATAAATTTCAATCAGCCTATAACGGTTCAGACCGCATCATTATACCTATTGTAGAAACCTCTTGAATAAAAAGTTAAATTAAAAATGTGTTGTATAGATAACGGGTAACAGTGACTTTATAACCGTGATCATTGCCGTTTACAAAGATTTTGTTCCGTTCACACTCCTATTAATTTTATATAATATGCACAATGAGAGCCTCTTTAGAATAGGCAACCGATTGCTTCCTTATACACTTTCACATCTCACATAACCACGTAGGTATATTAACAGTACATGGCTATTTATTGCAAAAATCCCTCGTAGACTAGTTCTTCGCACAAAAACTAAATTCTTGTATCGTTGCACACCAAATGCAGATTAATGAATTAAAACCACCCTTAACAATATAAGAGTGATTAGCATGCATGACCGCTGCTCGCGCTACTAAATATCATGCATTTTAAGTTGGTCTCATGACCAGATTGTTACAATGTTCTGATATACATTATTTGTAAATTAAATACGTGGTTCATCGTTATTTAGAATATGTATTGACTATCAATATGATGCCTGTATCTTTGTAATGGGGTAAGCAGTGATTTATATTTATAAATGACATCGAGATGAAAATATGATTTCAAACTACAATTTTCTATTGTTGTTCTTCCATGTTGTGTAGATGAATTGCTTACAGTAGTAGCTCAGCTGGTAGTTGAATTGTTAATTGTCTATAAAAATATATTAATTTGACTTGACACTTGTATACTCAATTACGCCCACGAGACTTAACACATTTTTTATAAGAATTACCTCTGATAAGATTTAATAAGAGTTCGAAATGATTTTTTAAAGAAAAGTAAGTACATATTTTCACACAGTTATATGTAATTTTGGCTGCCTTGTTGGTCTCGCGGCATAAATGTGCGCGTGGGATTGGGAGGTCTCGGGCTCGATCCCCGGGTCGGGCATAGTGTTGTTGGGTTTTTCCGTTAGGAAATTCTCAGTAGCAGCGCGGAGTCTGGTAATGTGCCCGGTATTGCACCCATTTTTCGCCAGCTTTATTTTAGTCCCACGTAATAGGTACCCCCTATTACGTGGGACTAAAATAAAGCTGGCGAAAAGTGGGTGTAGCAATATTTCTCTGTCTACTTTTTCGAGGATATAGGCGTGAGACTATGTATGTATGTGCAATTTTTGAAGAATTAATTATTTCGTAGTTGGTAACCAGAACAGAATCAATTTTGCTTCACCAAGGCGTCTCTGAGATTTCTCTGGTCTGCCCGTGTTCACAGCTGAAGTAAGGCAGTCGACATTGCGAAGCCAAAAAAGATAATTAAAACCCGTGGACACATATCAAAGTCATCATCATCAGCCTTTAACAGTCCACTGCTGGACTAGGCCTCTCCTTTGAAAGGAGGAATTGGCCTACTATACCACGCTGGCCAAACGACGTTATGGTTACATGGCAGGGACATTTGTGTACAAAGTTCGACTAAGCCTAGATATGCGGATTTTCTTACGAGTGTTGCTCATTAGTTCACCATTCATTTAAAATCCATTAGAAAATAATGTAAGTTAGAATAACTGGTAAATCTAAAACTTATTTTTAAAATTGCCTTTCCGGCACCATTACGTTTATGATGCTGATTATATTGATGGAATAAAATTTAAAATATTTTTTAAGTAATTTGTTTTTGTTGTTAACGGTACTTGAGGGATTTATTTGTCTCTCGAATTCGTCAACATTGACATTTTTATTAAAAAATAAATATAAGTTTTAAGAGTTTCCTGTTACATTATTTATCAAAAGATATCGTCCATAAATAAAATACTATTTTCTTTACTGTACTTTCCTCTTAATCTCCGTAATAACATTCGTTTATAAATTTAATGATAACCTAAAACTGTTGAACTGGAAAATATTTTATAAAAGCGATAGTTCTTATCAACGTTACGACATGAACAAAAATATTTATATGTTACTAGAGGACGCCAGCAACTACGCCTGTACATTTTTTTTTATTTATCTGTTTTGACCGATATCGTGGGTATTTCGGTAAATCCCTTCTTAGTGCACCCCTACGGTCCCCAAGGAACATACATGCCAAATTTCAGCTTCGTACACCCAATAGTTTTGGCTGTAGCTTGTCTGTCAGTCAGTCAGTAACGCAAGGATTTTATAAAGGGTGTAACAAGACCCTTAACGAAAACTGAAATCACATGTTGTACCAATCAGTACGAACATTTTTTACTTCGGCACCATACCTGGGAAATTACTGGTTCAGGAGATATTGAGGCTCAAAGTTAGTATGGAATTTTTCTAATTAGGTACAAAATCGATGCCTTTACCCCGCCAATATGTTCTTTAAATGCCCTATAACCCCATGGATAAGTAGGTATTTCGAGCATAGCACGCGCGCGCTTTTAATTGCGGTTTAAAAAATGTGAAAACTCAAAAAAAAATCGTTTCCCAGGTAATTTTTTTAGTTAGTACGACTTGGCATGATGTCCACAATAAGTAGACTTCGGCTTGGTGATTGGTCTTGTGACACTGTATATACAGATTAATGAAAAAAATAGGTCAACCAATAGATACATTTACTTCACTTACTTGTTGGGCTTAGCGAAATTTTATTTTTTACTAACCATTGCCTGCAAGTTAGTGCACATTTTGATGATTTTATATTTTAAAATATTAATTTATGATGAAGTTTTATTATTTTTAGAAGCATATATTATATGAGAAGTAATGACTACCTACTTTCCCGTACGACAGCGAACAATAAATATTTGCATTGAAATTAAATTACAATTTACGGATTTTATTTGGTTTCATTGAGTTATTACATTTGAAACTAATGATCTAGAAACTTTAATTTCAATGTGTAACATTCGCGTAAACCCAAGAAGATACTAAATAAATATTTGCCTCAAAGGTCCAAATGTCATTTCCAAAATTGGCAGATTTGGTACCCATAGTGATATATTATGATGGATGATAATGAGATTTGTACCATTTAATAAGTGAATTAACCTATTTTCATGTAATTATAATAATTTTAGGACTTTGCACGAGTATGAAAATCTAGTTTGATTCATTGTTACAATTGCAGTAACTAAACGTGCAAAAGTTAATAATAAAACGCAGTATTCATAACGAAAACTTGCCATATGTAAATAAGAAATTGTTAAAAAAATATTTAGTTGAATCAATTGTTATTCATTTGGTATCCATGTCACTTTCGTATCCAAAAGCTAAGACCAAATATACTTTAATAAATAATACTCGTAAGTATTACACCAATCGGAACTGAACTGTAAAGCATTATTTAATAAATAAACATTTTGACAAAATCGTTTATATAAATCGATAATAATAATTGATATGGCGCATTTTATTGACGGAACGAGAAAATCGTAAACAAACCGACCGGCGATTATCAATGGCGTCTTTGCTATTGTTTTGGATTGTGATATTGAATGCTACATCTAAGCATTTCTGCTAACTTTTATCTATCCGTCGATACGTTGAGTTGAGTTCCGGTTCCTCCGATCACGGCATTGATAGTGTTAGTGTATTATTTCGCGAAAAGACGCTTGTAAATTCTTTTTGTGCTGCATTTTCTAGACACTGTCTAGTCTGCAATGCAAAAATTGCAACTTCATTTAATTTCCATAATATACTAAAAATATTTATTGGTGTAGGACTTATGACTTAAGAGAGATACTTTGATGTTTGAGAAAACTATCAACAATTCTGTCTGGAACAAACCTTTACGCATTCTCGAAGGAATAGCTATCTAAAACGAACATAAGAAAGATTTATGTAGATTGACTAATTAGAATACATTGTCTAATTACGATTGATTAATAACGTAAATAATTATCTTGCATAACGTAAATAAACATGGGAAAAATCAAAATGTCATTTGTGTCATAGCTGTCATTAATGTCATAGGTAAATAGTCACAGGACTTACAGCCTTTAGTAAAGTTCAAACTGAAATAACTTTTGAACGCGAAGTTCTAAAAATCTCATAATTTAAACAGTAATTACATATGCTATTACCTGTCAAATAAATACAAAAAAAGTGCCTACCATGCAGTCTCAGATATACCCATAGGCCGGTACCAAACGCCCATACATTCCTGCCATTACCCTTTACGACATGTCCCTTAAATTCTCTTTACTCATTCTGCGAACGGAACCCGAAATGAGCGTCATCGAAGAATAGAGTGGCTCACGTACTTTATATCAATTTGTTAGAACGTGCCTGAGATAGTAACATTGGCGGCGTTCGGTCCCAAATTAGAGCTTTATTCTTTCAGCCTGTAGTAATGATAGCCATTTAATTAAACTAATGAGGTATCTGTAAAGGTTTTATTAATTTTAGTTGCGGCTTTCGATGCTGCTAATGGGAGGAGCTTAATTGACGATATCTTATTCATAATGAGTACGTATGGGAGTGATTTTCTTTCGATTGCGCTATAAAATACTTGTGGTTTCTTGTAGGGTTACTAATGGGTGAATGCTTGTATAAATGTGTTTTATGCGGTAAATAGCTTTTTGTATTGAGTTTGGGTTGATAAGTAAAGAAATAAATGAGGAAACTTGTAAAGTGGAAAGGTTTTTTTGTTGTAACTGACTCAGGCCTGTATTAGCGAAGGGTAAGACATAACGGATTTTTGCTTTACGTGTGTATGTGTATAAACTGCTTCTACATAATCGGAGACCTTTCAAAGAGACAAGAATGCCTGTCCTAGTTTCTAGCTCACACGAATTTCTTATCACCAATGCATAGAGGGCTATGAGATAAGTACTAACTATTACGCAATGTATATATTATAATCTCATCGATTTAAATAGAAACAACGTTTCTATTTCAATCGATGAGCTCTAAATCTCGATTTAAATATAAACATCGTCTATTTAAATCGAGCGATACCGCAGACCACTCTTAGTACACACAGTTTAACTTTCCGAAAGGCAGAAGTTGAACAAAGTTCTACGATTGTAATCTGGTATTCTTGAACCTGGAACAAATGAATTCAAACCTTGCTAGGAAAGATAATAAACTTTCCAGTCGCCAGATATAAGTTTAAAGTCTATGATTCAAAGAGAATGGCCATCGCCACAAAGAGAGCTATAAACATGAATCTTGATAATATGACAGCTGCTGACTTGTGGTTCTGTGATGGGAGCTTTAATGCTCTGGTTTGCGTCAGCCTGCTTTGTTGTGTACCTTTTGAATTTTCAATGAATGAATATTAACAGCATCATAATTATATTAATGACCAGTGATGAATCATTGGTGGAGAGATTCAACGTTTGTGAATGAATTTCGACGTAATTAGTTTTAACTTTGTGACTTTGATATGTGTTTCGTCCGTGTGGTGACAGATTAAGAATACGGATTGTCACCACCCCATATCATCCCATGGGAGTCGTAAGAGCCGACAGAGGGAGCATATTATGCAGAGAACAGCACTGTCAGAGAAGGCAAACTTGATATAAACCCTATACCAACCCGTTTGGCCAGCGTGGTATAGTAGGCCAATTCCTCCTTTCAAAGGAGAGGCCTAGTCCAGCAGTGGACTGTTAAAGGCTGATGATGATGACTTTGATATGTGTCCACGGGTTTTAATTATCTTTTTTGGCTTCGCAATGTCGACTGCCTTACTTCAGCTGTGAACACGGGCAGACCAGAGAAATCTCAGAGACGCCTTGGTGAAGCAAAACTGATTCTGTTCTGGTTACCAACTACGAAATAATTAATTCTTCAAAAATTGCACATACATACATAGTCTCACGCCTATATCCTCGAAAAAGTAGACAGAGAAATATTGCTACACCCACTTTTCGCCAGCTTTATTTTAGTCCCACGTAATAGGTACCCCCTACAACAAAAAAACCTTTCCACTTTACAAGTTTCCTCATTTATTTCTTTACTTATCAACCCAAACTCAATACAAAAAGCTATTTACCGCATAAAACACATTTATACAAGCATTCACCCATTAGTAACCCTACAAGAAACCACAAGTATTTTATAGCGCAATCGAAAGAAAATCACTCCCATACGTACTCATTATGAATAAGATATCGTCAATTAAGCTCCTCCCATTAGCAGCATCGAAAGCCGCAACTAAAATTAATAAAACCTTTACAGATACCTCATTAGTTTAATTAAATGGCTATCATTACTACAGGCTGAAAGAATAAAGCTCTAATTTGGGACCGAACGCCGCCAATGTTACTATCTCAGGCACGTTCTAACAAATTGATATAAAGTACGTGAGCCACTCTATTCTTCGATGACGCTCATTTCGGGTTCCGTTCGCAGAATGAGTAAAGAGAATTTAAGGGACATGTCGTAAAGGGTAATGGCAGGAATGTATGGGCGTTTGGTACCGGCCTATGGGTATATCTGAGACTGCATGGTAGGCACTCTTTTTGTATTTATTTGACAGGTAATAGCATATGTAATTACTGTTTAAATTATGAGATTTTTAGAACTTCGCGTTCAAAAGTTATTTCAGTTTGAACTTTACTAAAGGCTGTAAGTCCTGTGACTATTTACCTATGACATTAATGACAGCTATGACACAAATGACATTTTGATTTTTCCCATGTTTATTTACGTTATGCAAGATAATTATTTACGTTATTAATCAATCGTAATTAGACAATGTATTCTAATTAGTCAATCTACATAAATCTTTCTTATGTTCGTTTTAGATAGCTATTCCTTCGAGAATGCGTAAAGGTTTGTTCCAGACAGAATTGTTGATAGTTTTCTCAAACATCAAAGTATCTCTCTTAAGTCATAAGTCCTACACCAATAAATATTTTTAGTATATTATGGAAATTAAATGAAGTTGCAATTTTTGCATTGCAGACTAGACAGTGTCTAGAAAATGCAGCACAAAAAGAATTTACAAGCGTCTTTTCGCGAAATAATACACTAACACTATCAATGCCGTGATCGGAGGAACCGGAACTCAACTCAACGTATCGACGGATAGATAAAAGTTAGCAGAAATGCTTAGATGTAGCATTCAATATCACAATCCAAAACAATAGCAAAGACGCCATTGATAATCGCCGGTCGGTTTGTTTACGATTTTCTCGTTCCGTCAATAAAATGCGCCATATCAATTATTATTATCGATTTATATAAACGATTTTGTCAAAATGTTTATTTATTAAATAATGCTTTACAGTTCAGTTCCGATTGGTGTAATACTTACGAGTATTATTTATTAAAGTATATTTGGTCTTAGCTTTTGGATACGAAAGTGACATGGATACCAAATGAATAACAATTGATTCAACTAAATATTTTTTTAACAATTTCTTATTTACATATGGCAAGTTTTCGTTATGAATACTGCGTTTTATTATTAACTTTTGCACGTTTAGTTACTGCAATTGTAACAATGAATCAAACTAGATTTTCATACTCGTGCAAAGTCCTAAAATTATTATAATTACATGAAAATAGGTTAATTCACTTATTAAATGGTACAAATCTCAATATCATCCATCATAATATATCACTATGGGTACCAAATCTGCCAATTTTGGAAATGACATTTGGACCTTTGAGGCAAATATTTATTTAGTATCTTCTTGGGTTTACGCGAATGTTACACATTGAAATTAAAGTTTCTAGATCATTAGTTTCAAATGTAATAACTCAATGAAACCAAATAAAATCCGTAAATTGTAATTTAATTTCAATGCAAATATTTATTGTTCGCTGTCGTACGGGAAAGTAGGTAGTCATTACTTCTCATATAATATATGCTTCTAAAAATAATAAAACTTCATCATAAATTAATATTTTAAAATATAAAATCATCAAAATGTGCACTAACTTGCAGGCAATGGTTAGTAAAAAATAAAATTTCGCTAAGCCCAACAAGTAAGTGAAGTAAATGTATCTATTGGTTGACCTATTTTTTTCATTAATCTGTATATACAGTGTCACAAGACCAATCACCAAGCCGAAGTCTACTTATTGTGGACATCATGCCAAGTCGTACTAACTAAAAAAATTACCTGGGAAACGATTTTTTTTTGAGTTTTCACATTTTTTAAACCGCAATTAAAAGCGCGCGCGTGCTATGCTCGAAATACCTACTTATCCATGGGGTTATAGGGCATTTAAAGAACATATTGGCGGGGTAAAGGCATCGATTTTGTACCTAATTAGAAAAATTCCATACTAACTTTGAGCCTCAATATCTCCTGAACCAGTAATTTCCCAGGTATGGTGCCGAAGTAAAAAATGTTCGTACTGATTGGTACAACATGTGATTTCAGTTTTCGTTAAGGGTCTTGTTACACCCTTTATAAAATCCTTGCGTTACTGACTGACTGACAGACAAGCTACAGCCAAAACTATTGGGTGTACGAAGCTGAAATTTGGCATGTATGTTCCTTGGGGACCGTAGGGGTGCACTAAGAAGGGATTTACCGAAATACCCACGATATCGGTCAAAACAGATAAATAAAAAAAAATGTACAGGCGTAGTTGCTGGCGTCCTCTAGTAACATATAAATATTTTTGTTCATGTCGTAACGTTGATAAGAACTATCGCTTTTATAAAATATTTTCCAGTTCAACAGTTTTAGGTTATCATTAAATTTATAAACGAATGTTATTACGGAGATTAAGAGGAAAGTACAGTAAAGAAAATAGTATTTTATTTATGGACGATATCTTTTGATAAATAATGTAACAGGAAACTCTTAAAACTTATATTTATTTTTTAATAAAAATGTCAATGTTGACGAATTCGAGAGACAAATAAATCCCTCAAGTACCGTTAACAACAAAAACAAATTACTTAAAAAATATTTTAAATTTTATTCCATCAATATAATCAGCATCATAAACGTAATGGTGCCGGAAAGGCAATTTTAAAAATAAGTTTTAGATTTACCAGTTATTCTAACTTACATTATTTTCTAATGGATTTTAAATGAATGGTGAACTAATGAGCAACACTCGTAAGAAAATCCGCATATCTAGGCTTAGTCGAACTTTGTACACAAATGTCCCTGCCATGTAACCATAACGTCGATCTAAGACATGTGAAGTCTGCCAACCTGAACTTGGCTACTGAACTATTAACGAGCCCTTCTCATAGCGAGAATACGTCAGTACCCAGCAATAAGATAATTTATGCATAGGGCTATTTATTTGTCACTTGTGCGGTAAATATTTACCAATATAAAGCAACTAATGTACAGTTCACTGATTTTATCCAATTGTCGAAACAAAGTTAGCATTTTAATTAGGTGCTTTGTATATTTATATATCCGCATTTGCATTTAATTAATAAATGAAGTTAATATGTGGGTCAATGTTTGCTTTATATGATTGATGTTTACACAATCAGGCTTTGAAATACATTATTAAAATTGGTTAATGTTGTGTGATTTATTCGGTAAGTGGACGACGAATATTATAGTAAATTGTGAATAATTAAAAGGTGTGAGTAAGGGAGTGAGGAGTGAAAGCAAGGAGTAGGGTTCGAGACGTTTGTCGATCGTCAGAAGTCGTTAAAAGCCGCTCGTGCCGCCGTTTGCTGCGAGTTTTCACAAGTTCCACAGTAAATGGGCTCCGCCGCCACCAGCCTCACAATTTACTTTTTCATCTCTCGCAAAGAGCCTCCGTTGTTATTTGACACTAGGTACGCTTTCACGAAACAAGCTTTTAACACTGTCGCGTTTGAGGACGCTTAACGTCATTAAGTACACGACTACGGTCCAAGTTCGAATACCCTCATCGGAAATTTGCACGTTACACAAAATTGTTTCAGACGTTTTCTGTGTCTTTCAAATGGGTCAGGTACCGCTATTATTGTTAGTTTATTGATTCCTCGATTGCTCCACTGAAATAATTTTAGTGCGTAGATTTTTAAAGTGGGCTGTGATTATGTAACTAGCGCTCCGGAAAAAGGTCTTCAGGTCGGGAAACACCTTCTATTAGGAATAAGTGACCCAATCCACTTGAGTGGACGCAATTTTGTGGAACCTCTATCAAGTGTAGTGTGTACAGATTGCATGTGGGTCACGTATTATTCAATAAACCCAAAATTAATACTAAGAACGTGAGCCGCGTCCGTGAATGGCACTTTTCCGTTATTTTGGTCTAATAAAGAATCTGGACGGTGGTTGGCGAATTATTTACTTAACTGTGCCAAAACTGTAGTGGCAGACACCAAGGGGATAATTTATCTGAGTATAATTATTTCATTTCTTGCAAAGTCTTGCAAGTTGGCGAAACTTTCTGGCGGCACGTTATAATTATTTAACCGCGATAATTCATAAGACGCGATAATTTGGAACTGATGATCAACTTGAGGGAGTAGTCATGCTGCTGGGAAATTGGAAGCCAACGCACGTCCATTATTAATTTTCAACGATATAGAATCAAATTAGTGAAATTATTTGCAGACTAAGTTTCAGTCGTGGCTAGGTAAGATATTTTTAATTATAAACGGATTTGTTTTCATCCCGATGTACAATCAGCAGTATCAGAGAAGAAGAAAGCGTGATTAGATTGGTTGGCTGCCAGAGCAAATGAAAGAATGGGAAAGGCAACGAGTGATGACATAGATGAAGCAAGAAAGGAGTTTGTTAGGTCTAAAAGAATAGTGAAAGAAATGGTTAAAAGGAAAAAAGAGGAAAAGAAAGATGAGTTTGATAGTAGATTATCTGACGACTTTCGGAGAAACATTAAGTTTTTCTGGAAGTCCGTTCGTGCAGTTCGAGGAAAAACTCAATCCTCAGAATACACAGCAATCAGAGACAAGAATGGAAAGATATTGAATGGTGAATCGTGTGTGCTGAAGAGATGGAAAGAGTATTTTGAAGGATTATTTGAAAGAACGACGACAGAGACATCAACAGATGAAATGAATGGTACTGATAGCAATGATGAAAGCGATATTGGCGTGGGTGACATTTTGAAGGCACTGGCCAGTTTGAAATTAGGTAAGGCTGCAGGGTATGACAGGATTACAGTCGAAAGGCTGAAGGCTGGACAGGGCATCATAGTTAGTCAGCTGCAGCGTTTATTCAGCTTGTGCTGGAGCACCGGCCAAGTACCTGATGACTGAGCCACAGCAGTAGTTGTGCCTCTTTAATAAAGGAAAAGGTTCGCAACAAGACTGCAAAAACTATAGAGGCATTAGCCTTCTCAGCATTGTTGGCAAATTGTATGCGAAGGTACTGATTGAAGGGGTTATGAAAGTAACCGACAAGAAAATATGGGATGTACAAGCGGGATTCCGAAAGGGTATGGGGTGTACGGATCAAGCCTTTTCCTTGCGATGCATAGCTGAGAAATTTTTGGCCAAAGGTCGAAAGGTCTACTGCGCATTCGTGGATTTGGAAAAGGCTTACGATAAAGTGGTGAGGAATGAAATGTGGTGGGTACTGTCGATGTATGGAGTGAACAGCAGCCTCATTCGAGCTCTGAAATCCCTTTATGAGGATTCTAGAGTGTTCTTGTGTGAGGATAAACGGGGCATACACTGACTGGTTTACCATCAACACAGGTGTTAGACGGGGATGTGTAGCGTCGCCGTGGCTGTTCAAACTCTTCATAGACAGCTGTTTGCAAGACTTGAAACATAGTGATTGTGGATTAAGGATGAATGAGTTACTTGTCAAATGCCTCCTTTATGCTGATGATCAGGTTATACTTGCGTCTTCAGCGTAGGAGTTGCAGAAGATGGTAACAATCATGCATGGTGCGTTAGAGAGGAAAGTAATGAAAGTGAATGTAAGTAAAACGAAAATTATGGTTTTTGAAAAGGAGGAATGCTTTACGGCTTGTAATGTTATGATCGATGGACAGCGAGTGGAGAAAGTGAATGAGTTTGTATATTTAGGTACGCTGTTTGCAAGAGATGGTAAGAATGTAGAAGATATTGAAAGAAGAGTTAATGCAGGTAATAGAGTGAATGGAGCTCCGAAGGCGTTTATGAATAGCCAAAACGTGTCCAAAAAGGCACGTTTGGCTGTGCATAGAGGGGTGTTAGTACCTACTCTTATGTATGGCAGTGATAGTTGGGTATGGCAGAAGATTCATGAAAGTAGAATAAATGCTGTAGAAATGAGAGCACCGAGAAGTATGTGTGACGTCTCTCTGACTCACAGAGTAAAGAATTGTGTGATAAGAGAGTGTTGTGGGGTAAAAGAAGATGTAGTGACAAGCATCGAGAAAGCTATGCTAAGATGGTTTGGGCACGTGGAGAGGATGGATGACGAAAGACTGACCAAGCAGTTATATAAGGCAAGTGTGGAAGGGACAGGACGAAGGGGAAGACCTAGGCAGACGTTCTCTGACCAGATTGGAGACATCCTAAAAACAGGACAGGTGAGAAGTACCCTGAACAGAAGAGCATGCATGAGGAATCTGATGGGAGTGAAGCAAGAGAGATATGTCAGGATCGTTGCAAATGGCGTTCCGTAGTCTCTGCCTACCCCTCCGGGAAACAGGCGTGAGTCTATTGTTTTCATCCGTGTATTATTTGGATCTAGTGGTTTGGTAACACTAAACATGTCATCATCATCATCATGTCTTTGCAGATATTTATTTTCAATCTTTATATACAAATGGATACTAAATACTTTGATGATTGTAGACTCGATTTTATTTGCCTTGGGCATTTGAAAGTTAATGGTTTAATTAGCCCAGGATAGAACAATTAATGTACCTAATTTACTGTCTTACAATTACATAAGGTGCTGGTGCTATACGTCTGTACTTAACGTGGTGTTGAAGTGCTTACTCTTAATGCTTTTGTTTATTTTGTATCCTCGAGATTTAGGAATGGCAGGTTTGTGGAATGTGCGGTATAGCAGAGGTTTTAAATAAGACACCATTATGACTGGTGAGGCGAGCTCACACTTTTAATTGATATTTATCGGCTCATAATCCAATTTAGGATTTTTCCACATGGAAGGATTGACAGTAATTTCTAATAGCTGTAAAATTCATTAATTGGTCTCTGATTTGATTAACATCATATGGCATGCGTGTTTGGATATCTTCACTTGGTGGCGCTATCATCGCGGCGAACTTCACGTCGTGCCTTTTTGAACGAACTTCATGTATACTCGTCGTCGAGTGATCGCGATCTTAAAAACTCGCTTCTAACTGATAATTGTGAATTTTGGGGTTTTTTACCGCTTTCATTGTAATCCACCCGTTACAATAGTATCTAGAACCCCCTTTTCTAATAATATTTTGTGATTTCATCGATTGTGTTGGATATTGTGCGTGTGAATGGACTCTTTGAAAACACGTGGCAAGTACCTATCGTCAGCCGGCCGGCTTCGTAGCGGAGAACTTCGTGAAATTGTTACAAGAACAGAGCAAATCAAGGCACCTGGAAGACCAGCAAAATCAGGTAAGAAACTCCATTTCACGCATGTTTATCCTTTACTCCCGTATTCACTCTCTCCCCTTTCACTCTCTCCCCTTTTACTCTCTCCCCTTTCACTCTCAATCTAATCTCTCAACCCCAACATACTCTTTCTATATTTTTCTTACTCCACGATGTGGTTGCATGCCACACCAATGACAGTGCAATAGGTAATTAATATTCCATTTTGTTCCATGCAAGATGTAGTCGCAACAATTTTACATGGATAGGAAGTTTGCTTTCGAGGATTTTTATAGCGCGAAGCGCTACCAGAAGCAAATATTTTAATTTCCTTATTTGACAATTCTACGAAGCGAAAGTGCTATGTTATTACATGTTGGCCTCGTCAGCTTGCATAACTGTTTGGTGAACTGTTATTTCATTATTTTAGGAATAATAATATGAATGAAACAAAAACTCAGTCATATCACTTTCTTTATCGATTAGGCTGGTTGTCAGGGAGCACTAAGCAGACGAATTAGTATTTGGTACAGTGAGTGTCCAGCTTAATTCTCTTTAAATTCGGCTCACAACGTAGCGATGTCACAAGTCAAGGGGCGCTTTTACTGAAAGAATATTAATTTTATAATTAATGGCGGGTTTTAAAATCGTTTTATTACTTATACTACTGTGAGTACTGTTGTGCTTTTGTTGACCTGAAATTATTATCAAAACTGTTGATCCTGTGTACTCTACTTACTGCAGGTCTTCACGCGATATTTTGCTTCAAAATTCAGTGCTAGGCGTTTTGGGCTTGAACCCGCAACCCCGTGAGGTAGCCTGTCTGTTAGTTTTCCTGTAGGCTATCGCTACCTTACTGACTATGTCTTTCATATTATTCTCCACAATTATGAAGTAAACATAGTAAAATCATTCACAAAACAAATACTTCTATTTTCAAACTTTGTGTACCGTGAAGCCAAAACCTGTTCTGATAAGTGGATAGACAGCGGGATCGTTACAGACACGTCTGCAAAACCTTAGGGATCGAATTGCGTGGCTCTGGCAAAGGCACTCTCGATATTATTCCATCGAACCTGATTATACTAATAAGATCGCTAACGGTTTTTCACCGTGCGCCAATATTTTGTTGTTTGTGGTAGGAAGCTTTCGTTTATTGAAAGTGTTGAAGTTGTAAATTGAAGGGTATCATGCTGGCATCTGTATTTTTTCACAAGACTAATCGCATCGTTCATAAATATGGCTTTGGTTTGCTAGTATCTGGCATAAAATTTAATGATCACGCAAATACTATGGGCTAAATAGTAATAATAATAATAATATTCTACCACATTCACACAACACCATCTAGTCCCAAACTAAGCAGAAGCTTGTACTGGGTACTAGATAATGGATAAACATAACTATTTACTTTTTTTTTGTAAATACATACATATTATACACAGAAACACCCAGACCAAGACAAACACCCATGTTCATGCACTCAAATGTTTGAATTGAGCGGGAATCGAACCCGTGACCTTCGGCATAGCAGTCGCTTACACTCCCGCTGCGCCAACCGGTCGTAACTGGCGTCCCTTGGCGGCATCGCTATTCGCATCATATGTCGAGTCATGATCACTTATATACCGCGGAAATCAAATAGTGCACTCGTTCATTCGACATAAATCCTTAAATTGTTCAACGAGCTCTCTTAAGTTTATAACATTGTCTTAGACTTTGAATGCATAAACGAACAGTTCCGAATACTTCCGAATATCCCGTTTTAAACATAATTTTCTTTTATGGTGCAAGTTTGTGCATAAGCGTACAAAGATAAACACGGAGTTGTGAGTGAAAATTCGATGGAAATGGCGTTAAAATTTATTACTATTAGGCGTCGAAAATATACTTAGATACTTTAACACTTGAGCGATTTGTACCCAGTTGATATTCGACATTTGGTACGGGACAAACATATGACGCATAGCAAAATGTTGCAAAAATAAAGGTTATATATTTTTAATGGTTGCTCAACTGAGGCGCTGAAGGTGTTTAATTTCAATGAAAGAAATTCTGCTTAGCACGCACAGGCCTCCATTCATACGTCTACCAATCCATAGAATTAGTGTCTGGCGGAAAGTCCTGTGACAAAACTTGTCATTTTCAACCCTCAGGACACGAATGCGACGTGGAGTTCACCGCGAACACCGTTCCGGACCAATACCGTATTGAGCTGAACAAATCCATACAGGTGTGTGAGTACGGATTTTTTGAGCTCATGTTGAGAGCGCACTTAACCCTTTACCGCATCCTTCCTTTTACGTACTCCGTGTAGATAAAACCTGCAGTTGTTTTAGACGACCGCGCCAAGAAATAACATATTTTATGCATTGTTCTACATTGCAGTGTAGAATATTCAAACATTGCTTCAGGCTGTTAGCACTTCTCAGTGCCTTGAAGTTTGAAGTATGGCTAGTGAAACTAGGTTCTAGCCTGCACACAGCCAACTATTGGAAGAAAGTCTTCGAAACCCTCATCTTTTATATTATTATAGCAAAACAAAATAAAACCAATATTCCGAATACCTAAAACTCAACCAAGTCATAACAATATTATTGGCCTTGTGGCATGCTATTATGATATCATTGCTATTCATCCTCCTAGCGTTATCCCGATTTTAACCCAGGGTCTGCTTTCTAGTCTAACCGAATTTGGCTGTATATTAGCTTTTCCACTGAGCGACTGCCTATCTGACCTCCGCAACCCGAAGGGATAGCGATATTCCATGATTAAGACTAGTGTCAGTTTATTTTTGGAGTACAGACGTGTAACGACTGTCAAAGATCTTCTTGACAGCCGGGACCGACAGCTTAACGTGCTCTCCGAGGCACGGGACAAACGATAATTAACATTTCATAATCATTGCTATTATACTATATGAATCCGTTTTTAAACTCTTAATTTATTTTTTCTATGTTATTAGGGGACTTCAATTCAGTCATGAAAGCCCAAAAACTCGCGAGTCTTTTCCCTGGTTTTAGGGCCTCAATCAGAGCCACAAACTTACAAGAAATAAAATACTATGGATTGTCATTTTCAGCATCTGAATTGAACATGGTTACAACAAACGGTCATCCAAGAGATGACCTTTGCAAACGTTGCTTAACTTTGTCGATCGACCAGCAAGTCAGGCCCACTGTAAGCGGTACTAACGCAGTATTCAACAAATATTTAAACGAGACAAGTTAGTTTAACTCGTTACGTAAGACGCTCATTCCATAACAGTCGACCTATTCTACGTTTACATCGTTCGACAGAAAAAAAAAAGATGCAGGCTTTATAATGTTTCAAAGGCAGCCTTTCAACGTCGTAATATGAAAGGACGTAATCCAAAATAAAAACATATTTATGAATTTTAATATCTTCATTCTCGACGTCCGTGGAGAGTGTGAAATGTTTTTTATTTGAAGACTCATTTCTGCTTTGTCTATTCCAAAATGTATTTTATCAAATTGAATTTTTTTATTCGTTTTATATTTCAATTTTCGATTGTGCGATAAGTAGCTAATTATAAGAGCCGGTGCAAATATAGCGAAGCGCAGCGCAGTGCATTTTCCCACTAAAACCATTATCAAATTTGTAATAATGTCCAAAAGCATCTCTTTTCATTCAGACAGGGTTTAAAAGATACCGCTCGCATATTCGTAGAGTTAAAAATCGGTAAGCATCGTTTCACAATTGATCTTATAACTGGGAATTCAATAATAAAATGTCATCCACCAAGATTAGATATGTATCACATTTTCTTTAAAAATACAGTGTAAAAGTAGTTTATGCATTATGGTTACCCCTATAAAAATATTTGATTATGCATTTCTCGTATTAACAAATCTATGTTTAGGTAAACTTCTTTGTTTTCTTTTCAAAGTCAAAGTCAAAATCATTTATTCATTTAGGCCACAAAGTGACGCTTATGAACGTCAAAAATTAAAGTTAATTACTAGATGATTCTACATTTACATTTACTGCCACGTGCCTTTCTGCCCGTTAACTGTCAGTATAATGGTTTTACATGTTATATTTGTAAGGAGCTGCAACTGTTTCACATTGTGTCTTATCTACTAATGCAAAAATGTATAGTTATTGTTATCATACTCAAGCAATAAATTATGTTCATTCGGTAAGCCTTCCAAAGTAAATATGGTGAAACAGGAGCATTCACTTACATACGTCTTTAAATGTAGGCAACTCGCGAACATCCCCCCCCGTGGGATCTCCACCTTGTCGTGGTGGCGGGGCTCAGTAACCGTGGATTGGTAACCCGCGGTGAAGCTAAGAGGGATCCAGGAGGGGACGCTCCGCGTGGGCTTGACGGGGCCTGCGCAGGATGCGTCCAACGGTGCGGGTGCGGGGGACAGTTCTGTCTGTCCCTCGCAGTCAGGCGTGGTCGCGGGAGGAGAGGCGTGTCGGTGTTGCGTTGCCGCGCGCCCTATCTCCCGCGACCAAATGGGGGCGCACCATTCGATGCGTTGCGGTGGGGCCGCAGAGGAAGAGGAGATGCGGTGTTGCGTTGCCATCCTCCATATCCTCTGCGGCCGCTTGGTGTTTTGGCGGTGGAGCCCAACACCCTCATCCGCCGCCAAGGGGGTTTTGTTCGGGGCTCGCCGGACCATCTGGCGGGCCAATACCCGCCGGGGGGTTGCGACGTATGCTCGGGCGAAACCCGACCCTCCGACACACGGGTACATGAGGCACACGGGTTGGTTTTTAGTCAGTAAGAGTCTGACAGTCCCCTTTGCCCATCCCCCAGGGCGGAGGGACTCCATGAGGATTTTCCAACCAACTGTTCAGGGCTATGGTGGAACAGCATGTCCCGGCAAGTAACGGTATGTAACTTGCAGCAATTTACAATCTATTAAGTAGTTTGCAGCTCATGGCCACGAGTTACCCTCACCTTACAAATCCGATAAATTATTATAGAAAGAGTAGAACAAGAATGCAAATGTAGTATTAAAGAGAATACGGTATTTAACTACAATATAAAACTGCTGCTTATTGACCTAATAAACAAAAATTTAGCCTAATAAAAGAATATTTATTTCCAAGCGTACTTGTCGTCAAGATACTCATTTAGCTATATGACTTTAGTTAAATATTATTTTTAACTATTGTCTGAAACGACCTTAACGGCAAGTCTAAAATATTATTTGATATTTTATTAAACATTCTTATACTAAGCCCAATAAAAGAGCTATGCGTTTTGTGTAAACGGAAATACGGTACATATAATTTGTGCCTGTTCCTAGTGTTAATATTGTGTATGTCACTATTCATTTTGTAAGAATTTATATGTAGTCGTACATGCATAACACTGGAATAAATATATTGTGATGCTACAGTAAGAATACCTATATTTTTATTGAGACTTTTGTCTTTAACTGGTAAATTGCCCTAACTGCCCGTTTTTATATAAAAATATTTTCGATGTCAGCAGCCCAACACATTTTCATGTTACTGTCCAACCATCGAAGTCCTTGGACATGATTTAATGATTCTTGTCATAGAATAGATCCGGGATCGATGGCTTTGTAACTTTCCAGAGTGCTGTAGAGCATACCGGCATTTATGTCAATGTAAATGCCATAACAATCCTAGTTAACTGAGCTGATCAATTACGAATGGCAAGTTAATTTATTCTATGGGCGGTTCATAAAACTGATTATAAAAAGGTACATTTAAATAAACTTGTCGCCGTGTAGCCAAAAATATCCACGCTAACGCTTTGTGTTATCTACAATTTAAATCTCTCTCCCGCATCCCTAGCAACACAATTAGGTGCTCACATTGCTTATTTGCGTTGAAGCGGAACTGGAGTAAATTCCCCATCGTCGCTGCATTGTTATCACACTCAACAAGTCACTCCTTACATCGTCTCACCGCACTTCGAATACCTAGCTCTTTACCTTATGCCTTTGGTTTGATAGCTTCGGTGTATGTCATTGTTAAACACACCGACAGTATTATACCCGACTGAAAGATAGTATTCATTGTATAATGTGTTTCTCTAATGTTTTAAGTAGTAATATGAGTTTTATTTTTATTTTAACTGTTCGCAATAATGTTACAGTCGTTTGTTAAAGTATAATTCTATTACGTACCTAAGTATAAAATCACCGTCTACGGATGTGGTGAAATGATCTTATTTGGACACACCTCTAACTTTTTAACTTTTTATAGTTACCATAATTATGTGGTGTTCTCTAAAAACTCTGCAATTGTGCATATTTATTTTAAAATTGCTCTACTCTGTACTCAATGTAATATTTAAGCATTTATCTAGCTTAAAATTTTTTGAAGGCTTTGTTGATAATTATTATTTACTTCATAGGGCATAACGTGTGCATTGTATAATAACTAAATTTTTGTGCGAATGTATTTTACATTGAAATATCGTAAAGAGAGCGTTATTGGTTTTAATATTGTTACATCTATACTAATTAACGAAGAGTAGAAAACATAATGCGTTGCACGTTGGAAGTACAATCGGTGCTGCCGCGTCTAGGTGCGTTCTTTTAGTCATTTCTTTTAGTGCGTTCTTTTAGTCAGTTCTTTTAGTCTTTTACATTTATATTACCTGAGTTCGCCCGCCAACGCGCTGCATGCCAAACTAACGAGTAGACGCTACCATTTTCCACTTCTTGCACACATTAGTGTGCAAGAAGTGGAAAATGGAACAAGTGAAATAAGTGCGAAATTCGTACATTTCATATGAAAGAAATGAATTTCGTTTGCCTAAAACAAAAAAATGGCATGTTTACCCTACTGGAGGGAATAACAAACTGCTACACAGAATGTCTCAAATCAAACCTCACGGCTTGCACTAAATAAAAAATTGGCCAAGTGCGAGTAGGACTCGCGCGCAAAGGGTTGCCTACCATCATGTATAAAAGAAAATCACGTTTTTCGTATGTATACTTAAATATTTTTTAATTTCTACCTGTTTATTAAGATCGAGTAAAAAAAATCGAATATAAGTAGCGATAGCTGAGTGGAGAGACCGACAGACTGCTACGCAGAGGGTCTCGGGTTCGATTCCACGGCACGCACCAATGACTTTTCGTAGTTAAGTGCGTATTAAATTGTTAATTATCGCTTGCTAATCGGTGAAGGAAAACATCGTGAGGAAACCTGTGAAAAAAATACGAAAAAATCACAGTTATTGTGTGGGACCCCCCTTAATATATATTTTTTTATTTATAGTATTTTTTTATTTTTAGTATTTGTTGTTATAGTAGCAACGGAAATACATAATTTTTGAACATTTCAGCTTTCTAGCTATCACGGTTTATGAGATACAGCCAGGTGACAGACAGACAGACAGACAGACAGCGGAGGCTTAGTAATAGGGTCCCGTTTTTAACTTTTAGGTACGGAACCCTAAAAAAGAGAAGGAAGGTTAAGTGCGTATTCAGTCGATGTTAATTATTAGATGCTAACCGGCGAAGGCAAACATCGCAAAGATATCTGCATGTCTCAGAGTACCTACTTTATAATGTTCTAGAAAGATATGAATGTGAAGTCTGCCAACCCGCACTTGACTAACGTGGTGGACTATGACCTAACCCTTCACAAAGTTAGAAAAGGCTCTGTGCTGTGAGACAATTTATAGACGAGGTCTATTTTAAAGGAAAACAGAGATCCAATTTCCTCAATTGTAAAGTATCACGTGTAACTTTATAGGTTGATTACCAATCTCGATGGTGTTACGTTCATTGGTTTATAAAGTAAATTATACTTCAAAAAAATGAAATTAAAAAACAACTTATGGAAATAAATTTATTGAGGAATATTGAGAGAATATAAAGAATAAGCAATCCCGTGGTTTTATTAGAGAATCGCTGCCCTTGATACGGCATTCCTCCCATTCATCCGAGTCAAGTTGATACTTGATACTTGATTGCACGGGCTGTTTCCGCAACTCCACGTCTTGGCGCGTATTTTGCGTGCGGGTGGGAATGGTGTCTTCATTCGAGCCACCCCAGCTCTTCGAGGAAGGCCAGCAGACTCTTGATGTGGCCCACTGCCTCCCTCAGGGTGCTGTATCTTGTCAGGTACTGCTGCCTGTACTGTGCGACCTCAGGGCAGTTGAGGAGCAGGTGGGCTGCCGTCTCGTCTGCTGCCATACAGGCCCTGCACAGCGGGCTGTCGGTGATACCTATAGTAAATAGGTGTTTATTAAAGAATCCGTGTCCTGTGTAGGCGGCCGTGACTGTCCGCAGTTGTTGTTTGGACAGCCGGAGGATTTGTTTGGCTATCTTACCGTCTACTGCTGGAAGAGCCTCCTTGGCCTGCCTTCATGTTTCAATACCAATCCAGGACTGGTTGTGTTGGGTCCTGGTCCTATTTCTTACCAGGTTGCGATAAAAACCAGAAGGGAGGGGAATAATGGGCTCGGGTCCCACCACCTCTAAAGTGGCCCCTCTTCTGGCAAGTACGTCGGCTGCGTCATTCCCTCTTGAGCCACTGTGGCCCTTGATCCATTGCAATGTTAATTTGTTTTGTTTACCTACCTCTGTTAGTTTCTGGTGGCATTCAAGCGTGAGTGCCGAGGTGATAGTATGGCTTTTGAGGGCTGAGAGGACCGCCTTACTATCTGAGAGGATCCTAATGGATCGTTCCCTTACCTCACGTGCCATGATTGCTGTGGCAGCTAGGATTATGCCAAAACATTCGGCCTGGTAGACCGTGTTGTAGGCTCCCAGTGGTGCTGCGATGTTGATGTTTAGGTCCTCGGAGAATACTCCTGAACCCGTACCTGTATCCGTCTTAGACCCATCTGTGAAGATCGTGAGCTCGTTGTGATTAACCGCTCCTTCGTGTAGATCCTCGTACAGTTGGATTTTGTACTTCTTGTCGAACACAAATTGTTTCGGTATTTGGTCGCCAATGGCTTGTGTGAGAGGAACTTCTTTAAAGAGTGTATTTAAATTGCTAGTGTGCGGTGTGTTGGTGTCTTTCCAGAGCTTCAGAGCTCTTAGCCGGACCGCCGTCATCGTTGCTTCCTGTTGTATAAACAGGTGCAATGGAGGCAGGTCCAGCAACACTTCGAGTGCCGCTGTAGGTGTAGTTTTCATGCAGCCCGTTGCCGCTAGGCATGCAAGTCTTTGAAGCTTTTGAAGCTTGTTGGCGGCCGTTGTTAGGTTGGTCCGAGGCCACCACACTACTGCGCGGTAGCTTATCATCGGACGTATTATTGTCTTATAAAGCCATAAGACAATTTTGGGGGATATGCCCCAGCGTTTGCCTATCATCTTCTTACACTGCCAGAAGACAATGCTGGCTTTGTTGAGCTTATTTTCCATGTGGCTGTTCCATGTCAATTTGCTGTCGAGAGTGACACCTAGGTACTTGACCTCGGTAGACAGCTTAAGCTCTGTATTAAATAACCTGGGCAGTCGGTAAGTGCCCAGCGCGCGTTTGTGTGTGAACATAACTAGTTCGGTCTTGGTGGGGTTTACAGATAATTCGTACTCATTACACCACCACTCTACTATGCGTAGGGCTTGTTGGGTTAGGTCGTACACTGTACTGGTTACCTTACCTGAGGTGAGTATGGTTAGATCATCTGCATAACCTATTGTGTAGAAGTCTCTCGAATATTGAGAGATAATAAATATATAAAAAGAATGTTTATTTGACACAAAATAAATACTAGTACACTTTAATTTACAGGAGACACATTTTGTTTGCACAAAATATATATTTTTACTAGATGTGAGATCGCGACGTTTAATTTAAAATTGTGTGCTTATGTGCTTGCTTTTTTTGTCGACATACACAGCTAGACTTCCGATAGAATATATAATAGATTTTAACGATATTACAATGGGTTGAATGTTTTCAAAGCTGAATAGTTAGTTAAATATTGGCTCTATTACGGAGCTAGTTTACTCACATGTATTTATACTATAGCTATACAGAGATGGATATGTTATATAAAATTACAATCTTCTTCCATTACGGTGCGCAAGCTATTACATAATGTATATAGCGTAGCAGCCATGCAGTCACTCGATAACATCAAATTGTAATGCTCTCCGTGGAATTAGTAAGAGTTGGTTCTTGCTAAAGGAATCTAAGTGGCATTCTGATTGGTCCGTTACGAGCCGTACACCAATCGCAATCTCGATTACTGGGGACGTGAATATGGCTTTACGGTAGAATAAACTCGCACTATCCCCAAGTACAAGTGGATACGTTTCACTTCACCATCTGAGAACGAGAGTTCACTGCTATTTATCCATTATTCATTTGGCATCTACCATAATGTCGGCGTCGGGATGTGACGACCCCACCGCCCACTGGGATCCACCAGTGCAGTCAGTCAACTGGAAGATGTCGGTTAAACCATCCAATGTAAGGAGGAAGTAAATGGAAAGATACTAGACGGGCAGCAGCGTCTAGTATCAAAGACTTCCGCCACTGCGATCGCCAATACGTCTGTCAAGCGTGGCGATTACGGCAAAATCCCCCCAATATGAGCCACACACCTAAAAAACGCTCCCTAGTCCCCGGCGGCCTCGCTATTCCTGGCTCAGGTAGCGGCCATGGTAACGACGGGGCAGGGGGTGCGAAGAATGTCCGGCAGAGATCCGGCTACCATCACCGACGACAACTGGCCCTGGCAACATTCAACACGCGCACACTGCGGACCAACGAGAAGATTGCCGAGCTGGAAGAAGAACTGTGCAAGTTACGATGGGATATTATAGGCCTATCTGAGGTCCGAAGACAGCGTGAGGACTCGATAGTGCTCAATTCCGGTAACTTGCTCTTCTACCGGGAGGGTGACCAGCAGTCCCAAGGTGGTGTCGGGTTCATCGTCCACAAATCTCTCGTGAACAGTGTGGTAAATATATCGAGTGTGTCAAGCAGGGCAGCGTACCTGATACTCAGAGTATCTAAACGATATTCGTTGAAGGTCATACAGGTCTACGCTCCGACCTCGATGCACCCCGATGAGGCGGTAAAAGCTATGTATGAGGACATATCTCGGGCTATATATGGCTACCAAACCCATTTCACCGTTGCTATGGGAGATTTCAACGCGAAACTAGGCAAATTAAGCGGTGATGAACTGAGAGTCGGCAATTTGGATATGGACATCGGAACTCGCGGGGTCATTTGCTCGCTAGCTTCATGGAGAAGGAAGAACTCTTCATGATGAATTTCTTCTTCAAAAAGCGCGAATGTCGCAAGTGGACCTGGATAAGTCCAGACGGTGCTACCAAAAGGAGATCGACTTCATCTTGTCGACGAAGAGGCAAATATTCAATGATGTCTCCGTGCTCAATTCGCTTAAAGCGGGCAGCGATCACCGAATGGTAAAAGGCACATTAATTATTAGTCCCAGCCTAGAACGGTCGAGATTAATGAAATCCACGCTCCGACCAGCACCAGTTCAAATCCAAAACCCCGAGAGCTTTCAGCTTGAACTGCGAAACCGCTTCGAATGCCTGGGAGAGTGCGTAGATGTGGATGACTTCAGTGACAGGTTCGTGGATGCTGTCCATACAACGGGCTTGAAGTTCTAAAACGACGAAAAGAGCCAATAAAATCTCTGGTCCGACCCTCGAGCTCATAGAGGAAAGGCGTAGGATGCTTCTGCTATCCTCCGACGACATGCCAAAATATCGGCGTCGCGATACGATAACTCGCGATCTCCGCCAATACAACACTAAGTGTGTTCGTGAGGCGATCTTGCGAAATAAGGGTTTCAAAGTGTTCCAAAAGGATCTGTCTATCGGGCAGAGTCAGTTGACAAAGCTGAAGACGGAGGATGGCAGAATTATCTCAGCCAAACCTCCGCTCCTGGAGGAGATCGAACGGTTCTATGGACAGTTATATACGACTACACGAACACCTGTTACTACTCCAGCCATTGAACCTAGAGCTGGATTGACCCGACACTATACCGAAGATATCCCGGACGTCAGCATGCACGAGATTAGTGTAGCCCTAGAACAACTAAAAAACAACAAGGCACCGGGTGATGACGGAATAACTACAGAGCTTCTGAAAGCTGGCTGCACACCTGCTGTGGAAATGCTTCGGAAGCTATTCATTTCCGTCATACTCGAGGGCAAAACGCCACAGGTATGGCACATAAGTATGGTGGTGCTGTTCTTCAAGAAGGGCTGCAAAATCCTTTTGAAGAACTACAGACTCACCTCACTTCTGAGCGACGTCTATAAGTTGCTTTCTAGGGTCATCAAGAATCGTCTCGAGAGCAAGCTAGACGACTTCCAGCCTTCCGAACAAGCCGGATTCCGTAAAGGCTATAGTACCATAGACCACATACATACACTGCGGCAGGTTATACAGAAGTTCAAAGAGTATATCCTTTGATTCGATCGCAACCTGGCAGTGCTGCAGTCTCTCCAACGGTGCCAAATTGACTATCGATATGTCGAAGTGCTGAAGTGTTTGTACGAAAACGCCACCATGTCAGTCCGCCTCCAGGACCAAAGCTCAAAACCTATTCTGTTACAGCGAGGGGTGAGGCAGGGAGATGTGATATCTCCGAAACTCTTCACCGCTACGCTTGAAGACGTTTTCAAGCTTCTGGTCTGGGAAGGACTCGATATCATCAGCGAGTCCATCACTCACCTTCGATTTGCTGATGATATCGTAGTCATGGCTGAGACCATGGAAGACATCAGCACAATGATCGATGGCCTCTGTAGTCTCCCAACAAGTAGGTCTAAAGATGAACATGGATGATGAAAATCATGTCTAAAGTCCATGTCGTACCTACTCCTATCCAGGTTGGAAGCTCTACACTTGAAGTTGTCGACAAGTACGTCTACCTGGGACAAATGAACCAATTGTGAAGTTCCAACTTCGAGGAAGAGGTCATTCGTCAAATCCAACTCGGTTGGGCGGCGTTCGGGAAGTTACGGCATATCTTCACAGGACGAAATTCTTTGTACCAGTGTCTGTTGCCAGTGATGATCTACGGCGCTGAGACGTGGTCGCTAACTATGGGCCTCATCCGAAAACTCAGGGTCACTCGGAGGGCGATGGAGAGAGCTTTGCTCGGAGTTACCCTGCGAGATCGAATCAGAAATGAAGAGATCCGCAGGAGAACCAAAGTCACCGACGTAGCTCTTCGAATAGCCAGGCTGAAGTGGCAATGGGCAGGGCACATAGCGCGAAGAACCGATGGCCGTTGGGGCGGGCGCCACTCCAGTGGCAACCACGTACAGGACGATGCAGCAGGGGTAGGCCTCCCGCAAGGTGGTCCGACGATCTGGTTAAGATCGCGGGAAGCGGTTGGATGCGGGCGGCTCAAAATCGGTCTGTGTGGAGAACCTTGGGGGAGGCCTATGTCCAGCAGTGGACGTCTCTAGGCTGACATGATGATGATGATCTACCAGAAGGTTTGTTGTGAATCGTAAATGCAGTACTGAAAGCACTGCTCACATGTCGAATAGGTTAGTAATAGATAAAAGTGAGTTTGGCTACTTCGTTTTTCGTATGTATGACGTATATTTGCAGATAATTCTATTTAAAAAAGACAATTCCTGCATTGGGATTTCATCCAGAGTGGCGTGGAAATTTACAAATATTGGATCAATGGATACGCCACACAACACAACCAGACTTGTGAAAGATCGAACCCATAACACTGACACAGTTTTAAATGGCGAGCCGGCCACTAAAATTACTACGCCATAAATGCAGACCAGATAATTGTGAAGTTATAGTTTAAATAATTGGTTTGAGCATTTTATATATTTTTTTGCTTATTTGCATTAGCCAAAGGAGATAGTGGCAATACAATTTCGATAGTATAGTAACGTATTTTGAGACTAAAGTATTCCGAGTCGCGACGCCTTTTGATTGAGGTCGTATGTCGACCATTGTAATAATCGTTTACCTGAGACCTTTGACAACTAAAGCCTACGTAGCTCCGGCACTGCCTTTCTTCTGTCTTCACGGTGGAAACCTAAATTATGGTCTCATACTCGGGACCGAAGAGGTGTGTGTGTCTCTCCCGTACAGATACTCGGGGTCTACTAAGTAAAAGCACGCTCGCGATATCCGTCGATGTCCTGTGTGGAGTTAGTATAGCTTCAGCATACTTTACCGCAGAACCGGCAGTTCAGTTTCTATCTACTCCTTCAAAGGTTATTATTAGTAATGTATACACAAGTTTATATTTATAATAATGTAATTCAAGTGATCAAATATTTCTTACTCCTATTTCTCTACCATCAATATTGGCGATGCAAAGATTATCCGCGCGCCTCCAGCGGCGAAATTTGAAGTTGTCTAGGTACGACACTTTAGACAGATTTCTAATACAATTTTGCATATTTGAGGTTATGTTGTTAATTGTATTGAGAGCTGTCAAAAGTATCAAAAGTGATCTGTGAAATAATCATACATGGACAACTTCTAAATTTCGCTGCTAGACTCGCTAGTTAGAATCTTAGCATCGCCAATAATATTCACATTAATATCCTCAGATAGCTGATCCAGAATTTTATAGGCTTCACACCAAACCTGATACGTAGATATTTCGATCAAATCTTGTACATCTTAACTCTACCTGTTACGACACATTCGGTATCTTATTCAAGGACTGAAGTTTGGGCGCTTAAAAGGCGTTCGGCGTGTAATTTAAAAGGGATCGTTGGCAAGTCTGACCCGCTTCAGATTGATGCTTGGCTGTCCACTTGAATGTCTCATCTATCATGATGTAACAACACTCTCTAGCTGTTCATTAGTGTTTTGGAAAATCTTTTGAGGAGATTTATTTTTGAAGAAAGTTATGGGGTTTGTTTGTTGTTTGTCAGATATTTAGGGGTACTAACTCCAGTATCGACAGTCAATGAAGCTTATAACAACGACCGGAGCCGACACGACGACTTCACGTACTCTTTAGGATGGCGTGTCCTGAGGTCGAGGATAAAGGCTGTCTGACCGTGACAAAGTGACGGCCTCACAAATCTGTCAATTCGTCAAGTTAATCGACTTAGTCTGCCACAAAAGCGGCGTTGTATCAATATAATTAATAGAAATGGATAAAATAGCTGCTGCGGCGTTTTTACGTATTTGAAATGGTTACGGTCTCTACAAATAAGCGTTAAAACTTATTAGACTGGAATAACATGTTATTCTTTTCTACTTAGTATTTCACTATAAGATAAAAGCACTGCTACAGAAGGTTGTAGCGAAGATGATATTGCAAATAATAAACAGCACAATATCTTCCTTCTCAATTATTAATAACTTTTCTACCAAAAGTATTTACTCATTACGCTCTAGGCACTTATTTTCTCGTATTGAACATTATATATCAGTCGCTGTAAAATATAGCAAAAGATTGGCAACTTTTGCTATATTTTGGCAGGACTAAAAAAAGGTAACATTTTTTGTACAATGCCAGCAGTAGGACATATCTAGCAGGTAACAGTATTTTTATGCACTTTGATTTATGTTTTAATTTTCTCACTACTGAATAATTAATTGATACAGTTAAAATTTATTTGATTCGTTTTCATATTGCATTTTGAATCGAATAGTCAAATTGGTGATACCTGGTTGTAGTTTATTCACTTTGTTATTAGAAGCCTCGTGGTATACAGAGAGAATTTTATAAATGTTTGTGTGAAAATGCCATATAGTTTTACAGTGAATGGTGAATGTAGCTGAGAAATTAACGAAAAAGCTACGACAATGGATAGCATTGCTTTTTTTGTTACTCATAATAATGTTAATATTTTAAAATAATTACTTTTTATGTTATCTTAGAATTTTAAGGATTGTATGGATATTTTATCTGAAACAAAGAATTCTATTCTATTCTAATAAAAACATATATTTAAACAGTACAACACATTAACAAAAAGTAGACCAATTTACGAACACAGTTCTAGCAATGTATATTTTGTTACGAGCCCACGTTAAGCCATAATTACTTAAACACGGCAAAGTTACGAAGTTTTCCATTCATATACTCATAACGTGCAGATAAGCGGTACTGTGGTAATTTATGAATAGATTTACTGAGCACCAACGTGCATTGAACGTGTTATTTCATAGCGCTTTGCTTTGCTAATTTATATTTTTACTACACAACCCCTGTGAACTGTTTGCCTGACAGTGCAAACATTTTGCGGGGCTTGTGTCTCTCCAACTTAAGATACACCGCGAGACCGGACCTCCTGCTAACCAAACTAGTTTGTTTTAATTTAACCCGCTCGGTATTTTGCTGCCTCAAATGAAAGAATTAGAAAGTGGAAGAGATTTCTCGTTTCCTAGTGTTTGTTGAGTGAGCAGCGCTATATTGAGTAATACTCCAGCGAGTTTTCTAGCAAATAATTAAAAATACCTCAATATGGCATTCCACGAGGAAATATCCTCGCATCTACCCTTTTCCTAGTCTATATTAACGACCTTTGTAATTAAACCTTAGATCATGGCAAAATCATTACATATGCGAATGATACAGCGCTCCTATCTGCCGCTGACACGGCCGAGAAGGTGGGCGGCGCGAAGGATGGGCGCACTGATATGGTTTGTTATATTGTAGAGGTATAAACGTAGAGCAGAGCCATCTAGATGACTAAATGATAACTAAATGATAACTAAACCCGGAAGTTAATATTATTTTAATGTAATGTTAACTAAATAACCAGTAAAATAATAATTGAATTTGTTTGTAATTAATATTATATAAATTGTGTTACATTCCTGTATTTACATATATCTCTTAACGCAGTATTGGTTGATATCGTCTTTAATAGTTTGGTTAGCTTTGTCGCCCTCCAACACATTTTGGTAATTTTATAACTAATTAAATTTATCAAGACGTATTTCGACGCTTTAGCTAAAGGAACTGGAATTCTATAATGTTTCTTAATTATAAAGATTAATTGAAAGTTCATACATACGATAATTTAAATGTTGTAATTAAAAGTATAATGTTTTGATACTGAGTAAGTTGAGTTGATGCGACGGCGGGCGGCCATGACACTTTTCCATAGGACTTTTGTATCATGAGGTTCATTTCAAGAATATATTGCAAATAACAGTGAATTTAAGTTGTTTTATTTATGGATCCTCTGGGGGTGTCCTGACGATGGTGCCACGGCGCCGAAAACAGCGGTGGGATCAGCGCCACCTAAGAGACATCGAGAAATATATTTGGTGCGAAAGTAATGGATCTCTTGACTTGGCCGCATTACCAATGATGACCTGAAGACTGATGCGACAAGCGCTTGGAAGCCGTGTTTGGCGCTTGTCAACCCTGATCGGAGACCGCACGGTGTGTCAGACTGTCGGAGATTTGGCGAGCACGTCTACTCTTGCACGTGAGGCCACGTACGAGCGAGAGCGATTACGCCGGTCACCGGGGTGTGCTGTGGCGCGAACGCTGTTCTGCTTTGAGTTCTACCAGAGGTTGCAGATGCGGGTTGTTGATGCACTGACAGAGGTATTTATCCAGAGCTGATTTGATTAGAGTTTTTGAGAAACATCCTTTAACATTTTATAAATTATGGTGCTGTTTGTTTACACGATTACCTATTGCCCCCGTAAGGATTACCAGATAAACATTCAGTAAAAATAATTAAGTAACTGTTGTTTATCCATGTTTGGTACATAACAGTGCTACTGTGCTTATAGTCATATTATGCCGTCGACCATGTCGGAAAGTGTCTGTAAAACTCGACATCAGAGATGGTCAGGCACTTATTACCTACACAGGAAAGAGAAAATAAGTTTGTTGTTATGTGGTTCTACTAATGTAATTATTAGTAAAGAACAGTATAACTGCCCTTTTCAAGTTGAAGCTCTGATTTAGATCCATTGAATAAATTACCTGATTTGGTTTAACTTTAAATAAGGTAATTTATGTGCTGAATATGCATTCAATTGGTAGTCAATAGGTTATCTCAATGGTAAAACATTAAAAGTAATATTTGTAAAGTTACAAAATAGGTTTAATTATATATTTGTGGACTCTGTAGATGCCTACATGATTTCCTTTTAACATAATGTGGAAATTGTTAATGTCAACTTGGAGCTCAAGTTAAGGTAATATAATAACAGACAACGGAACCCAGCACATTTATCTTAATATTTGTCGTTTAATTTTATACCTGTAAAGAATGATTTCTCCCAACCATAATGATAAGTCCTTGCTTAACCCAAACTACTGTAGCTAGAAACATGAGATCTGGATAGTAGATTCCTTTATGGCTATAGGCATTCATTTAGGTTCTATTATTATAGAACCTTAGTGTTTTACTTGGTAAATACAATTTATTTTATTTGTGAGTTCATATGCAAAGTTAGTGGCATCTATATCTATATAGATGACAATGAGTGATATGATAAACCAATAAAATTTAGTGCCAACCTTATTGCTTAGCTTTTGTGGGATACAAGACAGTTAGGAATATGATTATTACGATAATTCAAAATCAAAATTCAAATTCAATTTATTCTGTTAAATAAAAAGGTACAATTTACTTATTTAGAGTACAAAAGCTTAGTTTAGGATCCTGATATAAGATTATATGCCTGAACTAGGATAAACCTGTGTTTCAGGCGATTAGGGCAAATCGATACTATAAAATATATAATCACTTACTTACTACATTATTACGTACGTCATGTTTTAGTACACTTATACTAGATCTATAATATCTTATGAATAATTACAACTAATAAATTGAGGTAAAGGTGTATTTTGTTGAGATAATTATTTTAACACAATTAATAATTTTTCTGTATCTTCGTAGGACATATTCAGAAGGATATTGTTGACAATTTTGTTGCATTTGAAGTAGGTGCAAGGTATTAGGTTAGTTAATGCGTCATAGTCTTTTGTAAAGTAGCGGCCCCAGGAATATATAAAATTTGGATGTGAATGCATGTCTTGTTTGCATTTTAGTCGGAGATATTATATTATGTCGCCTTTTGTTATTAGATGTAGTGCTGTACGGAAGGGCTGTGTGTTGCTGTAATATGATACTCTTGATAAATAGTTGTCGAACTGTTAATACTTTACAAGCTTGGTATAGGGAATTAGTTGGATATAGGAATGGTTTGGAGGTTGATACTTTAAGAATTGCTAGCTGAGCTCTTTCAACAGACAGTAACAAAGTTTTTCCTGCGCCCCCCCATGTCGTAATACAATATGTTAATAATGACTGGCATAGAGCAAAGTACACTTGCCTTATTAATGTTGGGTCAGCAATATGTCGCATTTTCTTGAAGACATATATTAACTTAAGTATTCTACCGTTTTAACACTCGATATGCTCTTTAAAGGAGAGTGTTTCGTCTATTATGATACCTAGATATTTTATTTTATTTGTGCCATTAATACAAGGACAAGCACAGGGAATTCCAGGAAAGGCGCCCCAGTGATGGGCATAGAGTGGTGTGTTAGTTTGTTGTGCTGTTAATTTGCGTATGGTAAACTTAACATAGTTGGTTTTCTCTGCATTTAGTTAGTGTTAGTAAATTGTGCTGAAGCCATTTATTAACACAATTAAAACCATGTTGCGCATACTCGAAAACATCTTTTTCTGAATCAGCGGAAAAAAGTAGAGCAGTGTCGTCAGCGTATGATATGATAGTACCGTGATTTATGTGTAGATTACAAAGGTCATTTATGTAAATGAGGAATAACGTAGAGCCTAAGATGCTTCCCTGGGGGACTCCGAAACATGTTTTATTTTCATCAGTGCTAACTGTGTTACCGATTTTTACGCATTGCGTGCGGTCCTCTAAGTAACTTTTAATTAATTCTAACTGTTTACCTCTTATACCAATGTTCTCGAGTTTACGCAACAAAATAGGGACACAGACAGTTGTCAAGTTCATGCACCAAAAAGTCAGTCAGGTAATGTACGGCGTCAGCTGTCGATAGTTTAGGTCGAAATCCGAACTATGTCTTAGATAATATCGATTTGTCCTCTAGGTACTTTATCAGTCTATTATTAATAATTTTTTCCAGTATTTTTGACATACAGGGCAGTAGAGAAATCGGTCTATAGTTATTTACTTGCTCTTTATTACCGGATTTATACAACGGCACTACCACAGATTTTTTAAGGCACTTGGGAAATATACCTCTAGACAAACATTTTTGGAAAATGTTGGTCAGCGAGGGAACTAAGACGTGCTTGAATTGCTTTATGATTTTGTTTGGTATATTATCCCATCCAGCGGCACAGCTGTCGTTTAGGGACATAATTATATTGTTAACTTCAGTTTCGTCAGTGTCAAGTAATACAAACGATGTTAAAGATGTGCTATGAGGAGTGCTAAGGTATTGTGATTGACCGGGAACCGGGTTTTCTTCTTTTCTGCGAGGCATTTGCCAACATTGACAAAAAAAATATTTGCAATATTAGCAGATTCTAGGTGTGATGAGTGCGCGCGTAATAAACTTGACGATGGCTCATGTTGTTTATAAGTGTATGTCGTCTTTTTAATACATTGCCAAATCTTTTTGCTATTTTTACCGGCTTTTTCTAATATTTGTCATAACTTACCTTTACTTTTTTAAGCAAATCATTACAAAAATTGCGATATCATTTATAGGATAATTGTATAGTTGAATTGTCTGGATTTAATTTAGTCTTCATATGCAGTTTATCTCTATGTCTCATACATCGTAAAAGGCCTGTAGTGATCCACGGCTTAGTGTTATAATTTTTGTTTTTTAAACATATTTTTGTTGTGTTTTTCTGAATTGCAAGTTGCAGATGGTTTATAACATATAACATACCAAACTGCGGATCACTAGAATTATAAACTGGGCCAAAGTGAATGTTGCTTATGTCATCTTCAAGTTTATTTCTATTTAATTTAGAAATAGTGCGAACGTGGTCTTGTTTGGGTAATTTACAATTTAAGGTAAGTAGGACAGCATTGTGATCAGTTATTGTAGAGTTCATGACTAATGTAAGTGATGGAAACCTTGATCTTAGTATGATATGATCCAAACAAGACCCGCTTTCGTGTGTAGGAAACGTGTGTGCTGGAAGTAAGCCATGAAAGGAGCAAAGGTTGAGGTAGTCTTGGGCATTTGTGTCACAGCTAGATGGAACAATATTGATGTTGATGTCTCCGAGTAACATTATATTTTTAAAAGAAGATAAAGATTGTAAGGTCCAGTTGAGAGAGTCAAAGAAATTGTTAACATTTTTGAAAGATGGTGGTCTGTACATGGCTAGTATGGCAAATTCTAAGCCGATTTTAATTAGCAGTCGGTTACATTCTTGCATGTTAGGCTCCTCTACAGTGACAGTAAGGTGATTTTTTACGTACACTTTTACTCCATCGTTTTGATTATAATTTACATTACTTTTGTACATATTGTATCCTGGCATGGTCGGTACGTCGTATTTCTTAGAGAGCCAACATTCGGTTAGTATTATAACGTCACAAGTTACTTTTAATCTTTTTTGAAAAGTGACAAAATTATCAATATTCTTATAAACGCTGCGTATGTTTTGTGTTAGTACGGTCAAGGAGTTAGAATGGGATGGGAGATATTGTTTACAACTCTCAACTTCGCATATCATCAACTCCGATACAGATAAATTATCTAAGTCATTCATTAAGTTGTTTATCATAATGTATAACAACACTAAAAGTAAATAAATTAAAGAAAAGAGAGATGGAAATAAAAAAGGTCTGAGATACCACAGATGTCGGCGCTCTTAGGCGCCTCCATAGTCGATAGAATACATGAACCTCTTCTCTGCCATCAGTTTTGCGGGACAGTCAGCAGCACCTGTGTTATGACTGCTGGGTTTTTTGTAGCGTAGACAGGTAGCACATTTGGGTTCCTCGGCTTTCTTCATGCAGTCCTTTAAGGTGTGTCCAAGATCGCCGCAGTGCCGGCATGTGTCGACAGGTTCCCGACAGAATTTCGCCGCGTGGCCATATTGTTGACACTTATAGCAACGTGTGACCAGGGTGAAGTCTTTCACCGGGCAAGAAGACCAGTTTATAAATACTCTGTCTTTCGTTATCAGAGCTTTTCGTATGGCTGTGGAAACTTCAATTATGTAATTACAGGTCTCAGCGTCCCTTTTCCCTGATTTATGGCTAAGTTTAATATTTGCTAAAAAGGTCTCTAGATTGACGTCGAGGACTTCGTCTGCTAAGTTTTGGTGGTAAAGGCAGTTAAAGACGTCTTTCTCTTGCATGCTTGTTGGTACTCCTATAATTACGACTCGGGGTTTTCGTTTACGAGGCTCGTCGATAGTAAGGTCTGAGTGTTTCAATTGTGCGGATCGCCTTAGCTTTTCAATGTCATCTTTGCTGTCAGTGCTTATGATGACACCACTATTTCGGGTCTTTCGCATCCCTCTGACATGTAGCTTTAGCTCCTCGGGGCGGATAATTTTCTGGACCAAGGATTTTGTTTCGTCGCTCGATTTCAGTTTATCTTTGGGATAAATGGCCACTGTGCTGAAATTTGACGTCTGAACAAAATTGTTTGTACCTTTTTTGACCATATCGGCAAAGGAAGTTACTTGGGCAGGTTTTGATGAGTCCGCAATACTTTGCTTGATCTCCTTTAGCTTGCTTGCTAGGTCAGCCTGGTCTTGGAGTGCTCTGTTTTCATAGTGAGCTTGCAATGTTTTGCATTTCAGTGCTTGTTATTGGACCATCACCTTAGATATGCCATGGCTTACTGTAAGACATAAAGTGCTCACACGTAACTTTTGCTCTGAATTTAGTTTGCCCTCAGTTATGATAGTGCACACTTCCTTCAAACATTGCTCCACGGATGACATCCAGTTTTGTATTTCTGGTGTGGATAATATCCTTACGTTCTCCTCATCCTGGTCTGGGATTGGGCGTGGGTGTTGATTCACGTGAGAGCGAAGCGGTAGGAGAGCGAGGAGTCTTGCTACTCCAGCTGAAGGGGCTCTCCATGTTTCGTTTGCTTTACTGTTACACACTTATTTTTATCATAATAACTGCACTTTTGTAGGCACGTGTTTTGTTAAACATATGACCCAGATTACGCTGCTGGAAATCGAGGTCACAATTTACGGAGTGTTCTCAACAACGCACGTATAATGATAAGTGGGTTTAAAGAACATGATGTGAAAATCCATTTCTCTTTTCCCATTTAGCAGTATTTATTCTTAGCAAATAAAAGTAATTGTTTGGACTACTCATGCTTTATTTCCAAGTCAGTTATGGTTAGAGTCAGTTTGACTTTATTTATTCAGATAAACAATTATTAATTGTGTATGAATTAATAAGAATTACATTAACATCACATGTTAACAGTTTAAAATAAATATTAACATAATTTAGAAAAATATCCTTAAATATAATATCAAATAAAACTATGATTTAAACTCACCACCATATTTACTATACACATTAATAATAAAACAATACATAAAATTAAAGTTGAATTACCTAATGAAAGAATTAATGTGTAGAGAAATCATAAATAAAAACATGTATTTCAGAAAAGAAAGGTTTATTTATATGAATAAAATGTTGAACTCATTATAAAATACCAATATCTGAATGACTTTATTAACTTTTATATTATGGTTTATTGTAGTAAATTCCTTAACTGAGTGGAATCATTTAAAAAAATAAGAAAGCACTAATCTTGCTCTGAAATATTGGTAGCTTGTAAATTTCTCTTTTATGGCTCAATTGGCAAACAGTTCAACAATTTCACAGCTTGCACTATGCCTAAACATATTCAATATTGGATTCAACTGGTTCTTACAGGAGAGTAATAATTATAGCACTAGTATTTTCGAAATCCTTGAATCTGCAACATGGTTTGAAATCATTTCATATTTATGATCATCATCCAGTCTGACTGTTCACGGCTGAACATAGGCCTCTCCTTGTTCTTGCCATATTGTTTTCCTATTTGATGTGGATAAAACTTATTTTGAATATATTAAGTTTTAACTGTTTTATCAAAACTACATATGGGTATCCTGATAACTTTAATATTTGATTATCTAAAATGGCAGTCAGAATCTGAGAAAATTCTGTGTCTTTTGTATTTTACCTTAGGTGTAAAATATGGGCTCCAACACTGTTGTAGCAAAGCTAACTTACAGACCAATGCACAGGTTGAACATGCCTTATATATAGATTAGCTTAATAGGCCGCACCACTTTGCAAGAGTAGAAGTTTATTTCATCTACAATTACGAATGTTCATGGAACTAATACTTGGGTGGGAAATGTTGCCCACCACTTGCCTTTTCAGTGTTATAGGTTGAAGATGACAGATGACCTGGATTTAGCGTGAAGAGAGGATGGACGAGCGGTCCTTTACTGATTAATATGTATGGATGATGGTGGCACACCCTTTTGACGTCGGTGGTTTCGTCTGTGGGCTACGCGCACACATGCCGCATGAGCGCTGTACTAAGCTGGACTCCAGCATTGTTTGCTTACCTTTGTTGCTGATCAACATCAACAACTGTATGAGCAGAATGACTGTTTAGGCGGAGGACTCAATTTGACGTATTTGTAATTTATTTTTAGTTCTTTGTTGTGTTTTCTATTATTGGGTTTTCTGTTAATGTGTTTTGTAATATTAAAATGAGTATTTTCTGTAATTGTGCTTTCTGCAATTGGGCTTTCTGTTATTGTGTTTTTGTAATTGTGCTTTTGTGTTGTGCATTTGTTTATTTATTACGTTCCACAACATCCTTTCTCAAGTGCTGGTTGGCCACTACACACATTCTTGTATCCCGGTCTTGTTGAGGGCTACATCACAGGATGGGTGATGCCTGTTGTTTGGATGGGTACAGCCTAGGATGGGTGATGCCTGATGTTTGGATGGCTATAGCCCAGGACGGGTGATGCCTGATGTTTGGATGGCTACAGCCCAGGATGGGTGATGCCTGATGTTTGGGTGGCTGAACCCGGGATGGGTGATGCCTGTAGTTTGTAAGGCTAGATCCGAGGTGGATGATGCCTGTAGTTCGGAAGGCTAGACTCGAGATGAGTGATTGCCTGTTATTAATGTTGTAAACTATTTGTTTGAATAGTATGTTTATTAATGTGAGAATCTTTTTGAGAATTGACTGTCCCTTGTGGTTCAGTTGTTGCCATCTCTGTTTGTTAATTTTATGCAAGCTATAATTTACCTTTCGTTATTATGTGTGTGTAAACATGTAATTGCAACTGAGATAACTGTTTGATAATAATCGATTTTAAATTTCGGATAAAAATCAAAATAAAAAACAAGTGAGGGTAGCTGCCGGAACCTGCGCTTCACAAGGACGGCGCTGAGATGATATCAGTCCAGCCGCGACCAAGGCTGTTGTAAGACGGCCGAAACGTCGGTAAAACATAGGTATTTATACCTTAAATTAATTAAATATCGCGCATAAGACCCGTTTTAATAAAATTGTATGCTGTTTGATAATATTGTACTGTCTGCTGATGTTAAAATTGTTTACATTTTGTTTATAAAGTACTTTGTTAAAGCTGGAATACTTGTTTATTGTGATCACTATATTAATTTGTAGTTTAAATCTAGAGAACTATTGCTGATTTTGTATGGTTTACTGATACTACATTGGTAACTGACAGTAACTGTCTGCTGATAACAGTTCACTGATAATAACTGTGTGTTGATGTCTAAACTGTTTACTTATTTCGTTTATTCTATACTTTTGTACAACCTGTAATTCATTTTTGTATTGTATGAGGATGTTATTGTGATAGTAACTTGGTGCTTGCTCTAGCATGATGTGACTGAATAAGATTATAACTACATATCTTAAGGACGCACACCAGTAATTTGTCAATTACCCACCTGAATGTCGAGTCATAAAAACTTTATACATAGGCTGCACTAAAAGTATCGGGAATGGAATATTTCCACTGTTCCTGTCATAATAAAATC
The DNA here is from genome assembly GCA_944739405.2 of Euclidia mi. Classification (NCBI taxonomy): domain Eukaryota; kingdom Metazoa; phylum Arthropoda; class Insecta; order Lepidoptera; family Erebidae; genus Euclidia; species Euclidia mi. Next base: position 76,953,499 of record OX123186.2, on the reverse strand, counting down.
TTTTTAATTGAAAACTCCTTGGTTATAAAAATCGAATACCATTTATTTATTTAAAAAAAGATTCTCGGTCTCACAAGGTTTTGTCAAACTTGTTTAGTCGTTGAGAAAATGGAATTGACTCGAGAAAATTCAAGAGCGATGATTTATTATGACTTTCGAAGTGGTTTAACACAAAAACAGTGTGTTGACCGGATGATTTCTGCATTTGGTGATGAAGCTCCATCCAAAACCACAATTTATCACTGGTTTGCTGATTTTTAACGTGGACGTGTCTTATGTATGGTAGTGAAAGTTGGGTATGGCAGAAGAGATTTGAAAGTAGAATAAATGCTGTAGAAATGAGAGCACTGAGAAGTATGTGTGGTGTGTCTTTGACCGACAGAGTAAAGAATTGTGTGATACGAGAGTGGTGTGGGGTAAAAGAAGATGTAGTGACAAGCATTGAGAAAGGCATGTTAAGATGGTTTGGGCACATGGAGAGGATGGATGACGATAGACTGACAAAAAAGATATATCAGGCTAGTGTGAATGGGACAGAACAAAGGGGAAGACCTAGGAGAACGTTCTCTGACCAGATTGGAGACATCCTGAAAAAAGGACAAGTCAGAAGTACCCTTAACAGAAGAGCATGCATGAGAAACTTGATGGGAGTGAGTGAAGCAAGTGAGGTATGTCAGGATCGTTGCAAATGGCGTTCCGTAGTCTCTGCCTACCCCTCCGGGAAACAGGCGTGAGTCTATGTATGTATGTACGTGTCAAGCTCAGTGATGATTCCCGTCAAGGTCGTCCAAAAACTGCAGTCACCCAAGAAAACGTTGATGCTGTGCGTAAGCTGATTGAGGAAGATCGACACGTGACATACCGCGAAATTCAAGCAACTTTAGACATTGGCATGAGTCAAATACAAATAATCATGCATGAACAATTAGGTGTAAAAAAGTTGTTTTCCCGATGGATACCGCATTCGCTCTGTGAAGAGCAAAAAGCGGCTCGCGTTACTTGGTTCGTCAGAACTCTCGAAAGATTCCACGCAGGATCCTCAAATGCTGTATACAACATCGTATCAGGTGACGAATCATGGATATATGCGTACGAGCCCGAAACAAAAAACCAGTCACGAGTTTGGGTGTTCGAAAATCAGTTAAAGCCAACAAAAAAATTTCGTTCACGGAGTGCTGCAAAAAAACGGTGGCCACGTTTGTCTCCAAAACCGGCCATGTTACGACTATTCCTCTTGAGGGACAAAGAACGGTTAATGCAGAATGGTATGCTAGCATTTGTTTGCCACAGGTCGTTTCTGAACTCCGTAAAGAGAACTGCAACCGCCGCATCATCCTAAATCACGACAATGCGAGTTCTCACACCGCGCACAGAACAAAACAGTTTTTAGAGCAAGAAAACATAGAATTATTAGACCATCCGCCGTACAGCCCCGACCTAAGCCCTAATGATTTCTATACTTTCCCTAAAATAAAGAATAAATTGCGTGGACAGAGATTTTCATCACCTGTGAAGAAGCTATGGACGCCTACAAAACGGCCATTTTGGAGACCCCAACTTTCGAATGGAATGGTTGCTTCAATGATTGGTTCCATCGTATGGAAAAATGTGTCAAATTTCGCGGAGAATACTTCGAAAAGCAATTAATACATTTTTAAATAGTAATGTTGTGTCACTTCCTTGATTCCCGAAATTTTCAGTGCCGCTTTGTAATTTTCAAGCGCAGAGAGTGCGCTTGTTGTCAGTATAGCCGTATGGGCGCACTGATATCCTTTGTTATATTGTAGAGGCATAAGTGTTTTTATATTGTAGCGCATTTGTTATATTGTAGCGTAGAGCAGAGCCATCTAGATGACTAAATGATAACTAAACCCAGAAGTTAATATTATTTTAATGTAATGTTAACTAAATAACCAGTAAAATATTAATTGCATTTGCTTGTAATTAGGTAATATTATATAAATAAAATTGTGTTACATTTCTGTATTTTCATATATTGCTTAACGCAGTATTGGTTGATATCGTCTTTAATAGTTTGGTTAGCTTTGTCGCCCGCCAACACATTTTGGTAATTGTATAACTAATTAAATTTATCAAGACGTATTTCGACGCCTTAGCTAAAGTAACTGGAATTCTATATTGTTTCTTAATTATAAAGATTAATTGAAAGTTCATACATACGATAATTAAAATATTGTAATTAAAAGTATAATGTTTTGATACTGAGTAAGTTGAGTTGATACGACGGCGGGCGGCCATGACACTTTACCATCGGACTTTTGTATCGTGAGGTTCATTTTGAGAATATATTGCAAATAACAGTGAATTTAAGTTGTTTCATTTATGGATCCTCTGGGGGTGTCCTGACGAAGGTGCCTCGGCGCCGAAATACACAATCTCGCTCAACGCGGACTTTAACATCGTAAACAATTGGCTACAATATAATCCTTTAACGCTTACCGCAGATAAAACTAAATTCCTTAAATTCTCTATGCGGAAGCCACCAACTCAGTTAAGTAATAACACTTTATATGCTCATAACTATAATGACCAGTCGCTTAACTTTTGCTTTTGCCCTGTTATCCAGTATACCACTAACATTATATACTTCGGAGTAATAATTGACGATAGCCTCTCTTTTAAGCAACATATAGCGGCCCTAACTTCTAGGATACGTAAACTTTTTTTTCTTCGTGTCCAAAAAGCTCCGTTACATAGCAGATAATAAGCTTATTATACGTGTATATCAGGCCCTATGTAAGTCTATTATACAGTATTGTGTCACATCATGGGACGGGGCTCCAAAATCCATAATGTTGCCGATTGAACGGGCCCAAAGAGCACTTCTAAAAGTAGGCCTTTTCGCTTTCCTACGCACCGCCTGTATGAACTATGTAATGTACTAACTGTACGATAGCTTTTCGTAATGTATATTGTCCTAAAACAGCACACCACGCTAACTTATGACACTAATCTCACTAACAATAAGAGGCGTAAAGATATTGTATGTACTGCACTTTCCGAATCTAAATTCGTCTTCACAAACAGGCTTTATGCTTTCTTTAGGGTGTTCTCTATTGCGCCACAATCCACTGACTCCTCAGAAGGTTGTTAAGGACTTCTTCAGTAAAACTCAAGGAACTTCAGTAAACGAATATTAATTTATTGTCTCGACAATTACAATTTTGAATACATATACAGGGTGGCGCTTGCATAGCGGCACTTTTTGAACAAAGGCATAGCTTACATCATTCTTAAGCCTTGTACCAAAAATCAATGAAATCGGTGCAGTAGTTTAGCCACAATATCGATTTTAAGTTCCGCAATTTTTGCACACGCTTTGAGTTCCATACAGCTGATACAAAACGGTCAACGACCCTACATTGCGCGCCGCGACTCGCTAGGTACTACTCACGACGCGACGCCTCGACGTCATCCGAAGCTAGGCTCAGCGCACACAGAACGGAGCGCAGCGGAGAGGATTTTATCAACGCACTTGAAAATAAATTTTTATTTATTTATATTCTCACGCCTGTTTTCCCCGAAGGGGTAGGCAGAGGTGTAAATATTACACCCACATTTCGCCAGATTTATTTTAGTCCCACGTAATAGGTGGCGAGCCTATTGCCGTACCGGGCACATTACCAGACTCCGTGCTGCTACTGAGAATTTCCTAGCGGAAAAACCCAATAACACTTTGCCCGACCCGGGAATCGAACCCGAGACCTCCCAATCCCACGCGCACATTTATGCCGCGAGACCAACGAGGCAGTCCTGTGAAAATAAACTTTAATGTTTTTACAATAAAGTTCATAAATGCTTGAACCTGATAAAAAATATTCGCGCGTCCTCGAAGATACGCGGAAATCCCCGCGCAAAGTCGAGTCGGCGCTATGGTTCGTCTAGAACAAGCTAGCTAGACAAAAACAACTCTTAAATTCCTGGAAGCTAATTACTATTACGAACTCATTACCCCTATACATTGAGGATTACACCTATTAATTATCAATACTACCCTCATTAAGAGCGTCATTAAGGTATGTTTATAAGATGTTGACTATTTAAAGGGCATTCATTTGCATTTTTACATCATATTTGATAGCATTGTTTATGTCACTAAAAGAAATTTGTGAAAGTGTTTTTGTGATGGATTGTATACGTAAGGGTAAGTAGTTATATTTTATTTCATTTTCAACATGGGAACTTCATTCTTTAGTCTTATAAAATGAAATGTTTGAATTTTCACCCACTTTTTTACTCATTTTTTCAAATTCATCGGTCAAATAATAACATGTCCCCACTTGTCCCCACCGTAGAACCTATCATATACGATTCTCATAAGTGTCTAGTAGTTATACGTAAAAAAATTCATTGCGATATATTTGCACAACTAATTTTTTTTTTTTTTTTTCTTTCAACAGTTTTTACCGTCTCAAGAATGGATTTTTTCGAAGAATGGCTGAAACACCCGAAGGAAACGCGGAATGAGGAGCTCTTTCGGTTTATATCTTTGAGATATAATTTTGATGGTGTTACGGAGCAGTCTCTGCGAGATATTAAAGTACTAATCTCAAGATATTCAACGAAATTTGCTGAAAAGTGGAGCAGCTGTGGAAGAAATCGAGAGCGATTCCTACAAAAGTATTCGACGTGGCTGGAGGGTCTTGACATATCTTTCGATGTGTCCGTTTATTTATCTCTGCCAACTACATCTGGAGAACCGGGACCCGGAAGACCTACTAAAGATTTTGAACATTCTAGTCTCAAAACGAAGAGACGACGTGTAGACGATCTATTACAGTCCAGAAGTGCTAGTGAATTAATTTACGCCGCTGAAGTGTCAGCTCGAATCTCGGGTCAGAGAAGTGTAGCACGTCAAATTAAAGATGTGACTAGTGATCCTTCAATAACCAAGACCACGAGTGAAGAAAGTGCCCCCAGGAGTTTAACAAGTGAGGAAGCTTTAGCGTACTACGTTGATAGTAAATCAAGTAGCCATAGCTATAAGCAGACTCGGAAGTGGAGTATTAAAGCTGGACATAAGGTTATTCCGTCAATGTACAGTGTTAGAAAGGCTAAAATAGCCTGCTACCCGTCAGGTGAACAAATTACAGTCAATGAAACGCATGCTGAAATCAAAGTTCAGGCAATTCTTGATAAGACTGCCGAACGTTTAGTTTCAGCACAACAATAAGTTGTTCATAGTCTGTTACCTTGCACGTCATTCACATTAATCAGTAAATGGGGTTGTGATGGAAGTTCCGGTCATAGTATGTACAAACAAAAATTCACTAATTGTGACGATAGTGACGAGTTTTTATTTGTATTTTCTTTCGTTCCTCTTCAATTGAAAGATGAAAGTGGTAATATTGTGTGGCAGAATCCTCGGCCCTGTTCTACAATGTATTGTCGGCCAATAAAGTTTATCTTTTCTAAGGAAACGAAAGATTTTACGATTTCGGAAACCAATAAGGTTTTAGAAGAGATAAACGCTTTATTGCCGACAACCTGCAAGGTGATGGAGACCGAAGTATCTGTCACACATGTTATGCTTTTAACAATGATTGACGGAAAAGTTTGCAATGCTCTGACCGAAACTTCTTCCTCACAAAAATGTTTTATTTGTGGGGCAACTCCAACAATGATGAATGATCTGTCAAAAGAGTTTGCTGCGGACAAAGATAATCTTGGTTTTGGTTTGTCTACGTTGCACGCTTGGATAAGGTGCTTTGAATGCTTGCTTCACATTAGCTATCGACTAAATATAAAAAAATGGCAGTTAAGAACAGCCGAAGACAAAGCTAGTGTGAAACAACGTTCAGATGACATTAAAAAACGATTTAAAAGCGAAATGGGCTTGATTGTAGACAAACCAAAACCAGGGTTCGGTAACACTAATGACGGGAACACCGCGCGAAGATTTTTTGGAAATCCCGAGGCTAGTGCCGATATTACAGGGTTAGATGTTTCACTAATACAAAAATTTGGCATACTACTTCGCACTTTATCATCGGGATATGATATAAATATTGAAAAATTCGTTAACTTAGCTCAAGAAACTAGACAACTTTATGTAAATCTCTATTCATGGTATTACATGCCCGCTACTGTCCACAAAATACTTTTGCACAGTGGCGAAGTAATTAGATCGTCCCTTCTACCTATAGGCCAGCTTTCCGAGGAAGCACAGGAAGCTCGGAATAAGGACTGCAGAAGATTTCGTGAGCACAACACACGAAAGCGATCACGGGAGGCTACGAATAGAGATTTACTTAATATGTTATTGATAACATCTGACCCTGTAATAAACGGTTTACGAGAAGTTCCTCGGAAGAAAATAGGTACGCTTCCAACTGAAGTATTAGATTTAATTGTCCCACCTAGCTGTAAGGAACAAAATGTTAATATGATTTCTACTTTTCATAGTTCTGCCCCTCACGATCATGACTATTCAATGGATGATTCATCTGATGATAGTGATGATAATGAGTAATAGATTTAGTTCTTAGATATTTTATGCATCTGTTATTAGATTTTATAGCGACGTCGAGGGATAAATCACTTTATAAAATGTTCAAAAACTATATTATACACATATGCCCGATAAATGTTTTTTTTTTCATGATACCAGCTCAAATGACAAACTGCCTTGAAAAAAGTACCAAAAACCTTATATCTTTGCTTATTAACCGCATCTAGACATAAAAATCAAATAAAATAATTTTGTCTAGCTAGCTTGTTCTAGACGAACCATAGTGCGGCGCCCGCGTCGTACGCGTATTTTCAGGGTTTAACGAACTTTCACGACAAAATATTTACTGTAGAGTGGTAACCCAGAACGTTTTACTCACGCAGGCTCGCGAGGTCGCGCGCAATCTTGAGCATACGCAATCCGTAAAGAAAATGCCCGAGACCGCGCGGGGATTATTCCTCTCTGTCTGCGTTGACCCTTCGACGACTTAGGACGATGACGTCTTCGTGCAACGTCGCTTCGCCTCGAAGGTACCTACCTAAGACTCGTCGTTGTAGGTTTTTGCGCCCAAGTTAATGCGTAACATTTTTAACAGAACAAAACTTTTGAAACTTCCTAATTACCTTTTCAATAAAGTTACATAATAATAAAATGGATCGGTTCCGCAAGCACGAAAAAATCTGATTAGGTATGCACAGTAAATGCACTACGTGTGACAAGGACAAACATAGTCGAGCCAAATAGAGTTGCCCAATTATGAACAAAATATTGTCAATAGTATCGATAAAAAATACGCACCGTAAAAGTTAGTTGTTTATTTTTTGTATTTGTATCGACATTGATTGTATTTAACGTTAATGTAATCGTCTTATCAATGACTTTACGTTCGAAAATTTCAAAGTGTGGTACAAATAAAGACGACGTTTTTTAATAGGTAAACAATGATAAACATGTAAAGATATTCAATTATTTAATCATTTGAAATAAGTTAATAATTATTGACTATTTTAGCTCTTTCCGTGTGGTATTTTTTAAATGGTCTAATGGGTTCAACAATCTACTTAAGAATTATAATAATTATGTACTAAAACTAAACTACTGAACTAATTGAAGTATGTGCGGCATATTTCATAAACTTGTTTAACTGTGTCGTATTAGCAACACAATTAAGCAATAGCATTATTTTTAATACAAGTAAGAATGCATAGTTCGTTGTATGAAACATTTTGTGTTATTTTGTTGTTAACGTATTAACGTGTCAAAAATATCGACATTCATAGTACCTATTGCGCATCTCTATTTCCTATCCTAGACATGTCAGCGCCAGCGGCCCTTCGGTGATCGGTGACTCATCAAAGGTTTGTTCTTTAGTGCCGCAAAAACAGTCGATCAGGTTGCGCGCGCGCTTAACTTTATGCGACAGTTGTTTTTGGTATTGAATTGTGTGATTGTATTTAGTTGTGTTGTTGTTTAGTGAACTTTATCATTCGTCATTTTTGCATTATTTGTGTTAATAATGACAAACTTTATGTCGTCCGAATATGCGGATATGATTGTGTAACGTGGGTTCTTGTTGTGAAAAAGACACTAGTGCTTTCCTAATCACTGAACTTTCATTAGAGTGATTTGTAGAATTACTGAAATAGGTAATTCGTGATAACAATGGCGGCCATTTTGAGAATTTGAAAATTTTGTGCTACCTTTTACGTGGGTTTGTGTTAAGTGGGTTTTTGTTGATATGAAAAAGACACCAGTGCTTGCCTAATGAGTGACCAAACATTGGAGTGATGTGTAGAATTACTGAAATAGGTAATTCGTCAATAAATGTGAACTACCTCCGTGGCATCGTCTGCCGCATAGCACACGTTGCCGTTCTTACAAAGGTCAGTAACCTAATGTCATATTAGTCTACAAATGGTGTTTCGTTATGCTACTCATATTTTATAGTTTATTTTGTTTGAAAATTTTATTATTTTATTTTGGCCCCATGACCTTTTTTGTTGATATAAAACATTTTATAGGCATCAATGCTACGTCCGTTTTAAATCAATGCCCCTATGCAAGCGCCACCCTGTATATAGTACAATACGACACGTTACGATAGAACGGCAGAGGTAAACCGACTGTGGCGGCTTGGCGACGCAACGTAACAGGGGAGCCTACTTTGTCACCTCAGCAAAACGATCCTGTTACGTTGCGGGCCGCTACAGTGGACCTCCCCTTTTTTTCAAAAAAAAAGAAAGAAACACATCCAAAAATATTACATACAAAACATACTTGTATACGATACATTATTTCATATAATCAGAATAACCACAGTACCCAGTGTGTAGTCACCTTTATAAAATCTGACATAGCAAAAAGAATACACAGAATGTAAGTTAATATAATCAGCTACATGATGTTGCTAGCTTATAACGCAGGAATTAAAGCGAACAAAGAACAATGATGAAATCATAACATTCACACTGGCCAAAATGCAATTCATCAAAAGAACTTCTAGAGTTACGTTTTGAACGGATGTGAATAAAATATAACAAGCATGATATCAACTTCTAAGTTTTGTTTACAATATTTTATAACGAATCAAAAATTATTCCACAATCAAATACAATATTATTTTCGAAGTCTTGCCTTTATTACAAAAGTAACAATACGGAAACTTATTTCAATTCGTATACAGTACAACTAGCCCTACGGCTGGTGCCTTGGGATCGAAACTGCTACCTAACGATGATAGTGTCCACTGGAGGACTGCATACGCACTGAACATCAGCTTTACACATACAAAATATAAGAAATACACAATCAATACACATTTAATAAACGTAGTTTTAAAATTGAGCCAAGAGTAGCTTTTGCCCAGCAGTGGAATACCTTTTGCCCAGCAGTGGGATAGACATAAGAATTTAATAAACACGTCTTGCACTACGCATATACAACTTGTGGTTGTGCCTGTTGTGGGCCACTACCATGCTGCGCAGACTGCTGTGCTTGCACATGTTGCAAACCACTTATCGAGGGTATCGATGCCAAAACCATTTCACTACGGATCCACTTACGTGACCGTTTCTTACATTTGGTTACACAGAAATACACCATAAGTAAAGATAACAACACCAAAATGGTCAACAAGATAGCTCCAAAAAACTCAAAATGCTTTTGTATTTCGGAATCACTGTTTCTAGCATTATTTGCTCCGTTTTGGGCAATAATAATGTCTTGTTCTTTACTGTAAGATTTACCCATAATTACTATGTAAAACTAATTCTGTTAACTGGTTAAAATTTGTATCAAGAATGCTTCTAATTAGCCAATCTGACCTTTTAAATAACAATTTCACAATAATAAATGCTAATCCAACAAAAATCTAACAGGCAACTTAGATACGCGGCCACTGCGAGTGGTGTAAGTGACACGCTTATCGCTATTCTCACGTTTTTCTTGTTGATCATTTTGTATATCCTTACAATTAATATCGCAATACTCATCTGAACATCCTTGTTCTGAGGGAATATTCAACAAATAAGCGGGCTTTAATCTATCAATCGGAACTAATTTAACATTTCCACAAATATCAATCTTGAACGATTTACTTCCCCTCTTTATGACCTTATACGGGCCTACATAAGGAGGTTGAAGCGTTCCTCTTACTACGTCATCCCTTATGAATACATACTCGCAACTACTTAAGTCAGGGTGGACAAATATTGTACGTGAATCTCTTTGCGCTACATTACGCGGTCTTAGGTTCCTAATAACATTTCTCAATTGTTCAACGTACTCGTTATTATACTTAATATTACAGTGCTTATTATCATAAAAATCGCCAGGCAGTTTTAACTTTAGACCATACGTCAATTCTGCTGCGCTTACGTTCGTATCACTTCGCGGAACAGATCGCAACGCCAGCAAAATCATGGGCAATTCTCGTAGCCAATTCGAATTATTATTTAATTTTGCTGTTAACGCCACTTTTAATGAACGGTGCCATCTTTCTACCATACCGTTACTTTGGGCATGAAATGCTGTAGTCCTAATTTTATCTATACCTAATAATTTCGTAAGCTGTAAAAATAAATCGCTTTCAAACTGTCTGCCCTGGTCGCTTGTCAGCCGTACCGGACATCCAAAACAGAACTTGCGCAACCATTTTTGACGTTATCTCTTTCAATGGATATACCTCAGGCCAGCCTGTACTTCTATCTACAATAGTTAGTAAGTACCTATGCCCCTCTGACGTGGTAGGCAGCGGTCCTACTAAATCTATATGTATATGTCCAAAACGAGCACTAGGCGTAAAATTTCCTAATTCTGACATCGTATGACGCTGCACCTTAGCTTTTTGACAACTGATACACGTCTTAGCCCATTTTGAAATTTGTGCGTTCATTGAAGGCCAATAAAATCTATCCTTAATTAATTTCTTTGTTGCTCTAATACCAGGGTGACTTAAATTATGTAAACTATCAAAAACTAATTTACGATACTTTTCTGGAAGATAAGGGCGAACTGTTTTCGTTGACATATCACAAATAACTGATTCTTTCTCGTTTGGTAAAAATATTTCTTTAAACTGCGGTGTATCTTTTGCCTGACTAATTCTATCACATAACTCAGTATCTAATTTTTGATCTCTCGCTAGCTCACTGTAATTTATATAAGAAGGACAGTCAATAGTCTCAATACGCGATAACGCGTCCGCAACAATGTTCTTATTGCCTGTAACATGCCTAATATCCGTCGTAAACTCACTGATGTACGCTAACTGACGGGTTCGGCGCGGGGTCTCTTTTTCGCTTATTTTCCTAGAAAATGCAAATGTTAACGGTTTATGATCGGTGTATATTACTAATTTTCTACCTTCAAACATTTTACGGAAATACTGCATAGCCAAATAAATTGCTAAAAGTTCGCAATCATAAGTGGCATATTTTTGTTGAGCTTCAGTTAATTGTCTCGAGAAATAACCTAATGGTTTCCAATGACCATTTATTTCTTGCTGCAACACTCCACCAACACTAGAATTGGACGCATCTGCCATCAAGGCCAACGGAACGTCTATTACCGGATGCCACAACATAACACTTTTTTGTAAACTTTCTTTACATTTCAAAAACGCTTTGTCAGCTGATTCGGTCCAAATTATTTTAGTCTTATCTTTCCTTTTGGCATTGTGCAAATATTTATTTAACTCTTTTTGATATTCGACCGCTTGCGGTAAATGTGCTCTGTAAAAGTTAACCATTCCTAAGAAACGACGTAACTGTTCTATTGTTTCTGGTTTTTTGTAATCAATTATAGCTTGTATTTTATCCTCAAGAGGTAGAATACCTTCAGAAGATACTTTATATCCTAAAAATTTGATTTCGGATGCGCCAAAAATACATTTACTTAGATTTATAGTGATACCGAATTTATTGAATCTTTCAAAAACTGCTTGTAAGTGTTTTCTATGGACATTGGTATTCTCAGTTGCGATTATGACGTCATCTAAATAACAGAAATAAAATGGTTCTAAATTATTATTATTATCATTTTTCAAATTATTTTCTACGCATTGTTCTAAACCCTGTAATACGTTATTATTCATAAACCTCCGAAATGTTTGGGCGGCATTACGCAAACCAAACGGTATTCTTAAAAATTCAAATAAACCAAAAGTTGTTATAATAGCTGTTTTCTCTACATCTTGGGGTGAGATTGGTATGCAATGATAAGCTCTATTAATATCTAAACGAGTAAAAATTGTTTTCCAGCGCAAATGTAAGTAAAATCTTGTAACCGCGGAATCGGATATCTATCTGGCGTTGTAATACTATTTAACTGACGATAATCACCACAAGGTCTTAACTGGCCGTCTTTTTTCGGAACTACGTGTAACGGACTAGCCCAAGCCCCTTTTGAAGGTCTACATATACCAAGCTCTTGCACCAACGCGAATTCTGCCTTAACTTTATGATACCTGTCCGGCGGTAGCGGTCTAGAGCGCGCATACACAGGCGGACCGGTCGTCTCAATGTAATGTAAAACTGCGTGCGACGGCGAATCTATAAATAGAACGGGCTTTGTTATATCTGAATATTTCAACAACAATTCATAGTAAGGGTGATTATTACTAATTGTATTGATAGATTCCTGATCATACTGTACCACTGAAGCAAGGATGTTCAAATTCGTAACTTGGTCAATTAATCTTCTAGAGCTTAAATCTACTAACAATTTATAATGCCTCAAAAAATCTGCTCCTAATATAGGCTGTGTAACATTCGCGACAACGAAGGTCCAACGAAACGCACGTTTTAAGTTTAAATTTAGCACAAGTGATCTAATACCGTATGTTTTAATTTCACTACCGTTGGCTGCAAATAATTTATATTTTGAACACTCACCATTGCACTTTTCTCTGTACTTTGCTGGAATGACCGAAATGTTCGCACCTGTATCCACCAAAAATCGAATCTTGTTTTGATAGTCCGTCACGCAAAGGCGGTTATTGGCTGCCAGTACATGTTCCTCCGCCACAAAACGTACCGCAGCTAGTTTTCCGTCTTCTCAATCCAGGCGCAGGGTTTCTCTCAGGTACGCGCGCGACTACGGTACTTGAAATGATGTCTGCAAAGCCAATTGGGGTCATCTGGGGTCATCATCGGCGTACCTCTTGGTCTCGATCTCGATCTGGAACGTCCATATGCTCGTCCTCGTCAATTCCACTGTCCGCATCCTCGAAAACTGTTCCTTCTGTGCTCTTGGACTTCGCTCTTTAACGACGCTACTTCTAATGACAGCTTGTTTATCTGCGTCAACAGGTCTCCAACCGCGAATATTTGACTGCTTCCCGAAGGTGCCGACGGTAACTGTATGCTCTCCGAATGTACTACTGCGACGTTATCTGCGTTCAAATTTTCCACGATTTTGTCTGCGATTTTCGATAGTTTCTGTATGTCTGTCTCTTGGGATACCGCTAAACCTGCTCTAACGGCTGCTGGCAACTTTCCTAGCCACAAATTGCAAAGTGCTTGTCCGGATATCTCTGAGTTTCTCCCTAGGTCAGTCATTCGCCGTAGCAATTGGGATGGCTTTTGGGTTCCTAATTCGATCTCGCTCACTAATTTTCGAAATTGTTGTTCAGCCGATTCTTCATAAACACCTATCAATCGCTCTTTCAAGGCCGAATACTTCTCGGTAGCCGGAGGATCACGAAGGATGTCGCTAACTTGTTGCAAAACGTCCATGTTCAACTTCGATACTACCACGTTGTATTTTGTCTCGTCGCTTTGCTTCTGTTGGGCCATAATACTCTCAAATTGACTGAACCAAAGTCTCGACATGTTCGTCCAAAATTCCGGGATTCGCGATGTTACTGTAATAGCAGCTAGATGGTCGGGCATCGTGGTGACTGGTACTGTGGTGACAACCGGTTTACCTCCTGCCGTCTCGGTCACCACGCATCTTCCTGCCATGGTCGTCGTTACTGGTATCATGATGCTGAACTACGAAAGTCTTCAAATATACGCAAATGTCCTTTTAATGTCCAAATGGAGGTCACCACTTTGGCGATATATGGGTGTGTGTTCTCTATTGCGGCACAATCCACTGACTCCTCAGAAGGTTGTTAAGGACTTCTTCAATAAAACTCAAGGAACTTCAGTAAACGAATATTAATATATTGTCTCGACAATTACAATTTTGAATACATATATATATATATATATAGTACGATACGACACGTTACGATAGAACGGCAGAGGTAAACCGACTGTGGCGGCTTGGCGACGCAACGTAACAGGGGAGCCTACTTTGTCACCTCAGCAAGACGATCCTGTTACGTTGCGGGCCGCTACAAGGGCCTTTTATATATAACGAACTAAACAAAAAACTGTGTATATATGACGTAAATTATTTCAACTGTAAGCAATTAGTGTATAAGTATTTACAATCTTTAGATTATAGGCAGACCGAAGATTTGCTAGCAGTGCTTAAATAAATTGTACCTTTGTCTTACATTGTTATTGCATATTATATTATATAAATAACTCTGAACTATGCATTTAACTTTATAAATAGTGTAGGCAGTAATAAGTATTGATATATACATTTTAATTAGTAGTAAACATTATAAACATGACTGCCTCGTTGGTCTCGCGGCATAAATTTGCGCGTGGGATGGGGAGGTCGGGTTCGATTCCCGGGTCGGGCAAAGTGTTATTGGGTTTTTTTCCATTAGGAAATTCTCAGTACGGAGCACAGCACGGAGTCTGATAATGTGCCCGGTACGGCAATAGGCTCGCCCCCTATTACGTGGGACCTAAAAATTCATGGCAAAATGTGGGTGTAATATTACATCTCTGCCTACCCCTTCGGGGATACAGGCGTGAGTCTATTAAAAAAATAATAATAATAATAAACATAATTATAATAGTGCTCTTACCACCTGTGGCACAAATCCAACCTAGCACAGGCACCCGTTATAATCTAGTACTTACTCACCTTAGAATTATATATACTACTATTGTAGAAAGATAAATAAATAAATTATTATTATTATAAATGATTATTATATGGGCTCTTTGTAGATAAATATATCACATTTGAACTGAAGTGTTTGGTTTACTAGTACTTATCGGCATTTTCCGGCCGCAGTAAAATATAACTGCCTCCGTGGTCCAGTGGATAGCGTATGCGACTGCTGATCGGAGGTCCTGGGTTCGATTCCCGGGTCAGGCAAAAGTGTTACTGGGTTTTTCCGAATTCTCAGTAGCAGCACGGAGTCTGGTGATGTGCCCGGTAACGGCAATAGGCTCGCCCCCTATTACGTGGGACCTAAAAATTCATGGCGAAATGTGGGTGTAATCTTACACCTCTGCCTACCCCTTCGGGGATACAGGCGTGAGTCTATAAATACATAAAAAAAGTTAAATATAACCTCGGAAAATTGAAGGAGATGCAAACTAGTTTCGTTGAGGAATTAAAAGCGAAATTGCATTTTGCTGAGTGTTAAGCTACCTACATATAATTATCTGTTACAAAATTATTCAATTTAATTACAAAACTTCGTCAGATCCTTTTTATTTGACTGTGAGGTCTCATCTCTCTTAAATGCAGCAAAGTGTTACAGCGTATTTCTATCAGGCCATATTCAGTTATGAAATGGCTAAATAGGTGGCAAGGTATCCAATCCTTGTTACTAAAATAATAATATGAAACTCTCTACTACTACAGAGCTGTTTATGTATGAGTCTATGCAGGTAGACACAGCAAGTAACTAGTAAATAGGTAGGTATTAAATGCATGACGCAAATTGCCGGCACGCTTTTTACATTCACTCTGTGTATCAATGGTCTACCCACACGTAGATTATGTCAATATTTTATGACGTAGTAATAAACAATTACGCAGTAAAAATGAACTTTGATATGCACGAACACAGCACATATTAAAATTTTAATTAAACAATTATGAATTGATTATGCGGGAACAATTATTTCTGCTAAATTATATCAATTTTAATTGTGCAATGTATCGGATT
Organism: Euclidia mi; assembly: GCA_944739405.2. Taxonomy (NCBI): domain Eukaryota; kingdom Metazoa; phylum Arthropoda; class Insecta; order Lepidoptera; family Erebidae; genus Euclidia; species Euclidia mi. Next base: position 76,937,498 of record OX123186.2, on the reverse strand, counting down.
TAAAATGGTTTATTTTAAACTTCTCGGGTCAAATATAGCTCTGAGTGGGTGAGCCTGAAGCCTTATTTGTGTTTACTATTCATTCAGAAGGTAGAGACTGGAGAACGATAGCAGAAGACCGATCTCATTGGCGTGCCATAACAGAAACCTACGTCCAGGAGTAGACTGATACAGGCACTGGCTGATGATGATGATTCATTTGCGTGTAAAATCGTAAGCTAAATCTAGTAAGATAGAATCTCAAAAATATATCATCATTCCCTTTGCTATTTGTGCTTAGTTTCTCCTTGCGAAAATATCACATATTTCACCTTTTCTAAATGTGTCGTATGTAGCCGCAGTTCCGACGTGTGTAGTTGGCAATTTCCAAGATCCTTCGTCTTGCGGAGATGGTGAGTGCGCTACGCTCGCTCTAATATCCGGTGTAGATGTGGTATGATCGGGACCGAGCCTTTGAGGTATCTCGTCGAGTAACGGTGTAAAGGTGTCCATTGCGTGAGATGGTATGAAATTTGTGGTTCAAAAATTTATCGGAGCATGGTGTTTTCGCCTGTGTTTTGGTCGTATTTTCATATATTTCCTGAAAATTTGATGCGAAATGGAAATCTAGATTTTTTTAAAGGCACTTACAATAGTGCTGAACTATGAGATACTAAATAAAAAATAAGTTGTACATATCCCAAAGGACAAATTAAACAGATGTAAATGACTACGGCAGTATACTTTCCAATAATGACTTTTAATTCTGTATTCAAAGGTGTTAAAAAAGAGGATTTTTGACAGTCGTTATAGGGCGTTAGTACCTTCTAAATAAACTGACACTAGTCTATCCATTGAATATGGCTATTATTTCGGGATGCGGAGGTCAGACAGGCAGTCGCTCTGTGGAAAAGCTAATATTCAGCCAAATCCGGTTAGTCTAGTAAGCGGACCCCAGGTTGAAACTGGGATAACGAATTGTGGACCCCAGGCTCCAAGGCGTAGGTTTTGGATCGCAACCGGGACAGCGCTAGGATGATGCTGATGAGGGTGATGCACGAATGTGTAATTCATGCGTGAAGAGTGGTCAGTACACGAGGCACATACACCAAAAGGAGCTTACAAGGGATGTTGATTTATAATAAACTAAGTCCTTAAGGGTTCCTATTATTACATGTAAGGTCTAAAGAAAACCTAACGTAACATTATTACTCCTATTAGCTACTTAACTTTACTGTAAGTCTTTTTTTAAGGTTGCCGCAGGGCCTATATAACCAATTAGAGTTCTTAAACAGACGACGCTGGTTGGACCTATAATGTCATACTATACGATTTTCCTGCGACATAAACATCAGGCATAAATACATATAATGAAATTGTTTTCACATACTCATCGGAGAACTAAAAGTCAACATAACTTCATCATCATTATCAGCCTGCCATAGTCCATTGCTGGATAAAGACCTCTACAATGGCTCTCCACTGAGCCTGATTTTTGGCCTTTCATGTCCAACCGCTGCCAATCATTTTGCATATATCGTCATTCGACCTGCACTTTAAGTTTGCCAAGGCTCGGTCTCCACCCTAGAACTTAAACATAAGTTAGCACCTATATAATAAGGTCCTATTCGCTACATTTCAAGTTTTGAGGTTAAATAAGGTTAACATGCGCTGTCTATCTATACCTACTGCTGTTAACAATAGTCAGGTAGAAAAGGATGTCGGTCCATTTACAACCAAATATTATTTAGTTAGCTGAAGTGTTTGAATTTTTTTTAAACAGTATTTTATAAATGCATTTTTTATTCACCTACTACCTAAGTCGTTACACACATCAAAATCTTGGCAGAGTCATTTATGAATTAAAACCGGGACATGAATGATATGATCATTCAAAATCACGTACATGTATATGGGACTTATAAAACTAACTATAAAGCAGACTCAAGTCAACAATTCGTGAATCACACAAATTGTGTGTGTGTGTGTAAGTAAGGCTTGAACTCTCCACACAAGGCAACCACGACACTCGACGCAGTTTTAAGCGACGAGGCGACCGCATGAAGCTTTACATCATACAACACTTTCATCAAAACTTGACGAACCGATGGTCGCGGGTTCGATTCCCGCTCAAGTCAAACATTTGTGTGCATGAACATGGATGTTTGTCTTGTTCTGGGTGTTTCTATGTATAATATGTACGTATTTACAAAAAAAAAGTATATAAGTATGTCTATCCATTGTCTAGTACCCATAGTACAAGCTTCTGCTTAGTTTGGGACTAGATGGTGTTGTGTGAATGTGGTAGAATATTATTATTATTATATTATTATTATCAATCAGCAAGACGCTCTGAAGCAATATTAGAAACAGCCAGAAAAGCAGCAAGCAGCTTTAGAATTCTAGCGTTTCGTGTACAATAAGTATTGGATTTTTTGCAGCAATGCACCGGGGACTGATTAACGAGCACACGTCCGTTCCAATCTCTTGACGGTTTAAGCCGCAGTTGCGTTTAGCGCATAACAGAGAACGCTTCACGTTTTGATTTTACCTTCCACCTTTCTTTTGTTCTGGTACGTATTTGTTTCTGCCTCTAGGGGCAGAACTGTGATACACTTCTACAGCTGCTGTTATTGCTGAGGTGTTTTCTTCGCGTGACGTTGCATTGTTTTGGTTATAGAAATTTTTCGAGTGGGTTTGCTTTGGCAAATTGGATAATATTAGTGATTTATAAAATTAATTTATCCTGAACTGGTTTAGATGATAATTGTGTTGCAACCAATAGTTGGTCTATTTACCGACTAAAGCAAGTTTCAATAATGAATATGGAAACTGATGCAAGAGAATAATATATTTTTATATAAATATAAATATATATGACGGCGGATTGCTTGATTCTTGGCCGGTATCAACACTTCACATCACAGTTCGTTATAAGTTCACACCAAATCAAATATAACAAAACTGATTATAACTATTTTGTATTACTGAACACGAAACGAGTGACAGTTTCTAGGTACTTGTTGCCCGCCCGCAGTCTCCAAGAGAAGTGATAGTTGCCGGTGCTCCGTTGAACGTCAACCGTCACCCCCCTCTTCGACTGTAGCGAACGTGACGCGTAGACTCTTTCGAAGCGCGCAATCTTTGCACTTCCGTTTCGTAGTCAATTGACGTCCTGTACTGATGACCATTCCGATATATAAAAATAAATAAAGTGTAAAAAAATAAATGTATTGGCGTAGGCCAATACATTTATTTTTAATCTAACTGTTTCTGCCCTATCCCGTGGGAATTTCAGGCAATCCCATCTTATTGCACCCCTACGCTACTCAAGGAACATATATGCCAGCTTCCTGCGCCTAATAGTTTTGTCTGTAGTTTGTCTGTCGGTCAGTCAGTAACGCAACGATTTTATATATGACTTATAGGTAGACGGACCATTTGCTGACCAGATTTAGAGTGGATCTACCAAAAACAATAATACGAAATTTGAAGCTTTCATTTTCTACAAAAGTTTGTTTCAATCCAATCATAAATAATACCTATTGCATAATAATATTAATTTTATCCCTCCATTAAATTAACATCATATTTTCCTACACACAAGCCGCATGAGGTATTGAAGCATAAAATGGAAGCGTACACAGTTTACCAATTTATTAATGAGAAGATTCAATTAACCAGAATGGAATGCAGACTAATAAATGGCACGCTTCTCAGAACTAATATAATGAACTGTTATATGTGCTATAACTAACACACAGCAATACGTCAAGTACACATGGCAAGACTATGTCCTTTGTAGGCTTTGTATCATTCTTATGGCATAGGATATAAGTTTCACAATTGTATTGCAATTGTATAGCTTGACTTGTAGCCGAGTGTAGGTATATCACTCATATTAATACATTGTTCTTCTTTTTCTTCGGTTTTCTCTTGGCAGAGCGGTATTGGTCATCCTAATACTTCTTAAAAACAACATTATTTCACATTCATTTTAAAATTCAGAATTTAACTGAATAAATAACATACATTCAAAAGCATTCTATCACCATTCATTCAAAAGCAGCAGAGTTTTAAGCCGTCTAAATGAATAGAAACTATTGGACATTCAGGCACCAAATGGATTTAATAGAAATTTAATTAAGCTAATCTTTAAACCTGCCGTCCATTTATTTTATCGGACCGAGGTCGAGATGGAAAATGAACGTGTTCTTTCCGGTCATTGTAGTATTAACTATCTGCTTCTAAGGGTACTTTTAGTTGCAGAGAAAGATTAGTCCGATGGACGCAATGATAGCTGTTTTTAATCGAAATTGAATCTACAGAGTGTGTTTCTTTTTTACTTGTTTTATGGTTTGAAGTGCTACTACTACCATTCGAAGAATGCAAGTTATGAAAAATATAAAATTATAAAGAATGAATTACTGTTTTCTTTAAAACTGATTAGACGTGTGCAGAAATGTTAAGATGATCGGTTTAATACAATTAATCCTCGAACACCTTTGCATTTATAATATCGTGGGTATAATGAAAGAACTGAATAACTCAACATTTCGAGTTTCGAGATAATCGCGATTTACTGTTTTTTTTTTACACTTTTTTTTTGCATCACTAAGAAATGGAGAACAATTTTACCGTAGGCGATTTTAATATTATATCCTTGAAGCATGTTTGCTGTCGTTTCTATGCTTGATAAAACTAACTTTTATCATAAACCAAAAAATATATAAAAATAAAAAACCAAGTTATCCAATTTTGCCACACCAAGATATTGCAAACATACCGTAGATAGCTAATTCTATATTGTAGTTATTCAGTTTTCCCACTCATTATATGAATGTGAATACATGAATTTGGGTCAACTAAGTACACTTATTGAGTTTTGAACCTAAAGAAATATTTAAACACAAAAGTTAGGCATTCTTAGTGAAAGATTATTTGTAAAATTTTATGACTGATTATTGATCTCACATGAAATAAAAAACCGGTATTGGAAGTAGTAACATTGTTTATATAAAAAAATGAACGTAAAATTACAATATAAAAATTAACAGAATTAGGTATGGCAACAAAATATTATAATTATGTAATAAAATCGAATAAATTACTTATTATAAATATTCTAAAGTCAACTAAAACAAAAATAACTTTCCTTTGCATTAAACATACAAGGGTGGTCTGAAAAGTTTCCGACCTCAACCTGAAGGAAGTAGCATTCGTCAAAAAAAGTGTTGTTGATGTAATTGTACCTACTGTTGTGTTGTTACCCACCAACATTTCAGTACGAGTAGTTGCTCCTTGACAGCCATTTGATTGAGTCGATATGAGAGTTTTTTCTGAAAATGGGAAATTTTGTATCGAGCTGTCATTAAATTCTTGTTTTTAAAAGGCAATAGGCTGATGCCATTTAAATTTGGTTGAAACTCTGTTTATGGGGACTCTTTGCTCCATCATCATCGCCCTAACGTTATCCCGGTTGCATCAAAGACGTACACGTCTTGTCCGCTTACTGGTCTAACCAGATATGACAGAATATCAACTTTTCCACAGAGCGACTGCTGTTTGACCTCGGCAACCCAAAGGGATAGCGATATTCCATGGTTTAGACCAGCAGGTATCAGTTTATTTGAGGGTACTGACTCCCCGTAACGACCGTCAAAGATCTTCATGACAGCCAGGACCGACAATTTAACGTGCTCCGAGGCACGGGGCAAGCGATAATTAACAATTTAATACGCACTTAACTTTGAAAAGTCATTGGTGCGTGTCGTGGATTCGAACCCGATACCCTCTGCATGGACTGCCATTAGCTTCCGCTGCCTCTCTGCTCCATCATTTACCACAATGAAATTTTGGGCAGCTCAATTTAAAGAGCTGCTCTCTGAGGCACGAGGCAAGCCATAATTAACAATTTAAATATCATCATTACTTCGAAAATTTACTGCCTAGAATTCTAACCCGAGCCCTGTGAATGGCAGTCTATTGATATCTCCACTAGGCTATCGCTGCCTACCTTAGGAACATAATATTATTATGTCTAATAATAGTATATCTGTTTATACTTTAATTATCCGATTGTAATAAATCGCCGGTAAAAACATAGCATATAGCAAGTACTACTATTTTAAGTTGCAGTGAGTTTAGATTCAGAATGTAAATCGATAATTTTGCTGTATTCTGCTACCTAGAGACTTAGTTATAATTAAGTAATTTTATTTATTTAAATTGGAGCAAAATTATCGTGGAGCTTCTAGAGATGCTTCGTGGAACCCTGGCGCTCCACGGAGCACACTTTGAGAATGGTTTATCAAAAATCATCAAAATGGTTTACATTATTTGTACTACTGAATTGCACGATAACTTTGCTTACGTGCGTATACTATAAATATAAATATTAAATAATTTCACCTATTGACATTTATTTGATTGGAATCTCTTATAAATTTATATTTTCTCGAAGAAGAAATAAATAAAATATTTTCAACAATGTTGAATTTATTGCAAAGAGGATAAAAGGTAAAAGACATATCTCAGGCTAATTATAATCGAAAAAACGGAAGTATTATAACGAATTTCCTTAATATTTCTGTAAAACGAATATGACATCTACGGGACGTGCAAAATTATGTAAATACTGAAAAGCTTTTAGCGCCTCCATATTGTAGCGTAAAGTAATAGAATATTACAAAATTTTTACGCAATATTGTATGGAGTTCACCTGATGGTAGACGTTTACCGGCACCCATAGACACCTGCAACACCAGAGAAGTTACAAGTGCATTGCTGATCATGGTGAGTTTTCATAGAAATAGGCAAGAAAAAGCAATAGAGCTTTGTAAAAACGTCGTAATGATTTTTACACATTATATGTACATTATGTGTTCATACTCAAGCAGGCAGAAAAAAATTATACATTACTAATATGCTAAAAATATTTTCTTCCAGAGCTGGCACCGATCCACTCTTAATTGATGGACCCACCACGAATCTCAAACTAATATGCACAAATCCGACGAAGTCGAAAAAGAAGAAAAGAAACCAATGGACAGGACGAAAGGACAGAAAAACTGATATTTAGGTTTAAAACGCTTTTTACCCGACTGCGCGACGCAAAGGAGGGTAATGTGTTTATCAGTCTATGTATGTATGTATGTATGTATGTATGTTTGTTTCTATGTGGCGTTCTAGAGACCAAATGCGTAGGCCGATTTTGATGATTCTTACGTCAATCGATTCGTCTTAACCTTGCAAGTGTCACTAAAGACATGACAGTTATCAAAATTCACCACAGCGTCAACCAGACGCCATATTGTCAAAATGAAAAAAAAAATGTCGATGAACCATGTCATGTGGGGTGTCGATGAATAGGTATTTTAAAATCATCTTTAGGTTTCTTTTATCATTTTTCATTTAAAATAATAGTTTAGGATATATAACGATTTAAAGTTGTTTAACAAAACAATCATTCTCGCTAATGTTGTTACTTATTGATTTAAGTTTTTACTTCAAGTATAAACGATAAACAAACAAAAAAGCAGTGAATAACTAAAAAGTATAAAATAAAAAAAAATATTTAAAGAAAAACAAAAAACCCGACTGCGTAAAAAATAATAAAAAAAATACGTGACAAAAATAACTTTAATAAAAACTAAAAAGAAAGAAACAAGGCTAGTAGTTTAGACTTTAGAATTCTAATGCAGAACAGAACGACTCACAGTCGGGGCCCCTTGGCAACATTTGATTAGTAAAATTTGAATGGGCTCCGACTGTGAGTCGTTCTGTTCTGCATTAGAATTCTTAAGTCTAAACTACTAGCCTTGTTTCTTTCTTTTTAGTTTTTATTAAAGTTATTTTTGTCACGTATTTTTTTTATTATTTTTTACGCAGTCGGGTTTTTTGTTTTTCTTTAAATATTTTTTTTTCTTCTAATGAAATAGAATCTCTTTACATATAAATATTCGCTATGGTACGCTTGCCAGCAGCAAATACAGCCTAATTATTTTATACGTTATATTAACCCTTTTTTTTCACGGCCATCATGTGCGAAGGTTCTTACAACATGTATATATACTTATGCCTCTGAGCTCTGCTAGCAAAGACGCACTAGCGTGATACAATTTATCACGTCACTGAGTTCACCCGCCATATTTATCCAATTTGATGTAAGTGCTCATTGTTCATTCCCTCACTATCCAAATGTAAACCATGCAAATAAGATTACTCTCCTAAGAAGATTTACGGTGACAACTTAATCCATTGAAAATCCTATTTGTCTCTTTAACATACAATAAAAAGCTACATTATAAAAACAAGCAATGGAAAATATTCCACTTGTATTGGCTTGCAGAATTTTCAATTGTGAATAAAGAATGATGGAGTACAATATCAATTTGCTTGTAGGCGATTAGGATAGAAATATTATAAGACTAAAGCTAGTGATCGACTAACGTAGCAGTGCGACGTGACGTGATTCGATTTGGCACAATATGCAAGAGGCTATGTTCTTGCGTCGCACGACAGTTTGTTGGCCTCACGAACGTGTCGAACATTATCGCTATGATACGACCCTAGGCGATAATATCGGATTTCGTTGTTCACGTAGGTCACTATTGGACTCCTGTGACAGCAAACGAATTAAAAAGTGTAAATAGTGTAGATCCAAAGTTCGTAACTAAAACAGCATTTGTCATTGCGGCTATGCTCTTTACAATACTACCTACAAGTTGCTTTAGCAGGGCACGTAGTGATATTTGGTTTGCTATATTTTGTAGGCTGAATATATTTTAAGAGCCAGAACACCTTCCAACAGGGGTGCCCCTAATCTCACTGCACTGGTAGCGTCTCAAAATACCCATTGCATTTCAAAATAGAATGAGTTTATTAGTCGTCTATGGGGCAAGAATGAAATAACCACAGTGGGATTTTGTTGTGTTGCAAGCTTTGAATTGCCAGCAATTATGTTTCATAGCTTGTTAGTTATTATAAAAAAAATTCACGTGTTTAGTTTGATTCATGAAAATATAACCGCTCAAGGTAACCGCTCTAATTTGACATTTTCCGCTAAAGCATCACGCGGTCGTTATCTGACCACCCGCGAAGCAAGACCACTTGCCGTGCTACCTTAAACCTAACCTTACAACTCGTCACTTGGGTTTTGATATTGAATATTGAAATTATGTTTTTATGAAAGTAGATTAAATAAGCTTTGTAGTAATGTTTAAATGGTGACTGAATGACGGAATGTTTAGTTTATGCGACCCGCCGAACTTGATCCTATTGTAAACAATGTCGTCTATCGACGACCTACTCGCCATTTTTGTTAGTCATGATAACAATATGGGTTATAAATTGATTATTTTTATTATTTTGTATACCTGGTGGTATAAGCTTTACAATAATATAAAATTATAGCAATGCTTGCTAAGAAAATGATTTAAATGTCAGCATTTGAAATTTTGTATATTTCGCTATCTTTGCATGTTGCGCGCGGGACGTAATTATGGATTCAAAACATCATTGTAAACAAATTATATAATTATATTTGATATATTTATGCTTTAATTGTGAATGAACTAATTAATTATAAAATAACAGCAAAAAAAATAAACAAATATTGTGTAATAATTTAATTCAAGAGGTTATATTTATTCAATTACCGAAAAAACGGCATTTATTTTTTATTGAATAAAAATATATAGATAAAGTTACATTTCTGCTATGAATTATTGTTTTATTATGAGTATATAAATAAACCTATCATATGATATATAATAATACTCATATAATTCATGAGATATTGGCTTTTTCGAAAATTTTGGCGGGTATGGCGGTTATTTTTGGTGGGAAAAAGTAAACAATTGTGCAAAGGCCAATAAGAATAATTCTTATCGGATTCTTATCAGATACGGTTTTTTTAATTGGAAATCTAGTTGAAAAGAAACTTATCTAGGTTTGAATCTGATATATAACAAGAAAATATGTTTGATAAAATAAAATACGAAGTAGTGTAAGAGTAGTGGTTTAAGCGGTCGCCTCGCCTGAATGTTTGTAAAGGTCCCGTGACACTTGATTTAGAGCGGTTTCAGATTAGCATTTTATACGCGCGATTGGCGGCAATTAACAATCATTTATATTTAATTTTTTTTATGTTTAAAATTAAATTGTTTCTTTCCTTTATATTTATTTCCTCTGAAAGTAAATTAAATTACATTTCTAACCGTGTACAATACTTATATACCTCTCATAATAAAAAACGACGAGAAATAGGAATATGTTAGAAATATAATAGCGCGCTCGAAAATGGCGGGAAAATATTATACCGGGCGCGCTTTATACCGCTCTTGCGTGGGCTTCAAGTATATTATTTGGTGTTAATTAATATTATTCGAAAGCTTATTTAATTACGCGTCTTTTGATATACAATATTACCTTAACTAATAGAAATATCACCATTCTTTCAACGAAAATATTACGCGCCCGTACTTAGCTCAAAAGCCTAGCCTCGAAAGTGGCCAAAATACATCTACGGGTGTCCTGAGATGCCTCGATGGTGGCCAAAATGCTTTGAGGTGTTAAAATAGTTTTAAGCTTATTGAAAATTTGATACTAAACTCCAAGCTGAAACCAACATATCCACTTATTAATAAATATTCAACAGCAACATCAATATTATTGGTTCCAAAATTGTGTCCCCCCGAAATTTTTCATTGACTATGATTCTCACGTGAACCGTTCACATTTAAAACCTAAACTGAATAAAATACCGCGAAATGTATTCATAACAGTAGTCCTGCAGATTAGACATTGTACCTTGCATAAAATATACCTAAATTCTTCTTTTCGAGAATAAATTATGATAGTACGAGGGGAGTTCAATGTATTCTCGGTATCGAGGTGATATACTAATGATAAGGGTAATTTAATTATCTCATTAGTTAATGACACTCTTTGAGGGTATAAATACAAAATTTCATTTAATTGCCACCATTAGTATTCAAGATATCATTGCGAAAAGACAACTATGATGACTGATTCGACAATGATGAAAAAAATCGAGCATCGTGCAGTGATAAAATTCCTCACAAAACAAGGAAAAACTCAAAAAATTATCCATGAAGAAATGGTGGCTGTTTACCAAGATTCTGCGCCTTCATCATCTACAATTCAGAAGTGGTCAAGTGAATTCAAACGGGGTAGAGAGAGCATTGAAGACGACTCCCGCGCTGGTGGGATAATTTGTGCCGTTACTGAAGAAAACGTCAAATTAGTCGGAAAACTTGTACTTGAAGATGCCCGTGTAAGAGTGAAAACATTAGCAGAAATAGAAAACCTCTGTGGTGAAAATCCGCAAAGTATTTTCGATCGGATTGTTACTGGTGATGAAACGTGGGTTTATCACTATGACCTTGAGAGCAAGCAAGAGTCTATGCAGTGGCACAAAAAAGAATCAGACCCGCCGAAGAAGTTCAAAGTCACTCCGTCCGCAGGTAAGCTCATGGCCACGGTGTTTTGGGATTCTAAGGGAATCTTGCTAATCGAGTACACAAAAAAAGGCCAAAGTATTACTGCTGCATCATACGCAACCACCCTGCGTAATTTAAAGGAGGCACTTAAAGAAAAAAGACGTGGAAAATTAACCGCAGGTGTGTTGCTGCTTCACGATAACGCGCCGGTTCACAAGGCGCGCCTTGCCCAGGCTGCTGTGCGGGAGTACGGATTTGAAGAAATCAATCATCCACCCTATAGTCCGGACATAGCCCCTAGTGATTATAATCTATTCCCTAATCTTAAAAAAGACCTTCGTGGAAAGCATTTTTCGGACGATGAAGAGTTGAAGGGAGCAATAAACGAACATTTTTCGGGCCATGAAGAAAAATATTTTTCAGAGGGAATTGAAAAGTTACTTTCACGAACACATAAATGTATTGAGATGTTAGGGGAGTATATTGAAAAATAAAATTTATTCAGAATTTTCCGCCTTTTCCTTCATACCTATACCGAGAATACATTGAACTCCCCTCGTATTATACAAAGTTGAATAGAAGAAAAATTAAGGATAATACCAGGTGTAGAGCAACCACATAGCTCACAGTCGGTAACCGCCTAAGTTTTAATCTGCTTGCAAAGCACTGTGATTATAGAAGCTCCGTTCTTTGTAACGCTCCTTTTGTTCGATGGAAACTTTTCTAGGATTGTTTTTAATATTTTCTGTTATAATATTTAATCTTTAATTCCATATTTATTCATATTTTCTATTATAACATTATTTTGTTACTTTATCACAGTTTTTTTTAGGGTTTCTGTTACTAAAGATGGAATCATGAAACTCGGATAGTGGATCCTTTTTTGGCGAAGGACCAATATTTTTTTTCTACTCTACTCTAAGGCCATAAACAGTTATGGTACTCAAAATAAAATTTAGGACGGGCATAGTCGTAGGTAAAACTGTGTTTAAGATAAAACTTTTTCAATGTGATTTTTAAAATCGAAGCCTACTTAAAGGTACAATTTCAAGAACACATAACTTATCAATGCAACCATTTAATGATAACTCTGTCCTCGACATTGATTCAGTTTACACCTGAAACGAGTTGATTATGGACACATTTTTAGCAAAATCTCTGAACGTCTTCACATAAAACTCGATTTCAAAAATACGAAATGTGAAGTCGGTTGAGATAGACTTAAAACACCGTAGAGGCGTCAAAGACTCGGAAAACCGTTGCTAGGGCCACAAAGCAATACTCAAGCGTGTATGTATGTGTCATATCCTGTGTCATGTGTCGACGGTGCCTGTCTAGGGAGCTATTCGAGCCGCGTATCGTTTCCAGTCTAGACCGATATATGGCAGATCAGTACGAAGCCTTTTTCGCTTTGTAGTTTATTTATTTATTTTATTTATTTTATACTTTATTGTACACTTAAGTAAATAAAACATTTTAAGGAATTATAAATGAAATACAGTACAATGGGCGGCCTTATCGCTAAAAGCGATTTCTACCAGGCAACCTTTGGATGGAGATATTATTGGTAGGAAATAAATGGTGGTCGTAGAAGTGTACCAGTACCTATGTAAAAATTTGCATAGACTTAATATATATATATATAAATATATATAATATTGTGATGCTTATACAATAATAATATGCTTAAATACATGTATATAAATATATATATACATACATATACCTACATAAATACTTATACATACATACACATATATAATACACAAATACATAATAGTATATAGTAGTGAAACAGGAAATTTTATAATGCTAGATAGTAGTCCTTGACTAAACTTTTGAACCTGCTTACCGTCTGAGCCTGTCTAATATTTAATGGTAACGCATTCCATAGGCGGACAGCAGTGACAGAGAAAGATTTATCGAGAAATGACGTGGAATGTACCGGCATTTTTAGTTTCAAATTTTCTGATGACCTCAAATAACGATTATGCGTATCATGAAGGAATTCGAATCTTCCTTTAAGATAGGAGGGAGTTGAAGGGTTGAACAGTATATTGTACAGCAAAGAGAGAATATGAGCATTCCGGCGATGTCGTATGGGTAACCACTTGAGCTGTGTTCGAAATTGTGAAACATGATCGTATTTGCGTAATCCAAATATGAATCGTATACAGAGATTTTGGAGGCGCTCAAGTTTGTCTAGCTGGTTTTCGGTGAGATCTAGATAGCTGACATCTGCATAATCAATAATGGGTAGAAGAAGAGAGTTAGCAAGCGCAATTTTGGTGGCAGTGGGTAGAAAGTTTCTTAATCTTCGTAGTGATCCTGCTGAAGCAAACACCTTTCGACTCACTTCCTGTATTTGCGACCGCCAAGTAAAAGAAGAGTCAATAGTTATACCCAGGTTCTTTACTTTATCCTGTATGGGGATTACAGTGCCATCGAAAGTAACGTGAGGAAGCTGGGACCAGTCGATCTTCGATATCATTCGTGAACTACCAATAACAATGACCTGGGTTTTCGAGGGATTGACTTTAAGTCCAAAGGATTTGCTCCAACTACTGATCAGTACCAAGTCACTGTTAATAGTACTCACAGAAGATGACATCTGTGCCAATGGCGACTGTGTATAAATTTGGAGATCATCTGCATATAGGTGATAGGAGGAGCGAAGATTATTTGATATAGAATTTATGAAAATTGCGAAGAGTAATGGAGACAGCACGCCACCCTGGGGCACACCGACAGTTGTATCACACCAGGAAGAAAGTGAGTCTTCAATGCGTATACGCTGTCGGCGGCCACACAGGTAACTTCGAAACCAATCAATCACCGTAGGAGATATGTTAAGAGAGCAAAGACGGCTAAGTAGAATATCAAAGTCCACTGTGTTGAAGGCGTTGCTAAAATCTAGCAGAGCAAGAATTGTAAGCTGACCGCCTTCCATGCCGGTCCTGATGTCATCCGTAATATTGACTAGGGATGTAACGGTGCTATGACCCGAACGGAAACCGGATTGATACGGATTAAGCAGATTATTTTTGGAGAGGAACAAGTTCATTTGGTTGAAGACAAGGCGTTCGAGGACTTTGGAGAGGAATGGTAGGATAGAAATTGGTCGATAATCAGAAAAGGATTTAGGCTGAGAAGTTTTCGGAATTGGGGTAATTAGGGCGTCCTTCCACGTTGATGGAAACACACCACTGGATAGGGAATAATTAAGGATGTGGGAAATGATGGGTAGGATTATGTCGAGGATAGGAAGGATCATATTACGGCTGACATAGTCACTACCAACTGCGTTGGATGTGATTGAAATAATGCTCTTCTTAACATCACTATCGGTAAAGTGATTAAAGACGAATGGTGAATAACTAGGGGTGGGGATAGATGAAAGATAATTAATTGTGCTTGCCTTAGTAGTCCTATCAATGTTGGACGAGGCAGAGAAATGTTGATTGAGCAAGTCAATATTATTTATTTATTTTATTTATTTGCACAAACAAACAGGCTTGTACATAATCCTATAAGGCATTCTCTACCTATCAACCTTAAGGTGGAGCAGAGATAAATGTTGTAGGTGCATTTTAATATCAAACTTAATCAATAGTTTATAAATGTAACCTAGTGATAATTATTATATAGGTACCTTATAGGGATAAAATACATACACACTATATAGTACTACATATACAAACATATATGAATTAATATATAAACCTTAATATATATATATATATATATATATATATATATATATATATATATATGTATATGTATATGTATATACATATACATATTTATTTAAATATACACATATGCATACATAACATATATATAAATACTTAAAATAATGTGTGAGAGTGATGTGCTGATTCCGTCAATCTTTTGAAAAGGAGTTCTCCTACTTTCACTTTGAATGCGTAACGGTTAGTGAACAATCTGATTTCAGGAGGGAGTGTATTCCATAAAAAACAGACTGTACGGCAAAAGAAGACTTGACGAACCCAGTAGAGAGACTGGGGCAAGAAAGAAGAAGATTATGAAAAGAACGAAGATCTCTCTCATGTGTTGAAGATAGAAATTGGAAATATGAGGTGAGATAAGTCGGGGGAGAAGGAGACTTGAGAATAGAGAAGAGAGTAGTAAGAGCACGCAAACACCAACGCTGTCGAATTGGTAACCAATTGAGATCAGAACGATAAGGAGATACGTGGTCATACTTACTAAGATTGTAGATGAATCGAATGCAGTTATTGAGAAGTCGGTCGTACTTATTGAGATGTTCTGTATTCAGGTCGTAATAGCACATATCACCATAGTCGATCGTGGGAAATATGCCTGCACAAGCATTGTCTTGATCTTGGAAGGAAGGAAATTGTTTAAACGGTATAGTGCACTAAGCATTCCAGTTACCCTCCGACTAACCTAAGTCACTTGCGCTTGCCAATCCAGAGTAGAATCAATGTACAGGCCAAGGTTTTTTACGACTGAAGAGTATGGTATAACCAAACCATTGAACATGATAGGTGGGTGGTAATGTTTTTAGGTCTATTAAGCGTCGACTGCCTACAATAATGGCCTGGCACTTCGCTGGGTTAACGGCTAAACCAAATTTACTACACCAGTCCACCATCGACTCAAGGTCCCTATTAATTTCAGAAATGGCCACTGTTACATCATCCACTCTCGCTTGGGAGTACAACTGCAAGTCATCAGCATAAAGATGATACGAACACCGAAGATTAGGAGTTAAGAACTTAATAAAAATAGAGAAGATTAAAGGAGAGAGAATGCCACCCTGAGGAACACCAGAGCTAATGTCTCGCCTACTAAATGTAATTTCATCACAACGAACAGACTGCTGGCGTTCCTGAAGATAAGTTGAGAACCATTCCAGTGCATCAGGCGAGATCATGATATAGGAGAGGATCGCTAGAAGGATATCGTGATTGACGGTGTTGAAGGCGTTCGAGAAGTCGACCAAAGTCAGCACACTGACCTTAGTGTCCTCCATGCCAGCCCTAACTTGGCCAGTCACTTTCAGGGGAGCAGAAGTCGTGCTATGACCGGGCCTGAAGCCGGATTGTAATGGACTAAGTAGGTTATTCTGATATACGAATTCAGACAGCTGTTTATGTACACAGGCTTCAAGCACTTTGGATAGGAAGGGCAGGATAGAAATTGGACGGAAATGGTTAGGGAGAGAAGGGTTCGTAATCTTAGAAAGTGGAATAACGAAAGCTTTACGCCAAAGGGAAAGAAAGTGCCACTGTCAATAGAAAACTTTACAATGTGGGATATAGGATGGATCAGATGATCAAGGATCGGGATGATCATGTGGCAGGTGATAGAATCAAACCGCATAGAGTTAGACTTAGTAGATAGAATAATATTCTTGACCTCACACAATGCAACTGGAGAAAAATAAAAAGATTTAATATGAGGACGGGGAAACCCAGCAATATAATCAATAGTATGACGTTTGATTTGATGATCTAGTTGAAAATTAGATGTGAAATAATTATTTAAATCATCTTAACCAATCGTAATTTGAGGAGTTGTGTGTTGCTGTTTGCCAATACCTAGGGTCCCGAGGATCTTCCAGATACTGGCGGAAAAAGAAGAATTAATATTATCGAAAATATGTCGGCGTTTAACATTGCGTATCATCTGATTACACTGATTCCTTGCAGTTTTGTATAGACTCCAGTTCTCATCTGATCGCTCCTTTTTGAATTTTCGGAACGTTCGATCTTGGCGCCTCATGGCCATTTGAACGCCCCTGGTAAGCCATGTAGCAGAGGGACGTTTTAATTTAACTCTCCTGATAGGAGCTTGTTTATCATACAGACCAAGCAGAGTATTGTTCAAAATTGAAACTTTTTCGTCTACGGTGTTGGCTTCAAAAAGAATAGACCAATCAAGCTCAGCTGCATCTTTTTCCAGCTTCTCACTATCCATACGTCCAAAACAACGCATGAGCAGAATCTTAGGGCGAGGTTTAGGAGGTTTAAGGTGATAGGATAAGTATATGAGGTCATGACGGGAAAAACCGGGAGCAAGGTATTGGCCATGGGCATAAATCAAGGAAGGGGCTGAGGTAATAATTAAGTCTTACCATGTGTCTTCACCTTCAGTATTATGATGAGTAGGTTCGAGAGGAAGAATGTGAAGATTGTCAGACTCAATTATTTTTAGAAGGTTCTGGGAGCGAGAGGAATTGACGACTAGGAGGTCAGTATTAAAATCTCCCATGATAATATGATGTGCATATTCCGATCCTAAAGATTTCAAAATTGATTCGAGACTGGAGAAGTAATTAACAGAAAGGGGACAATATACAACTCCTAAAACGGTTTTCGCTCCACTGACTAAAACCACAAGGAGAAGATACTCAGAAGAACCAGAATAATTACGTGGTAAAGAAAATAGAATTTTGTACGAGAGAGTACTACGTAGATTTATCGCTACGCCCCCACCCTTCCTACCCACCCTATCATTGCGAATAAGAATGTAACCAGGGAGAGCGTAGGCCGTAGAAAGTAAATGAGGTTTCAGCCAGCTCTCTGAAATCAGAATGGCATGAATGTTAGCATCACTGAAAGTTACAAACAGGTCGTTGTAATGGCTAGGAACAATTTGCGCATTAATATGACATACATTCAGCATGTGATTTGAAGATTAGTTAAATATGCGCCTAACAAAGTCACCAAGCGAATCAGTAACAGACCAGAAGTTGTCATTGTTTAAAGAATTGGAGGAATCATTAGTGAAATAAAACGATTCATGATTTACATTCGAGGTCATAAACTAATAAAATTAATAAGTATTTAAAATATATAAACTTAGATATAAATATAATATATTATATTATCTAAATGTTATATATAGCATAAACTGAAAATATATAAACATTAGAGTACAGCGAAGTGCTCACAGCCTTATTGGTGTGCATCGCTTTATCACTGCACCACCTGCCAGACGTAATTAGAACTGCACACAAAATATCATAATGTACTGATTTCTGAACGCAGTCCATAAGTGTCACTACACTCATGACCATAGATATAGTAATTAATAGGAGATATGACCTGTAGACGAAAATGTATCGGAAACCTGTGTCGCCAGTTTGCCCCTACCACGCGGCTACTACTACTACACATGCAGACCAGTAAAAGCAATATGAAAACGCTTTCGCGCACACACTCGCATTTATTAATCAAAACTTACAAGAAAATCAATTTTAAACCTTATCTTATCGAACATAGCGTGTATTTACCAAGCAACGTTCAACTTACTCACACAAAAACATCGGCGATAATCATTGTGCTGTGAAAAAGAAGTGTCAAGTAATTCGTTTTTTTTTTAATATTAGATTCCCTTAATAAAGTATCGTTCGTTCATGATTACATTGCTTGTCTTGTCACTTTGCGACAAATTTAGGTAGTAGTTAAATAGCAATGTATTTATTGAAAAATAATATAGTCGTTGTGAGATTTGCAAACAATAATAACATAATAACAGCAAGGAATATTTTACGATTTGTTGTTTTTCATGTTTTTAAAGACAAATATAAGAAAGTACTTGTAATTTCATATGGTAAGTGATTCCATTCTTCACAAAATTTTGGTTTGCGCTTCGGTTTTTTACAAAAAACCACTGAACAAGACGGCATTGTTATAAATTGTCGCGATCACGGTCGAAAGTGTACTAATTCGCGGCAACGGCTATTTTCTTGCGATATGCACTCTGGGTGCATTTCGCGTGGACACCGACACGCCCCCTTGGCACTTCTACTCTTATTTATTTTCCTATGCTCATGACATATAGTAAATACAGTTTATGTATTTGACATACAGTTTGTGAATTTGCTTCTGTGTATTTGAGTATGTATGTATGGTTTTATTCGGTGTCTGTGTTTTTGTATTAATTGCAATTATTCTGGCCCTTGTGTTTTACCGCTAGTATTCTATGTGTATTAAATTAATTTTCAATATTTAGAATTCTTATTAAATAAACAGTGTGTCGCTTTTATTAAAGCTTGAAGAATTAAGCGAAGAATTAGTTTCTGGTAGATTGTTATACAAACAACACACAAGTGAGTTGCAAGCACAAATATCAAATCTACAAGCTCAACGCACTAGGACTATAATGGAACACCAGAATGAGACTCATGAGTACATATTAAAATATGAAGAAATTTCAAGAGTTGGTCGAGAAAATTTAAAACAACTTATCTCATTATCCAACTCTAGTAATTACTGTTCCAGTTGTACAACTAAGTGTGTGACTACACCTGCTAAATCAATATAATTGAATGCACATGGATGTCAGTATAATACACAAAACAAATTGCATCCAGTAAAGACTGACAATAAGAATGTAGTAATTTTTTCAGACCAACTGGGAGTGGGTTTGGGTAGTTTAATTGTTCATCACACTAAGCGACCAGTACAGAATTTTTGTTCACCTGGAGCTCAGTCTTGTACCTTAGTTGATAAGATTAAGAATGCCGACTTGAATGCACAAACTACTGTCATCATATTATATGGTGACAGCTCATTAGTCTCCAAAAACTTTGAATTCTCATAGAATTAACAGACTTAATGACAGATCTAAGCGCAAAAGTAGGATGTAGCTTCATTATTTGTGCATTGCCTTATTCAAATGCTCTCACAGATGACCAAAACAGGCAGATAGGCAAATTAAATTTATTATTATACAATAGGACATGTCATAGTGGCAGTATTTTATTTTTTGACACTTATATTTTTATTAGTAATTTCTTTTTAACAAAAGATACTATCTATCTTTCTTATGTACATAGGCGACAACTTGCTAAATTATTAGCATTTAATTTATATACTGACAGGAGTACTACTAGAGTACTTAGGAATTTGGTAGATAATAGTTATACCAATAGTAGTATTGACACATCTATTAGATTAAACTATTAGATGAGACAATAGGTAGGCATTCATGTGTTTTAAACTTAGTTCATCAAAACATACAAGGCCTATCTGGCAAAGAATTAGAAATAGATTTATTTTCAAATAAACATAAGATTGATATCTTATGTATTACAGAACATTGGTTGCGAGGTGACCAATTAATATTTAACAATCAACATTACTCAGTTATAAGTGCATTCGTAAGAAAGAAGGCTATTCGTGGTGGCTCTCTAATATATGTATGTAATAGTTTGAAATGTAGAAAACGTAAGGATATAGCTAAACTTTCTATCGAGCGCACTGCTGAGATTTCTTGTGTTGAGCTTGAACAACATATTATAGTGTGTGTGCATTGACCACCACAAAGCGACTTCACTCAGTTTGAAAGCATTATAGAGGATGTTTTAAAACACATAATTTCTGGTAGGAAGTCTATAATCGTATGTGGCGATTTTAATGTCAATTTGTTAGAAAAATCACCAAATTGTACTAGGTTAGTTAGCTTATTTAGTTCATTTAATTTAAATGTTTTGTTCTCTGAACCAACCAGAATAACCTCACATTCTTCTACATGCCTAGATATTTTTTTTGCAATTGTCTTTATTTAAGTAAGGCTGTTTTTACTGACTTGACATCGGATCACTGCGGGCAAAAGGTTGTTATTCCAACGAATACAACCCCTCAAGTACAAGAAATTCCATGTAGGCCAATAACCTCTGCTCGCCTCAAACACTTTAGTAATGATGTTGCTGCCAAGATCGCCAGTATTGACTTAACCATTGATGATCCTGATGAATAATATAAATGCTTATTTAACACTATTAATGATGAGTACAATATTCTTTTTAAACAGAAGACATTTGCAAGAAGCATTAAAGTAAACTTTTGTGATTGGGCAACAGTAGGTATATACAAAAGTAGAGCTAGGTTGTATGATCTGTATGGTATGAAGAAATACAATTTTAATCCTAAATTTATTCAATATGTTAGAAATTATTCAAAAGTTTTCAAGAGAACATGTGCTTTAGCCAAATCCTTATAGTTAAGTAATCAAATGAAAGAATCCAAGAACAAAATTAAAACTACTTGGAACATTATTAACAATGAGACTGGGCGAGCTAAATTGGTAGACAATAATTATGAATTATAATTTAATGGTGAAATTATTACTAGGAAAACTGATGTTGCTCAGACATTTAACAATTTCTTCATAAACATACCAGTGAACACAACCAGCTGTCTAGATTCATGTCCAAGCAAAGCAGAAATGTTGGCTAGGGGCAATGTGAATGAGTGTGATGTGCTTTTTAATTTTAAATATATTGACACCAATGACATACTCAAGGTATTCAAGACACTTAACAATAAAAAATCTGTTGACTTATGGGGCATTTCAGTTAAACTTGTTCAACACATTATTTCTAGGTTAGCTCCATATTTAGCTGCAATATTCAACAGATGCGTAGGTACAGGGGTATTTCCTGATCTAATGTAACACAGTAAAGTGATACAATTATTCAAAAAGGGATCCAAGAGCGACCCTAGTAACTTCGACCAATTTCTATCTTGCCTGCTATTAGTAAAATGTTTGAAAAGATTATTTTGCATCAATTAGAGAGCCACTTTAACACAAATAATTTATTTTACAGTGAACAATATGGCTTCACTAAGGGTCGCTCCACCGTTGATGTCGGTGTAACTTTGTTAAAGCATATTTTTAATGCTTAGGACAACTCAAAGGATGCCATTGGTGTTATTTGTGACCTGTCAAAGGCGTTTGATTGTGTAGAACATAATACACTTTTACGTAAATTGAAACTTTATGGTATTAGAGATACCGCACTCAATCTTGTTGCCAGCTACCTTAAAGATAGAATTCAGTATGTAGATGTTAATGGGAGTAGATCTCTAGGTTTGCCAGTAGGAATGGGCGTTCCACAGGGCTCTATTCTCGGTCTATTTCTTTTTTTAATATATATTAATGATTTGCCGTTCTTTGTTCAAAATTTATGTGATGTTGTTTTGTTTGCCGATGATACGTCACTAATTTTTGAAGTTGATTGCAACTCAAGTAACTTTGATACCATCAATAACACTCTTGCACAAGTATTAGATTGGTTTTCGACAAATAATTTGGTACTCAACTCAAGCAAAACCAAATGTGTTAAATTCTCCTTGCCTAATGTCAAAAGTATTCCTACTAATATAATTTTATGTAAACAATTCAACTAGTCGAATCAACCGTATTCTTAGGACTAACTTTAGATAGTAAGCTTCAGTGGGGCGCCCAAATATCCTGTCTCGCAGCCAAACTTAGTTCTGCAGCGTTTGCAGTTAGAAAAGTTACGGAATTCACAGATATAGATACTGCTAGACTAGTTTACTTTAGTTATTTTCACAGCGTAATGTCTTACGGTATAATGTTATGGGGTACAGCTGCTGATATACAGACTATTTTTGTCATTCAAAAGAGGGCCATACGAGCAATTTATAAGTTAGGTGCTAGAGTTTCATTACGTGATAAATTTAAAGAAGTAGATATATTGACAGTTGCATCGCAATATATATATGCTAACTTAATGTAAATTAAGAAAAACTTAATTCTATACCGTAAAAATAGTGATTTGCACAAAGTGAACACAAGGAATAAGCATAAACTAGTGGGAACTATCTACCGTTTACATAAAGTTCAGAACTCATTTGCGGGGATTGGTATACGATTTTTCAACAAATTGCCTCTTGATATAATGAATTTACCCATGCACGAATATAAACGGACAATTAGGAACTTTCTTTTACAAAGGGGTTATTATATAAGTGATAAGTCACCTAATAAACCGAGATAAATTCTGATATAGCCTAAGCCTGTCTCCATGGACAGGCTTAGGCTATATCAGAATTTATATGGATACCTTGCTTTTCAGTTTTTTTTTTATATAATATCTCTAGTTCTTTTAAATAACTATTCATGTATTATTAGGTCATTCAACTAACTACATTTACATTTGCATTGTTGTTCTACTAATTTTGGAAAGCGTTAGGAGATGATGCATGGGCCTGGCTGACTTTATTCTTCAATAAGCTGTTGCACGAGGAGACCATACCCGAGGAATGGTGCAACAGTTACCTGGTGCCCATTTTTAAAAATAAGGGTGATATCCAAGAGTGCAACAATTATCGGGGAATAAAGTTAATGCCTCATACTATGAAAGTATGGGAGAGAGTAATTGAGCGACGCCTGCGTGACGAGAGTGAGATTTCACGAAACCAATTCGGTTTTATGCCTGGTCGAGGTACGTTGGATGCCATTTTTGCTCTTCGCCAAATATGCGAAAAATACAGGGAGGCACATAAAAACTTGCACATGGTGTTCGTCGACCTTGAAAAGGCATATGACTGAGTGCCCCGTGAAGTCTTGTGGTGGGCCCTGAAGAAGAAAGGAGTGCCTGGGAAATACCTGACGTTGATTCAGGCCATGTACGCTGAATGACGAACGCAGGTCCGATCCGCAGCTGGTATCACAGCCAGATTCGATGTGGCCGTAGGCTTGCACCAAGGGTCGGCCCTTAGCCCCTACCTCTTCCTGTTAATTATGGATGCTATATCATCGGACATACAGGAAGAGGCACCCTGGTGCATATTGTTTGCCGACGACATCGTTCTGGGAGCAGAGAGTGGACAGAAGGTGCAGAGCAAGCTGGAGGAGTGGCGGCAGAGATTGGAGAATGTAGGCCTGAGAATAAGCAGAACCAAAACGGAATATATGTTCTGTGACTTTGGCGGTCTCTCCAGTCCTATACCGGTTACACTCGGCGGTACACCTCTACCAGTATGCTCCGATTTCCGCTACCTAGGTTCACATCTGCAAGATGACGGCAAAATTGTTCGGGATGTTAGGCAAAGAATCAACGCAGGATGGATGAAATGGCGACAGGTCTCAGGCACAATATGCGACCACAAAATGCCTGTGAAATTAAAGGTGGCAGAGACGAGAATGTTACGATGGATGTGTGGAGTGACAAGAATGGACAGAATTAGGAATGATTACGTTAGAGGTAGTATGAAAGTGGCACCCATAGCTGAAAAGGTGAAAGGGAGTCGATTGGCCTGGTATGGACATGTTATGCGGAGAGATGAGATGTATGTAGGTAAAAAAGTGATGGATATGCATGTAGAAGGACGAAAAGGGAGAGGACGGCCAAGGAAGAGATGAGATGGACTGTGAGAGGATGGATATGAAAGAGAAAGGGGTAAACGATCGGATGACTGGTGACAGAGAAGTATGGAAGCGAAGGACATACTGCGCCGAACCCAAATAAATTGGAACCAGGGCAAGACAATGATGATGTTGTTCTACTAATTTTATTTAAAAAAATTGCTACTGTGTTAGATGAAGGTAACTCGTGTTCATGGGCTGTACACTAACGTTTTTGTAAATTTTGTGTATTCATATATCTACCGTCACTTTCTGTAGCATACATTTCCATCATAGTTCTGAACATGATCGCGAGTTGCCTACATTATAAGACGTAAGTGGATGCTCCTGTTACACAAGATTCACACTGGAAGGCTACTACAGCACTTAAATTGGTAACTGCATTAATTATTTAAGTATTATGTATGTTCCTAATTACTATTTACAAGTAATTAATTACAATGTGAAACAGTCGCAGCTCCTTACAAAAACAAAATATGTAACATAACACTGGCGATTAAAAAGAGTGGCCACGAGTTTTATTGCCCGTTCTTTCTCGTGGTTCTACCTATTGCTTTGCGACGAGGCAGAAAATGTAAATGTGGAAGCATTAAGTAATGTACTTTAAAATTTGACGTTCAGAAGCGTCACCTTGTGACCTAGATGAATAAATGATTTTGACTTTGACTTTGACTCTTTTTGATATGGTAGGGCAGCAGAGTTAAACACATTATGTATATATAAAGTAAACTTAGCGTAAAACGATTTCAATGACGATATATTCGACTAGCAGCAAATATGCTGTATTGACCTATCAAAAAGATCCCCTATTTTTAAAGTTTGTTTTAGCAAAAACTAAAAATAATTTAGTAGTAAGCTTCAGCCAGTACAGACTAACAAAACCAATAATGGTCGCCATCCATACTTTTTACTATTTGGTTGAAGGCGTTAATCTCAAGAACTACTGGTTTAAAATATTTTCATGTTAGATAACCCATTAAATGAGTTATCTAACATGAAAATATAGCTAAGGCTAAATAAAAACACGCTATGAGTTAGATTAAAAAAATATTTATTGGTTGGATAGCCCATTTATCGAGGAAGGCACACTATAATGCAGAGCAGCAGCCATAAAAAGCGCAGTTGTAACCGGCTATTCTAAAAATGATTGTACATTGCATGCCTGCGTAACATTAGAACACTGTATGTTCCATACAAATATTTCAATACAATGAAACTTTAACATGTTTCTTTAGTTTTTATTGCACTTTCCAGTTTGTAGACGCGCTTAATGCCAGTTTAAGTTGAGAAGTGGTAAAGTGAAGAAGAAAAGGAAGAAATAAAGGGAAGAAGTAGTAGTGAAGTGAAGTGAAGTATAGGGAAGTGAAGTGAAGTAAAGGGAAGTGAAGTGCAGTGCAAAAGACGTCAGTGTTGGTGCTGTCTGCGTCGAAATTGAACGACGCGTCGTGTGTGTAAAGTTAAATAAAGATTCATCAGTGCCATTCGGTGTTTCCGTCAAATCCCGTTACCCCGTCTGTAACAATAATATATATAGAGTAACTGTAACCGGTTGTACTCACGTATTATTTTTGGTCGGAGTAGCCCGACTAGTTTCGGACCATACGGAGGTCCTTAATCATGAGCAAGCGTGACCAATCAATATCTGCGATCCACAGTACGTGGACACTGAATTGAGTCACCTACGACGAGTGCTTGAGAGCAACGGTTATCGGTGGCGACAATGTATGCGAGTTGCTAGTACGAACAGCCGCCGTCGTCCAGCTGGAGCGGAAAGGACCCCCGCTTTCCTACCGTATATTCGGGGGATAACCGACAAGATTGGACACCTGTTACGCCGAAGGTATAGCATCAGGACAATCTTCCGCCCACCTGGGCAGCTAAGACAGCTACTGCGCTCCCCAAAAGACCGAGATCCACTGG
This sequence comes from Euclidia mi, assembly GCA_944739405.2. Classification (NCBI taxonomy): domain Eukaryota; kingdom Metazoa; phylum Arthropoda; class Insecta; order Lepidoptera; family Erebidae; genus Euclidia; species Euclidia mi. Next base: position 76,910,961 of record OX123186.2, on the reverse strand, counting down.
ATGTTCCCGGCGTTTACACGATCCCGTGTGACTGTGGCCTGAGCTACGTAGGCGAGACTCGTCGCAACATTACGACACGGGTAAGGGAACATATCAGAAGCGTCAAGAGCATGGACAGCAACAGGTCGGCGGTCGCCGAACATGCCTCTGAAACGGACACGGCTCACTACATACGTTTCGACAAGGCCACCGTACTAGCGAGGGAGAAATACTTCATACCGCGGAAAGTACGGGAGGCCATCGAGATCAGCCGTCGTCCCAATTTCAACCGAGATAGTGGCTGGGGACTGTCACCTGCCTGGAGACCGGCCTTAAAACTGGCCACACATCTGGATACCCCGAACCTAGAATGCGACACAGTCAGCACGGTGTGTACACATCCAACGTCCTTCACGGTGCAGCGGAACACGTTGCAAGATGACGTTCACACAGGCACACCGGACACGCCGGCAACGCAACCAACTTCATCGCAGGCGCCGGTGAATACGTCCTCTACACGCTCGCAACGACAAGCTGCGCGGTGGGCCCGCTTCAGTGGAGCGCCCGACGCCGACGCGGACGGTCACGCTTGCTCATGATTAAGGACCTCCGTATGGTCCGAAACTAGTCGGGCTACTCCGACCAAAAATAATACGTGAGTACAACCGGTTACAGTTACTCTAATTATGACAACTCACGATAGTTTTTACTCTAATAATATATATATTTTTTTATCCCTGACCAAATCATCGTTCACTTGTCACCTTTACAAAACTCTTTAACCTATTGGTTGCTGATACATCTATAATACTGCCGCTATAGTTTTTTGTTGTTGTAATATTCGCATGTTATTTGTTTTTATTTTTCTTTCATTTATTTAAAATTAGTGATGCGAAGTATTGTGGCTGTGTCAGCAATCGTGATACCACAAATCGTTAGTACATAATTTAAGAATCTGATTTAAAAGAGTGGCATGAGTTTCTTCCAGGCTCTTCGCATAACCCTACTATCCCGAACCTGGTTGTATAAAAAAACAATAATTGACGTTCATAAGTTTAGTGTAACTCTGTAACCTATGTGAATAAAGGAATTTGAATTTGTGCTGGAGTCACTGTTGCTTTGTCGCCAAGTTGATTTGGAGGTGTTGAAAGCTCGCTACCAAATGGCGATGATATCTGTTCAAGATCTTGACCACCAAGTAAAATCCAACCATCCCATTCTTATTTTAAAAAATAGGATGGGGCGAGAGGAACGCTCGTTTTATTCAAATCAAATATTTCATTGTTTTAGATATGTTTTCATTCTGTGACGCCTGTTACATACCTACATGATCCTATGGTCCATATTTGTTCTTTTAATTACATGATTCAACTGCTAATAAATGGAATGTAGTATGACAGTCGTCTCTCACAGTAATCATAAGGCTGTCTAAGCATTAAGATTAAATTTGTTAGACATCCGCTTGAACAAAGAATCCTAGATGGGTTTAAATTTGAAACACATACATGCATTATTGGGAAGGCAGAGAAAAATTGTTAAAGGATCCAAAGTTATTATAATACGTACGGATTTTTCAAATAAAGTTTATTTTATAATATGCATGTACTTTTATATACAATACATGCTAAGCAATCATCATCACCCTAGCGTTATCCCGGTTACATCCATGACCTACACGCCTTGGAGCCCGGGATCCGCTTACTGGTCTAACCAGATATGACAGAATATCAACTTTGCCAGAGAGCGACTGCCGTCTGACCTCCGCAACCCAAAGGGATAGCGATATTCCATGGTTAACACCAGTATCAGTTTATTTGCGGGTACTCTCAATGATCTTCATGACAGCCGGGACCGACGGTTTAACGTACACTCCGAGGCAAGGGGCCAGCGATAATTAACAATTTCAATACTCTAAACTTCCAATAATCATTGGTGCGTGCCGTGGATTCGAACCCAATACCTTCTGCATGGCAGTCCGTTGGTATCCCCACTAGGCTATCGCCGCCTCAGCTAATAAGCTATATTGTGGTATAATTTTTGTGTGCAAATATAGTTAGGAGGTCAGAGGACAGGACACAGGACATAGGCTACCATTTAACAGCGCAAATCGATACCCACGTGGGCGCAGTCACGGGCAAAGTCTATGATAAAACGAACCTTACTTCAGTTTTCAGTTCATCATGAGAGCCCATCTTCGCAGACAGTGAGAAGACTGATTTTACTTAGAAGCCTTAGTAAACAAGAATATCAAAACAACGTCAGATACTTGGATATTAATAATTTTCTTTCAGATCTACATATAAGCAAAGCCAATTTTAAGTGGGCGTCTTATATTGCGAGTTATTATTGGATGGTAGATGTTCATATTTCATACCGTGCTTTATTTTGGAAAATCCTAATGAGATTGTTATTGGCGTAGTATAGGGTACATATTTTATGATAGGTATATAACTTCTAAACTTATAGATAGAGCAATCATGAAGGTACGAGCATATTACAAGTCATGTAATTAGGACGTCCGACCACCTTATTAAGTTTTAGTATGAGCGAGCTCAGGTGTCGATCATAGACCGATCTGTCTAAGGCAAGCAAACACTGGCATGGCTGCGTGCACTTTCAAGGTTATTTGGTAGTATAACGAAAGGCGTGATTATATTGACATGATGGTGTATGACAGAGGTTCATCGTAACAGTCGTCGGGGCTCGCCGGCATCAGACCGCATGCCAAGCACGTTAGAGTCGCAACAAAGTACAGTTCACGTGACTTCGTTGCTACTAGAAGTTAAGATATTTATACAAAAACATAATTATTGTACCAAAATGCCTGTAGAGGAGAAAGACACGTACCTTTTCCACTTATTAAAACTCGAACACAGGACCGGATGGATGGGATTGTCAGTATGGTGTTTCTACCGTGGTGCCAGGAAAAGAAAAGTATGCTTTGTACTTTTATATTGCCAAAGCCGCTGATGTCTACTGCTTTAAGACTGATAGGTAATATCATCTAGAGTTGTATAGATGACCCAGAGATACAGCGTGAAACTCAATATATCTACAGTAGATATATGTATATGCCCAATATGGGGTTTCAGTTATCGTTAAGGGTCTTTTGTACACCCTGTATATATATATATATATATCCAAAAACAATACCTGGGAAACGTTTTTTTTATAAGTTTTCACATTTTATCATTTTTTAAACCGCAATTAAAAGCGAAAGCAAAAGTATTATATTTGTTACTTCATATCTTCCATATTTTAATATGTGAATAAAAAGTATGCAATTTTGAAAAAATGTGTGTATGACCTATTTTATTTGTTTGCGAATTATGCTACTAACTGATGAAAGCGAAAGCAAAAGTAGTTCAGGTCATACAGAAACTCACCCCTCATACGATACATTAGAAGAAGTTAACACAGTCATTTAGTTTATTAGGCATAAATATAGACACACACTTAAACTGGAAAACATACATAGAACTTATCAAATCCAAATTATCCAAATTCTATATATAGATATCACTATGCTCTATTTCAAATAAAACATAGTACAGACATACAGACATCCTGGCTCAGTTACGGGGTCATGCTCTGGGGTAATAGCGTTAATGTGGAGGAATTATTTCTAATCCAAATAGAAATATGTGAGAATACTAGCACATATAGACAACACACAAAGCTGTAATGCAAAAATTTTGCCAAATTCAATATTTTAACATTGCCATATATACATACTCGACATATGCACATTAGTTCCATCAGATGAAAGATGTCCACAAATTAAACACACGTCATAAAGACAGATTACACTTACCTCCCTCAAAAACAAAGATGCTCAATGAGAGCCCCTATTATATAGCCGTAAAAATATTCAATAAATTATCGCAAATAATTAAAAATGAAAATAGAAATAAAATTTAATAGACTCTTAAAATCTTTCTAAACCAAAAATGTTATTATTCAGTCATAGATTATCTTATTGGTGAAAAACAATTTAAAATAATACAATAAACGTATAACATTATGTATATTTTACGATAACGGTGCCCTTGATTACACGGGGTAATATTTTTACAAATTAACATTGCTCAATAAATGCCATATTTTATTATGCATAGGTACCTATACAATTTTCAATTTTTATTATTATATACTGATATAACCATTTCAATTTTATGTTTATATGTAGAATAAGTACCTATCCTAATTTCTAAATGTTTATATCCTAATAACGTTAATATTATAATTGTATAACTAGAATTTCATTTATTAATAATAGATGCTAATTTAATTTAATAATGTCTCTTATATGGTAGCCAAGCTACTTTCTAATCACATATTGCTACGCTTGCAAAGGGCGCTAAGTCTTAAGCACTTATTACTGTATACGATCATGTACCTACACTTAGTTCTGCAATAAATTATTTGAATTTGAATATAAACAAGCTTATACAAAATTATGAGCTTAAACTCTCGTAGCAAAACAGGGCGTAATAAATCAATAGTTTAGATCCAGAAACATTGGATAGTACCGCTAATACCACAGCATTGTGGTCGGATAATAATCGCCACACTGTCGCGAAGTGGGCCTTTGATCTCGGATTATCAGAGCAGTTCCCGAGGACTGTATCCGAGTTCATCCCGAGCGCTACACTCGCAAGGCTGTCTACATACCTACGTATATCGAGGTCGGTGATCGTGAGAGATACACCTAATATGGGGTCATTCATCATCAGCCCTTTACTGTCCCACTGCTGGACACGGGCCTCTTCTCAGAATGAGAAGGGTAAGGCCATAGTCCACCACGCTGGCCAAGTGCGGGTTGGCAAACTTGAAATGTCTTTCGAGAACATTATGGAAAACTCTAAGACATGCAGGTTTCCTCACGATGCTTTCCTTCACCGATTAACAAGCGATAATTAACAATTTAATACGCACTTAACTACGAAAAGTCACTGGTGCGTGCCGTGGATTCGAACCCGAGACCCTCTGCGTAGCAGGCTGTCGGGTTCTCCACTCAGCTATCGCTGCTTTATGATAATATGGGGTATTTACAGTATAATTAGTGGACAATCTGATCTACGAGCTAATAGAATTAGAATCACATTCTGTCTTTCTTCAAAGTTGAGAGAACACGTTGAGAGAGTGAAACGATAGGTTGCAGTCGCAGTAACAGAAGTATGAAGCGTGGTATAAGTTTTTTTCTTTTTATGGTAATAGGCAGCAAACGAGCAGATGGATCACCTGATGGTAAGCAATTACCGCCGCCCGTGGACACAAGCAACACCACAGGAGTCACAACTGCGTTGCCGCCCCTTGGGGTTGGGAAAAGGGATAGGATGAGGAGTGGGATGAGGGCGAAGGTATAGGGGATAGGGCCTCCGGCACTCTCACTCACCGAACGAAACGCAAGAGTTTAGGTACTGTTACTTTACGTCGATTTTCTGTGAGAGGGTAGTACTTCCCCGGTCGAGCCGGCCCATTTATGCTGAAATCAGCAAGGCTCTACTACCTTGTAAAAGATTTTTGAAGTTGGTGTCAGATGACTTTGACTGCATGTATTTGCTAAGCTGCAACTATAATATTTTGTCAGGAAGACTCGGGCGCCCCAGCGATTCGAGAGGATTATGGCCTAACCTGTATGTAGTACAACGTAGCCAAAATGTCACCTTCAAGCGTTTTGAGGTAAATACCATAACTTATCTTGAGATACTTCAATAAAAAGGTAACAATAATAAAATAATATTGATGTTGTGGCACAATAATATTTCAATATTACGACCCACTTTGATATTGCATTCCGCCCGTTCCACCTTATCAACATCGCAAAAAAGTAAAGAGGATAATAATTGCGCAGTTTTAAAAGGTACTTACATTTCAATGATTTCCATAAAAGGCGAAGGCTTATACGCAAGGTAAATTAAGGCAATTCAGTTTTAGTAATATTATTATACAAGACGGCATAACAATATCGACTTTGTATATGAATTGTCTCGCTGTTAAGCATGGGGTTCTTCTCACTGTGACAAGCTCTGCCACAGTTGAGCATGCTAAGCAAGTGTGGGTTGGCAGACTTCGCCTGTCTTTCGAGAACATTAAAGAATACTCTTAGACGTGCAGGTATCCTCACGATATTTTCCTCTGCTTGTAAGCAAGCTCATAATTATGTACATAACTTCAGTCATCATTCATCAGTTAGTAGCATAATTCGCAAACAAATAAAATAGGTCATACATACATTTTTTCAAAATTGCATACTTTTTATTCACATATTAAAATATGGAAGATATGAAGTAACAAATATAATACTGGCTATGCTTGCAATTCCGACGTTATAAAAGAAACGTAACTAAAAATGAAAATCGCTTTAAGGTAACTAGCTGTTTACCGTCACATAATTTTTTTGCCGCCTCCCTTAAAGCTTGTTTTCATGAAACGCGGGGTTGTAACGGGGGACTTACTGGCAAAGGCTAGATTTACTATGTCATGCAGGGCCTAGATGGATGTCCTCTGATCAGACTGGAGACATCCTAAAAAATACACGTTAGAAGTACCTTAAACCAAAGAGCATGCATGAAAAGTTTGAAAGTGAATAAATCAAGAGAGTTCTGTCAGTAATGTAGCAAATGGCCCGAAGTCTCCATCTACCCCTTCCGAACACAGGCATGTCTGGGGTGAGTCTATGTATCTATGCGGGACCAAATTCAGAGAGGGGAGGAGAGTGGTAATAGGCTCAAAACTTCTCCAAAATCATTTATTGGTGTCATCCCATTACATTAAAACCTTCCTTTACCAAAGTCAGACATCCCCTCCCCCTCTTCACCCCTCAAACGTAAATAAGCCTCCGTCCCAACCAATATCTTGAATTCACCTCTGACGTCATGAACCAACCAGCTTGTGTTGTAACGTTGATGAAATGAAGCCCAATTTCCAGCGACTCGATCAAATGTTGTGATTTTCTTGAGATTCTTTCCTCATCTGTGTTGCGACCTAAAGATTCATTACATTAGTTTCTCTTGGCTTAGCGATGTAAAAAACGAGTTAGTCATTGATGTAATTTATATCCAATCTTTATCCATTTGTACGAGATAGTATATTGCATGGAAATATTTGACAGTTATTTAAAATGTAGCAATACATACCTATTAAGTTGTTTTAATTCAGAAAATAATTTTCAATATTTCTTTTTCACGTAACCTCATTGATTTTTTATAAACAATTAAAATGGTGCAAATTTCTATCCTTTTCTTTTTAGAACAATGACATTTAAATTTCGAATAAAAGAGCCAGGCTCGGATATTTTATTACCGCTTACACATAACACAGTGGCCAGTGCTATCATGACTTAAAGTTTCCGACGGAAAATGGGTACCGAAAAGCAAAAATAGCCGCAATATAGTTTACGGAATACAATAGAGGCGTCGGTTTATCACAGTGACGCCGTCAATTACAGGTTTTGTTCGGTGTTCCATTTTCAAGCTATTATTTTGCTTTAAAATGCGGCCAGATACTTTATTATGACTTTAATAAGAAAGACGACCTTCTTTCGAAGACATTTTACCGCGTGTCATTAAAAAAATAATATGATAGTTCTTCCTTCCGTTTGAAACTTATTGGTCTTTAGTTTTGTTACTAGCTTCGTATGTATTGGTGGTTTTCGCATTGTTTAAATGCATTTTTAAAGTCAGTTTAAGTTCTCTGTAGATAATAAAATGTGTACCTACTTACTCCATCAAACTAAACACATATATAGTGCAACAACAACTTAAGTAAAGTCCCGCTTAAAATAGCAATAAGACTGCCTCTATGTGCCAGTGGATAGCGTATGCGTCTGTTGTCTTTGAAGTCCCGGGGAATTGTCAGTAGTAGCAGCATGGAGTCTGGCAATGTGTCAAAAATAATACACGTATTCCACCTGTTCATACATAAGGAATTCTGCTTATGAATGAACAGGTAGCATACTAAAGTCCTCCATTTTTGAAATGTACAAAGAAAACTAATTATTTGTGTTATTCCAGGGCTGGCACCGAATCTTCTCAAAATTGCTGGACACAACCCGAATCTGCTAATAACATGCATGAATGTAGGAAGTAGAAAAATAAGAAAAGAAACCAGCAGACAGGACGAAAGGACAGAAAAACAGATATTTAGGTTAACGTAACTATAATATATTTTGCGCCTTAAAACGTATTATTTTTTTAAATCTAATTGGATCTCATTGCATCTGATCATTCGCTATGGTACGGTGGCCAGCAGTTAACATAACCAATTACAGGCCTATATCAAAGTTATGCATATTTGCCAAAGTTTTAGAGCGTTTGGTTTACGTACAAGTTTATAACGCCATCTCTAACTCTTTTATCGCCGAACAACACGGATTTGTTAAAAAGAAGTCAATTAAGACCAACCTGCTGTTCTTTGTTGATTATATAACATCAAAAATGGTCTCTGGCGGTCAGGTAGACTCTATATTTACTGATTATACAAAATGTTTCGATCGTCTTGATCACAAAACACTTTTTAACAAGTTATTACGCATGGGTATCCACGGTAATTTGTTCCGATGGTTTACGTCCTATATCCAAAACCTCTCAAGCGGTTGCAATAAATGGTGCCGTATCTATGTGGCATAAACTCCCCTCTGGATTACCACAAGGCTCGTTGATGGGCCGGTTATTGTTTAATATTTTTGTAAACGACATAAGTGTATGCTTCCATCAATCAAAATTTATTATGTATGCTGACGACATGAAGATTTTTAAGGAAATAAAAACAAATTCCGACTGTTTTCTTTTACAACAAGATCTGATTGGATTTGAGGAATACTGCCACAATAACGGGTTAGATATTAATGCAACCAAATGTTATGCAATCAAATTAACTCGCAAACCTAAACCTCAGATATTCAACTACACACTTAAAGGAATCGTACTTAAGAGAGTCAACGAGATCAGGGATCTAGGCGTAATTCACGATTCCAAGCTGAAATATGACAGACACATAGATCATATAGCGAAAAAAGCTAACAAGGCATTAGGATTTGTTATGAGATCATGTTCACCGTTTAGCAACATAAAAATTGTTAAAATACTTTACTGTTCTTATGTTCGTAGCATCCTCGAGTATTGTTCACCAATCTGGAATCCACAATATAACATCCATATCCAGCGAATCGTCTATACAGCGAAAATTTGCGAGATATTTCCAATACAAATGTAGAACTATTGATAACAGCTACGAGGCTCGATGCAAGAGGCAACATTTATTACCTCTTCACGAAAGAAGAAAGGTTGCGGATGTAACACTGTTAGTTAAAATAGCGCAATCTAAAATAGACTCACCGCAATTTCTTTCAAAATTAAATTTTAAAGTTCCTACAAGATCTGTAAGACTGCCAGCCTTACTTCATGTTCCACGAAGCTCCACGAACTATCAAAGTAATTCATTCTTTTCAAGATCCGCTGCTTACGTTAATGATCTGGCTGACTTGTCTGAATTAGATTTATTAAACACAAATCCGACTAAATACAGGATTGAAATGACAAGACAATGGTTCGAATCGATCCCCTGAGTGTCTGTGTCCACCTATTATTGTGTAACATTTTATAATCTTTTATTAATATTTTGCTGTTTATTTTTGTTTTATTGTTTGTTTTGTTTATGTATATTTTTTAATATCTCCCATTTTTGCATTTATGTATTGTGATAAAATTAATTTTTTGCTCTTATAGGTAATTCATTAGATCAAGCATTAAATGTTCATAATCTGGAAAACTCATAAATGGTTTGCAGTTGATAAAAAATTGTTAATCTAGTTGTAAGATACTATTTGTTTTCCAAATAAAATAAAATAAATAAAATAAAAATACTTAAACCAATTTTTTTTACAGCCATCATGTGCGAAGGTTCTTACAACCTGTTTATACTTATGCCTCTGCTGGCAAAGACGCACTAGCGCGATACAATTTATCACGTCACTGAGTTCACCCCGCCATATTTATCCAATTTACTGTAAGGGCTCATTGTTCATTCCCTCACTATCCAAATTTAAACCATGCAAATAAGATTACTCACCTAATAGGATTTACGGTGACAAGTTAAGCCATTGAAAATCCGATTTGTCTGTTTAACATACAATAAAAAAGCTACTTTATAAAAATAAGCAATGGAAAATATTCCACGCGTATTAGCTTAGAGAATTTTTAATTGTGAGAAAAGAATGTAGGATTACAATATCAATCTGCTTGTGAGAGATTAGGTTAAAAATATCTGAATAAACCTAGTAAGTGAAAAACGCAGCAGTGCGACGTGACATGATTCGATTTAACACATTGCGAAAGAATCTGTTCCTGTGTCGCCTTAATGTTTGTTAGCGTCGCAACGTATCGAATCTTATCGCTATGATGCGAAGCTAGGCAATAATGTCGGATTCCTTCGTTCACATGGGACACTGTTACATCATCCTGTGATATAGCAAACCAATAAGAGATCTAAACCTATAGGTCGCTAACCTAAAGGCCGATAACAGTTATTCCTTTACTAAAAATGCATTGGCGGTTACGCCCTTCATAATACCGCCTATAAGTAGCGTTAGTAGGGCACATAGTATTATTTGGTTGTTATATTTTGTTGTTTGAGTATATTTTATAAGTCAGACCACGTGTCAACAGGGGTTGCCCTAATCTTACTGTGGCGAGCCCTGCGTGGCGTCTCAAAATACCCACTTCATTTTATTATAGAATGAGTTTATTAGCCGTCTATGTGGCAGGGGTGAAAGAACCACTGAGGGATAAATGCCAGCAATTATGTTTTATACCTTGTAGGCATTCAAAAAGTTTACGTACTAAGTTCGATTTGCGAAAGTATCTAATAGTTTCAAACGAAAGAAACCAAATTAATAAATAATATTCAACAGTAGTATCATTATGACCGAAAGACGTCCACTGCTGGACATAGGCCTCCCCCAAGGCTCTCCTCATAGACCGATCCTGAGCCACCTGCATCCATCCACTGCCCGTGATCCCAACAAGATCGTCAGTCCACCTTACGGGAGGCCTACGTTATATAACTATAGTCCTGCAGATTAGACATTGTGCCTTGCTTAAAATATAAATTCTTCTTTTCGAGAATAAATAATGATAGTATTATATAAAGTTGAATAGAAGAAAATAAAGGATTATATCAGGTGTAGAGCAACCACATAGATCACAGTCAGTACCCGCTTAAGTTTTAATCTGCTTGCAAAGCACTGATTATAGAAGCTCCGTTCTTTGTAACGCTCCTTTTGTTCGATGGAAACTTTGCTAGGATTATTTTTAATATATTTTGTTATTATATTTAATCTTATTCCACATTTATTAACTTTTTCTATGATTACTTTAATTCGTAATTTTTCTCAGTTTATTTACCTTATTAAATACATAAAGGACCTATGATCCCAAAGGCTGGAAGAGGAGGGCCCAGTTACGCAGTACCTAACACTTTAAAATCAATTTTGAGGTTCTGTAAAGTTGGCAACATAAATATTCTACTCTAAGGGCATGAAACAGCTATGGGCCTAAAATAAAGTTTAGGTCAGGCATAGCCGTGAGTAACAGGTTGTATAAGATAGAACTTTTTCAATATAAATTATTGTGACTTAATTTCGTAGCCTACTCAAAGGTACAACTTTATGCACACATTATTCATCGATAAAACTTTTTTTTATAACTTTGTTCTGTATATTGTTTGATTCAGTTCACGCCTGAAACGACTTAATTATGAACACGTTGTTTTCTAAATAAATTTAGCAAAATCTTCGAACGTGTTCACGTAAAAGTCAATTTCAAAAATATGAACTGTGAAGTCGGGTGAGATAGACTTTAAAGACCGTAGAGGCGTCAAAGGCTCGCATAACCGTTGCTAAGACCTCAAAGCACGACTCAAGCGTGTATGTATGTGTCATATGTAGACGGTGTCTGTCTAGGGAGCTATCCGGCCCTCGTATCATTTCCCGTCCAGACCGATACATGGCAGATCAATACCAAGCCTTTCTTCACTCAGGGCAGTCTATGTATTTGATCGCCATGCGTATAACGTGAATATCGACTTATCCGCAGAACAAAGTCCGATCTGCATGGATCGCAATTTTCAGTAGAGGCTGTAGAAGTTCTTGACTTGTGTAACTAATAATAATATAATAATAATAATATTCTACCACATTCACACAACATCATCTAGTCCCAAACTAAGCAGAGCTTGTACTATGGGTACTAGATTATGGATAAACATACATATATACTTACTTTTTTTTTTGTAAATACATACATATTATACATAGAAACACCCAGACCAAGACAAACATCCATGTTCATGCACACAAATGTTGACTTGTGCGGGAATCGAACCCGCGACCGTCGGCTTAGCAGTCGCTTACACTCCCGCTGCGCCAACCGGTCGTCAACGACTCTTTATAACTCTTGTAACGAGAGACTTAAAATTAAGATTTTTTGGTATGTTACTATAACAGCCCAGCCTAATTAAATGCTCTATAGTGTATATTTCTAGTCCTTTTATTGTACGAGATAGTGGGTTACATATCAACCTAGGACGTTTTATGGTGGAAGAGCGACAGTCCGTGGTAAGGTTGTTTCCGTTTTCAACCCATGTTTTCTACCCACGAGCTAAAATTAATAATAAACATTCCGTTTTCAACCCATTACAAAATTGTACAAAAAATATGTTTTCGAATATTCCGTTTTCAACCCGGTGGCAAATTTAAGGTACGATCAACAAAAAAAAGTTTTGACGTTGATAAAAATATTCATTAATGCACTACAGAAAGTGAGTAACTGAGCTTAAGATTATCTAGAATTAACAAATTAAACAAAATATAAATAACAATAGAAGTCAAAATAGTTTAAAACTTTCTATAAAATATGAACCACTAAATCTTTAACACAACATATCAATATGAAAAATATTCCATCTATGCTACGTGGAATATTGCCGCATATATTATATAATATTTATTATTGGTAATAAAAAAATGGTAGAAAATCACTCATATCTTAAATAGAAAAAATATAAATCACATCATAGATTTTAAAACAATGTGCTTTAATGTGCCAATAATTTTAAATTTAATGTACTATTCTAAAGTATAACGTATCAACAACGAAAAATCACAGATTCGTAGAAACTATTATAATCTAAATGTAAAAAATAAGCCATAGGTAACTTGTAAAAAATCAAATCATATCAATATGAAAATAATTGCGTGTATGCTACGTGGAACATGTTCTCAATATACAGTAGAGTTTCGTTAATTCGAACCTCGATAAGTCGAAAACCTCCACAACTCGTAAAAATCGTGTGTTCCCTTCCTTTCAAGCCCCAAAACCTCCATTACTCTAAGGTTGAAGCCTCTATAATTCGAAATAATCAGTACGTCTCTACAAGCCAGTTCTGTATATATTTTTCTTACTTAACTCGAAAAAATTCATCGGACCTCTGTAACGCGAACATAGCACATGTTTGCTTTTAAAACCTTTATATCTCGATTATATGAAACTAATTACCTCCAGAGCTCGAAAAAATTTTGTTACCGTCTATAAGAATTTGCCGACAATTTGCGTCATCAAACCTTTTTCTTTTATTAGAAAAACTTCTTCTTCGTAGATCTGTTGAACAGGACTACCGTTGGAAGATTTCACTTGTTCTTTAATGTCATTCATTGATTGTTTAATATGATGAGTTTGTTGGTATTAGGTTGACAATTATTGTTGTGTTCACTTGTTTTAGTAATCACACTGTCCAATGTTTTTATGATTCCAAAGCAAGAAGGCGCCTTTGCACATCGCCATGTAATGGTATTATCCTTATTGGTTCTTTTCTTATAGAAGTCTCTACCACCACAAACTAAAACTGGCTTGTTTCTCTTTGAAAAAGTAAAATAAAAATCTTCACCGACTGTATTAACATCTTAACTGGTACTTGGATTTTGCATTTTAAATGTTTTAAACAGGTACCACTACTGTCTCGCGCTTCTGGGTAACTAAGATAAAAAACTAAGGGCATACCAGATTAGCCGTATTCTTTACAAATTAGTTTTCTCTTTCACTCCCTACTGGGCCCAATGAAATAGAAAGAGATAGCAATATCATCCATTAAACTTGCTTTTTGATTTGCCAAACGAATGACGCCACAGGTACTCTTGCACTAAATTACAAGTAACGATTAAAGAGCTTACGATATTTTTTCTGTCTGTACAAAATAATGATAAAATGTAGTGGGTTGAAAGCGGAATAAATTTTAGGTAGAAAACGGAAAAAAATATATTAATTCTATTGCGGGTAGAAAACGGAATAAGAATTAGGTTAAAAACGGAAAAAAATATTCGTGGGTTGAAAAGATGGGTTGAAAACGGTAACACCCCGTGGTAAATATCGTGCGTTGTTTTACGGAAACGTTCGATTTAAAAGACGTTCTATGTTAACAAAGGTTGATTTTTGTGGCAATTTTTCATCCCTTAAGAGTCCTTTGTGAATAATATAAAATATAAATTTAAATCCAATGTCATTTTTTTAATAAGAAAGTCTTAAAATAGTTGACATAACCTTAGGTGGCAAAGATTAAACTTCTTGCATGCATGAGTAATTATAATTTTACTAACTAGACACGTCGTGTAGTAGTTGGAGTACTTATATTTACTAATTCAAAAATAAATAAACTGTGTATGTATGTACTTATATTTACTTAACTTTACGTATAATCGTTTATACTTATTTAAAAGGCATCAATTTGTACGTATATATAGAAAATTCCAACTACGTACCTATCTACACTGGGGCTCAGCCTTCACGAGCAGTCACAAAATTAATTTATAAGGACCTACTTAAAATAAAATAAAATTATGACTACAAACATCTTTATCACCTAAACCTAAAGACGTCTATTGCTGGACATGGCCTCCTCAAAGGCTCTCCACACAACTCCAATCATGAGCCGCCTGAATTCCACCGCTTCCTGCGATCTTAACCCAATATCTTCTTCTTTATAATATTATACATGGTCTAATAAGAGCCATCACCAAGCCGAAGTTTACTTGTTCTACACATCTTAGCAAAACAATACCTCGGAAACGATTTTTAGTAGACATATTTTATAAGCCGCTATGTAAAGTACGCGCGTGCAATTCTCCAGATACTTACCTATCCAAGGGTATATAAAGAACAAATTGGCGCGTAAAATGCATAGATTTTGTACCTAATTAAAAATTGTATGGTAAGTTTGAGCCTTAATATCTCCTGAAGCAGTAATTTCCAAGGTATGTTGCCGAAGTAAAGAATTTTTGTTAAGGGTCTTTTTATACCTCGTATAAGAATAATAACAATCTTACATCGTTTTTACCTAGATGTGGTGGACAATATTTACTAAATAATAGTAAAATACAACTAAACATTAACAAAATTGAAGATCGAGTACTCATACTCATATCAGTACTTAACTAGGCTATCCTGTCAAATCTTATTAGACTACTAAGCAGAGCGTGGGTTCTAAGACAAAAAGTTGTGGCTGCAACACTGGTAACGTTAAGACCATTATAATAACACATTTCAGTACTTACTCTAAATAAATAACTTGAGCAGCACATGATCATTAGGTCTCTATATTTTTTTAAACACACTTTTCATTGCATCATCTGTAACGATCTTGTGCTTGTCAAACCGGCTCCGCCTGCCCTTCCTATAGAATTACACTTTATCCTGTCTCATCCATGCATACATATATCTCATCCATGCATGGATGAGATATATGTATGCATCAACAACATAATAATATAACCCAAAATGAGTTAAAACAGCATGAGTATTAATGAACATAGTTTGGCATACTTAAATTTTCTCGCAGTGACTGTCGCTGGGAACTGTAGTAAATGGCAGACTACTTAAAAGTATGTCTTAATGTTTATGTATTATTAGGGCATAATATAATATTGAATGTTGAATGAGCATGTATGTATTTACAAAAAGACTACATTTTATTTTTCATATTTTATTTATCATTTATTTATTACATACAAATTAAACTTATTCCTCTCTAACACGGTGTTTTCAAAGCTTCATACGGGAGGTAGTATGCAAATGTGTGCCGTATCACCTCGCAGGCTTAACGTTGGGTTATAAACATTTAATTGCGACTAACCGGCTAGGCAGTCAGATAACCAGAACTATCTGCTAGATATAGGAGGATATTTCTTGCGTGGTAACACGGTTTGATATTACATCAGTGTATTTTGTATTTTTGGTATTCTATTTTTCTATGAAGACCATCTCTTGATAATAACGAATACAAAACGTATTTGAAATTATGGGTAAAGAAAAACCTCTAGGCTCCTAAAAGTATTTGTAAAACAAAGATCACTAGGGAAACTGGGATCTGTCATTCTGAGATCTAAACAAGGCGCGGGTGTGGCAAGACGAAAATCTCTCTCTTAAAAATTACAGTTTTCTGTGTAACACTTTCATATTGCTACTGTTTGCTAGCCGATTGAATTTCCTACGTTTGCAATTTCTGACTTTACATCAGCTACTACCTACAACTATGCATAGTTGTGTGAACTGTAAAACATCTAAGGACTTGTAGATTACAGTACTTGTCCCTCTGTACGCCTAATGCCTCTCTACAATCCTTCCAACTCTCCCTATCGAGAACGGTTGTTACCCATTCTTTATAATAGAGTTCAAAATCGTTATGCCACCTAACCACGGCACTGCCGCGAGGCCTCTTTCGAACAGCAACTTATTATCTTAGTATGGTATATCGCACTGTTATATGGTCTCGCGGCGTAAATGTGCGCGTGGGATCGGGAGGTCCCGGGTTCGATTCCTGGGTCGGGCAGTGTTATTGGGTTTTTCTGTCACGAAATTCTCAGTAGCAGCACGGAGTCTGGAAATATGCCTGGTACGGCAATAGGTTCGCCCCATATTACGTGGGACTAAAGTATATCTGGCGAAAAGTGGGTGTAGAAATACACCTCTGCCTACCTCTTCGGGGTTATAGGCGTGAGACTATGTATGTATGTATGTATGTAATTACAAGACGACAAGCGAGAATAGCGCCCTGTAGATCAATATCGTGAACGTGACAGCAGATTAATGATCAGATTTGGAGGGCTAATTCTCGTAACTATACCTACCTATTTGCTCAAAATGCAGTTTTGATCTAATGTCAGTGTCATACTTATGTGAAAAAGAAAGAAAGAAATGTCAAATGATACGATAATGATATTAATAAGCAGAATACCAAATATGAGTCATGTAAAATTTAATCGCATTTCGTTGAAAACACACGGGTATTATCCTACTGATGTTATCTATACACGGTTGGATGCACAAGAAATATTCTATCGGTAGTTGCTTATTGCTGATTTGTTGCTACATTACTATAGTGCGGCAGACTATTATAGTACATCCCATTTTTTTGCGTTGGGCAAGATGTTTTGTTATTGAGCTTCTAATTGTGACATAATGTCTGGAATAGTGTTCATTGGACAAAAAATAGCTTAGTAGTTGGTGGATTTTATGATGACTTTAGGATGGGGAGACTATCCCTGACACGGCCATACCTTAGTGTTATTTAATTATATATATGGAGGTCCAAACAGCTTATTCCAATTTGACAAAAATATTATATTATTAGCAGCAGATAGCCAAATACAGGTCCTCACGTATAACATTGTAATGTGTAATGATACCTTAACAACGGTCACTGTTTATTTATTCCTTTTCTTGGTGTTAGTGAGTTTCTGTCATATAAATTACCAGGCGGTATAAATATCACTATTCACTGAAGCAGATATGAGCACATTGCAGCTTTTTCAACCAATTTGATGTTGTTAAATCAGTGACACGTTCGAATTCACCCCGCTTAGGTCTCGCATTGTATTGAGCGTCGCATTGAATGCACTTGGGTTGTAAACGGTTTATCTGTCTCGACATACGATAATAATATGAAGATAATGTCAGCTGTTTATTGTCCCGTAGCTGGTCAAAGCTTTGGCCTCGGTATAACAATAGATTCGGACTGAAATGTGCCAATTTTTAAGACATGGATCTATATTCAATCGACTTACGTAGTCTTAAAATATCTTTGCTGGAGCTTTCACATGTTTAATTTATTGAACGATATTTTGGCATACTTATTGGTCTGGAAGAAAAATAATGGAATCATTCGCATTGTGATCATTCGTGCGATGAGTAAACACATAATAGCCTTAATTTTAGGCTTGATGTTAAGTGAAATACGAATAATTTTAACAACATATGAAACAAAAGCATATCTGTTCAGAATTCTCTTAAATAAATTATCTTCTGTGTGCGAAATAATTCAACTGGTGTCACGATAGAGTTATAAGCACGTTCTATCTTTAACATCATTGTTATTTTTTCATCGTGATATTTTTTGCCATAATATGCCAAACACGCCGTACAAAAGTAATTATGGTTATAAAAAAATGTTTGTCGTATCATAGCATACAGTGAATTATTTGCCTACTATTGGATAAATCTAAACCTGTAGAAGAATACACTTCACAAAAACTAACCTTAAGCCAGGAAACACAATAATACTTCCGCAAAAACACAATAGTATATAGATCACATAATTCCTGATACCGGAATAAATTCTCTTAGTTCA
The DNA here is from genome assembly GCA_944739405.2 of Euclidia mi. Taxonomy (NCBI): domain Eukaryota; kingdom Metazoa; phylum Arthropoda; class Insecta; order Lepidoptera; family Erebidae; genus Euclidia; species Euclidia mi. The sequence continues at coordinate 76,892,304 of OX123186.2, read as the reverse complement.
CCCAAACGAAAATGTAAGGAAGCAAACGCGAAAATACCAATAAACGCTCACACCGGATCTACGTCATTAATTCCCGTAGTTATCTATTTTACCGTAGCTGTGCGTTGAATCGGTTTATTCTCTACATCAATATATTGTCGTCTAATCAGGCCGGAGCCGAGTCCACTAATTATACTGTAAATACCCCAGATTAAGTGTATCACTCACGATCGCAGCTTAACAGATTAACAGACCGACCTCGATATATGTAGGTATGGAGACAGGCTAGCGAGTATTATAGCTAGCGCTCGGGATGAGCTTGGGATACAGTCCTTGGCAATTGCTCTGATAATCCGAGATCAAGGGCCCACCTCGCGACAATGTAGCGATTATTATCCGACCACAATGCCATGGTATTAGCGGTACTATCCGACGTTTCCGGATCTTAACTATCGATATAATACGCCCTGTATTGCTTTGAGAGAATGAGCTCATAATTTTGTACAAGTTTCTTCATTTATGTAAATTTTTAATGCGTGAGATTACTTGAAACCACAAACCATTCAAATATTGAGCTAAAATAATTTTGCAGCTTCTGCAGTATGTCAGATTCTGTATGCATTATTATTTTTCCTTCTAGTTTAGGGAAAGTCCTATTAAACATTTCTTAAAAATCAAAATTCGAGAAAAGAAACATTGTAAAATTTTATTTTTTATAGGATTTATGAGTGCTAGTACGTACAATAATGACTACTAAGAGAATCTTTTTTTTCTTGCGAGCTTTTTTCTATGAGAGTAGTTGTATGCATATAGGGGTACAAAGTTGTACGATTCGCCACCTATTAAGAAATCTAGATACTAATAGCTTCTACGAAAGCAATGAACTAATTTCAAGTAACTAGTTCTATTGAGAACAGTCTTATAGAGTACACCCAGTAATAGTTCCAGTATTGGGGATTTCAGTCCATTCAACTTAGAATCTAGACGTCGTAAAAGCATTGGCATCGTTACATCATTGAGATAAAGAATAAAAAATATTTGTTTTTTTTTTTAACTAAAGCAACCTGCTTTTATCTGCCTTTACTACACTAAAAAACTCAACGTTAAAAGAATTCCTGAGCCATGTTTATATTCAACATAATTATAATTTTAAAAGAGCGGGGCGCTGTTAATTAGTTAATCGGTAAGAAAAATTAGCTTATCAATTCTATGGCAACAGGAGGCGAGCCTACAAGCTCCGTCATTAGACTTTTTTGATGTTGCCATACTATAGTCTTTACAGATTATTTGATATGATTGTCGAAGTTTCATAATTAAACAAGAAGTAGAAGTGGGTGGAATGCAGCTTATTGGATTTTATTACAAAACTAGGTTTCGCCTGCAGTACCGAACCTGCTTTGGAAATTTTTCAGCTTCTTGCGCACATTAGTTTTGTGTTATGTTGTCTATTAGTCAGTCACTAACGAAAGAGATCATGAACCTATATATAAATTGATGATGATGATGATTACAGCTTGACGTTATTAAAGCGTGTTACAAATAAAACTTTACTCTGCGAACGAAAATAAGAATTCACAATATAATAATTATGTTTTTTCTGCCAGTATATTTTACGTTTTTTATGAACATTGTGATTGCAAGACAATTATTATGTTTTTTCTGCCAGTATGTTTTACGTTTTTTATGAACATTGTGTTTGCAAGACAATTATTAGTAGAATCCAAAAGAAAACAGTAATCAGAAATTTTGCGTCCACACTATTTGTGGTGTTGAGTCTCAGTTTAACTATCTTCAAGTTGTTGCCTTTGGGCAACAACTGCTGGGCACGGGCCTCTTCTCACTATCTCTTTGTATATCAATATTTCTAATCAACTATATCGACGAAAAAACACGGCGAAGAATAATGTAGTAAAGAAAAAACATAAAAGTATACAAATAAACATATCGACCTATCCGTAGAATAGAGTTCCATGTGACCATAGACCAAAATCTCGTTTAAAAGCTAAATGGGATAAGGAATACAAACTCTACAATAATGTGTTTTTAGAATTTTCGTATCCTATTTACCTCCAGAGATATAGATAGAATAACGTTTCATCTGATACTTGTTCCGCGCAAAAACGCACGACCTGTACAAGGGACGGGGCACGTTGAGTACGGGTAGTGGCGCGAGCGTAGCGATCGATCATCAGTCCGGCCGATGCTCATTGGAAGAAGAAGAAAATTGGGGCGTTTTCGTGTTCTATGCTTAATTTGTATGATCTTTAAGAAAACTCAATTTATTCAGTGTTTTAAATAAAAAAGGATACTTTTAAAGATGTCAGAATCACGCTAAAAACTAAAACATACATCTACTAATACATATATCTCATCCATGCATGGATGAGATATATGTATGCATCAACAACATAATAATATAACCCAAAATGAGTTAAAACAACATAGTTTGGCATACTTAAATTTTCTTGCAGTGATTGTCGCTGGGAGCTGTAGTAAATGGCAGACTACTTAAAAGTATGTCTTAATGTTTATGTATTATTAGGGCATAATATAATATTGAATGTCGAATGAGCATGTATGTATTTACAAAAAGACTACATTTATCCGTTTTCTAGTAACCATAATAATGAAGGGCACATCTGTGACGGTTAAGGAGTTCCTGACAAGGTCCAGGCAGGCTATCTTCAGCAAGGCTCGCCAACACTTTGGGATCCGTTCCTGTTGGACACAAGATGGTGTCATCGTGGTAAAGGCGTCGGACGGCACTCGGCATAAGGTTTCAACCTCGGACGGCTTGGACAGTCTGCTGCAGAAATATCCCAGGCAGGCAAGCGGCTCTGCGAGCAAGAGTGGCGCCGGGGCTGTTGCGTCATCGAACACGACCTCTAAGCCGCGTAAATAAACAGTCACTTAACTACTATCTCTATTTCTAACTTTTTTACTCTATACTATGTTTTTCCAACTTTATATTCTAGTCTTAATCTCAATGTTAATGCACGTTTTGTTTGTTGTTTGTTTATTTCTCCAACGTCACAATGTGAGGTACGCTTGACATTGACAGTTCGCTATTAGTCTATGGATGCTTATGTTGCGTTCGGAAATCTTTACTATATATTTGCAATGTTTTCGTGTGTTGTTTATTGCACTTGTTACGTTTAGTTATCTTTCTAAATTATTTTTGTTTCTGTACTTCTTCTTCTCTTATCCTTCTTTTTTTTTATGTTTGTGTTTGCTGGCGGGTGGTGCAGAGAAGACAGTAGTTGTTCACTTATCGTGTATAATTAATAATTTATATATTGTTCATCGTATATATTTGTATTTTTATATATATATATATATATATATATATATATATATTTTATTACATACATATTTTATTATGGACAATGATATTTATCTGTCGGCTAATGAGTCAGTTTCCTCTTCGGATAACGAGAGTTTTTGTTCTGCAGATGGAACCTTGAGTGACTACCTTCAAAATGCATTTGCGCAAACATGTCAGTCGTTGTTCAACGTTTGCCACTTAAACGCGCAGAGCATATCGAGTCACTATAGTGATTTGTTGGAAGGGTTTTCCAACTGTAACGCACATGCCATTCTGGTCTCTGAGAGTTGGCTTAAACCATCTCTTCCTTCCACGTCTTACTCTCTGCCGGGGTACGTTCTTATACGTAATGACCGAGTTGGCAGGCGAGGTGGCGGTGTTGCAATTTACCTCCGCAGCTCCTTTACCTATAAAATCTTGTCTTCTTCATTACTCACTGTTGCACCTGCGGAGTACTTATTTCTTGAGGTCGACGTCGGGGGGGCTAAAGCCGTCCTTGGCGTCGTCTATTGTCCCCCTGGTGTTGACTATTTCTCCAGTCTCGAACCGATTCTGGAATCTTTAGGGTCAGAGTACACACATCTCATCATCATGGGCGATTTTAACACCGATCTCCTTTCCCAACATTCCAGTCATTCCCGCAAATTCCTTGACGTCGTCCAGTCAGCCAGCCTCCATATACTACCTTTGCAAGCAACTCACTACAATGCCAACGGTGACGACACTTGGCTTGACATAATCCTCACCTCTGATCCTTCCTTAGTTACATCCCATGGCCAACTTTCTGCACCTGGATTTTCCCGTCATGATCTCATTTTCCTTGCATACCGTCTAAAACCTCCCAAATTCCCGCCCAAAGTTCGGCACATGCGTTGTTTTGGTCGTATGGATGTAAATAAACTCTGTGAGGATGCTTCAGAGTTGAACTGGGACAGTATGCTATCAGCTCCCACGGTAGATGAAAAAGTTAATCTCTTCAATGAGGCGGTTTGCGGTCTATACGACATACATGCTCCAGTAAAACGAGTGAAGCTAAGGCGCCCCCCTGCACCTTGGATCACAACGGGTGTTCGGATGGCGATGCGCCGTAGAGACCGAGCATATCGGAGATACAAAAGGGACCGCTGTGAGGAAAACTGGGCACTTTTTAAGTCTGCAAGGAATCGGTGTAATCAGATGGTACGCAACGCTAAACGCCGACATATTCTCGATAATATCAACTCTTCATCAGCTGCCAATATCTGGAAGTTCCTTGGAACACTAGGTATTGGCAAGCAGCGGCATGTTGACTACCATGGGACTCTTAGTTTGGACGATATCAACAAACATTTCACCTCTACTGATTCGCTGGATCGTCAAACTACGAGTCTCACTGTCAACTATTTAGCCGGGTTACCTCAACCCAAAATTGAATCATTTTTCTTTTCTCCAGAGTCTCCGGCCGAGATCAAAAAGATAATCCTCTCCATAAGGTCTAATGCTGTGGGATGTGACAACATTAGCCGTCGTATGATTACAACGATCCTAGATCAGCTCCTGTCGGCAATATCCCACATCATAAACTTTTCCCTCGCCTCTGGTACCTTTCCTTCCTTGTGGCGCAAAGCCCATATAATTCCTCTGCCCAAAATCCTCAATCCTACTCTTCCTCAACACTTCCGGCCAATTTCCATCTTACCTTTCCTATCCAAAGTGCTTGAAGCCTGCGTGAATAAACAATTGTCTCGTTTTGTGTACTACAATAACTTGTTGAGCCCATTTCAGTCAGGCTTCAGGCCTGGTCATAGCACTACCTCCGCCCTCCTCAAAGTGACTGGCGATATTCGAGAGGCTATGGAACACACTAAAATCACTGTTCTTGTGTTGATCGATTTCTCAAATGCTTTCAATACCGTCAGTCACGATGTCCTTTTGTCTATCCTCTCCCATCTCAAGGTCTCGGCTGGAGCTCTGGATTGGTTCTCAACTTATCTTCGAGGTCGTCAGCAGTCTGTCCGCCTCGAAGAGTCATCCTCGAGGTGGGACGATGTCACATCTGGCGTTCCTCAAGGCGGCATCCTCTCTCCTCTTTTATTTTCTATTTTCATAAATCTCCTAACTCAACACCTTCAGTGCTCTTTCCATTTGTATGCTGACGACTTGCAGATTTACTCCCATGTAAGTGTGGAATGCGTAGCTGAGGCTATTGACAAGGTTAATAGGGATTTGACAACCATAAAGACATGGTCTGACAAGTTTGGTCTCACCGTAAATCCCTGCAAAACCCAGGCCATAATTGTGGGCAGCCAACGAATTCTAAGCAGACTTAACTTAGCAACGCTGCCAGCCATCATTTTCAACGGAACTATCGTCGATCTGTACCCTACGGTTAAAAATCTCGGGCTATATCTGGATACCACGCTGAATTGGGAGGCTCAGGTGACACATGTAAGTCAGAAGGTCACCGGTACCCTGCGCGCCCTCTACCGCCTTAAAAACTTACTCCCCTCCGAGACCAAAACAATGCTTGTGCAAACTTTGATTTTCCCACTGATCGACTATGGTGATGTATGTTACTTTGACTTGAATGCAGATCCCCTCAATAAACTTGACCGTCTTCTGAATAACTGCATTCGATTCGTTTTTAATCTTCGTAAGTTGACCATGTGTCTACTTATCGTTCCCAATTAAAGTGGCTCCCTATACGTCAGCGCCGTAGTTTGGCGTGCTCTCACTACCCTATACACTATTCTCACATCTCCTACTTCTCCTCAGTATATGACTCCTTACTCTCAGTTCCTATGTTCTAATCATGAGCGAAATCTTCGCTCCTCTAATAATCTTCAACTCATGGTTCCTACTCACAGATCTTGTTTCCTACACTCCTCTTTCACCGTACAATCTATTCTTCTATGGAATGCTCTTCCTCCTGAGATCAGAATGGCCAAAACCAAATTCATCTTCAAGTCCAAAGTAAGGGAACTCTTGTTGGCTGAGTCCTTGAATGTATCATAAGTCGCTATCTTAACTAGGTATATGTTCATGTATATATCTATATTTACATGTATCAGTATAAGTAAGTCTATAATTTTACTCATCTCTGATTTTAGTTGTAATTATATATATATATATATATTATATATATATATAGATATATATCTAAATAAATATTTGCATTTATTGTGTATGTATTACGTTTATGTATTTTTATCATAATATATATTTATGTAAGTATGTATATTTAGTATGACCAATAATTCAATAATTAGTAAGTTATCGCAACCTAAATCATATAATACACCTACTTCTTTTCTCTCTGCACCACTCTAAGGTAGACTGGTAGATAATGCCCAAGGCATTAAGTCCGCCTATATACTTTGTGTATATGAAAAATAAATAAATAAATAAATAATACAAATTCTGCTTATCTTGGAACTAGATGATGTTGTGTGCATGTGGTAGAGTATTTTTATTATTATTTATTAGTAGGAAACAGCATGGAAGTTAGTACTGAAACTAATTGGGGTAGACCCGTAGTTTCTTCGAAATCGAATCGAAAAATGTTATAAATGATCATCGATCGCTTTTAACTATGAACTGAGTCATAAAGTTATAATACATCTGTGTTAATTTAGGAACTTAAAGTTGTATATAGTGAAGTAATACTTGCAAAACAGCGTCACTTACCAGAATTTAAATCTTGATTTGCCAGCGCAGTATGTAAGATTGAAAACGCTGAACTATCTAATATATAACTAACTATCTATCTATGATATATAATCAGGCTCTTTTGCATCTACTTGAATCATATTTAGTTTTTAGCGTGATCCTGACATCTTTAAAAGTATCCTTTTTTATTTAAAACACTGAATAAATTGAGTTTTCTTAAAGATCATACAAATTAAGCATAAAACACGAAAACGCCCCAATTTTCTTCTTCTTCTAATGAGCATCGGCCGGACTGATGATCGATCGCTACGCTCGCGCCACTACCCGTACTCAACGTGCCCCGTCCCTTGTACACGTCGTGCGTTTTTGCGCGGAACAAGTATCAGATGAAACGTTATTCGATCTATATCTCTGAAGGTAAATAGGATACAAAAATTCTAAAAACACATTATTGTAGACTTTGTATTCCTTATCCCATTTAGCTATTAAACGAGATTTTGGTCTATGGTCACATGGAACTCTATTCTACGGATAGGTCGATATGTTTATTTGTATACTTTTATGTTTTTTCTTTACTACATTATTCTTCGCCGTGTTTTTTCGTCGTTATAGTCGATTAGAAATATTGATATACAAAGAGATAGTGAGAAGAGGCCCGTGCCCAGCAGTTGTTGCCCAAAGGCAACAACTTGAAGATAGTTAAACTGAGACTCAACACCACAAATAGTGTGGACGCAAAATTTCTGATTACTGTTTTCTTTTGGATTCTACTAATAATTGTCTTGCAAACACAATGTTCATAAAAAACGTAAAACATACTGGCAGAAAAATATAATAATTGTCTTGCAATCACAATGTTCATAAAAAACGTAAAACATACTGGCAGAAAAAACATAATTATTATATTGTGAATTCTTATTTTCGTTCGCAGAGTAAAGTTTTATTTGTAACACGCTTTAATAACGTCAAGCTGTAATCATCATCATCATCAATTTATATATAGGTTCATGATCTCTTTCGTTAGTGACTGACTAATAGACAACATAACACAAAACTAATGTGCGCAAGAAGCTGAAAAATTTCCAACGCAGGTTCGGTACTGCAGGCGAAACCTAGTTTTGTAATAAAATCCAATAAGCTGCATTCCACCCACTTCTACTTTTTGTTTAATTATGAAACTTCGACAATCATATCAAATAATCTGTAAAGACTATAGTATGGCAACATCAAAAAAGTCTGATGATGGAGCTCGTAGGCTCGCCTCCTGTTGCCATAGAATTGATAAGCTAATTTTTCTTACCGATTAACTAATTAACAGCGCCCCGCTCTTTTAAAGTTATAATTATGTTGAATATAAACATGGCTCAGGAATTCTTTTAACGTTGAGTTTTTTAGTGTAGTAAAGGCAGATAAAAGCAAGTTGCTTTAGTTTAAAAAAAAACAAATATTTTTTATTCTTTATCTCAATGATGTAACGATGCCAATGCTTTTACGACGTCTAGATTCTAAGTTGAATGGACTGAAATCCCCAATACTGGAACTATTACAGGGTGTACTCTATAAGACTGTTCTCAATAGAACTAGTTACTTGAAATTAGTTCATTGCTTTCGTAGAAGCTATTAGTATCTAGATTTCTTAATAGGTGGCGAATCGTACAACTTTGTACCCCTATATGCATACAACTACTCTCATAGAAAAAAGCTCGCAAGAAAAAAAGATTCTCTTAGTAGTCATTATTGTACGTACTAGCACTCATAAATCCTATAAAAAATAAAATTTTATAATGTTTCTTTTCTCGAATTTTGATTTTTAAGAAATGTTTAATAGGACTTTCCCTAAACTAGAAGGAAAAATAATAATGCATACAGAATCTGACATACTGCAGAAGCTGCAAAATTATTTTAGCTCAATATTTGAATGGTTTGTGGTTTCAAGTAATCTCACGCATTAAACATTTACATAAATGAAGAAACTTGTACAAAATTATGAGCTCATTCTCTCAAAGCAATACAGGGCGTATTATATCGATAGTTAAGATCCGGAAACGTCGGATAGTACCGCTAATACCATGGCATTGTGGTCGGATAATAATCGCCACATTGTCGCGAGGTGGGCCCTTGATCTCAGATTATCAGAGCAATTGCCAAGGACTGTATCCCAAGCTCATCCCGAGCGCTAGCTATAATACTCGCTAGCCTGTCTCCATACCTACATATATCGAGGTCGGTCTGTTAATCTGTTAAGCTGCGATCGTGAGTGATACACTTAATCTGGGGTATTTACAGTATAATTAGTGGACTCGGCTCCGGCCTGATTAGACGACAATAGATTGATGTAGAGAATAAACCGATTCAACGCACAGCTACGGTAAAATAGATAACTACGGGAATTAATGACGTAGATCCGGTGTGAGCGTTTATTGGTATTTTCGCGTTCGCTTCCTTATATTTTCGTTTGGGTGAACTAAGAGAATTTATTTCGGTATCAGGAATTATGTGATCTATATACTATTGTGTTTTTGCGGAAGTATTATTGTGTTTCCTGGCTTAAGGTTAGTTTTTGTGAAGTGTATTCTTCTACAGGTTTAGATTTATCCAATAGTAGGCAAATAATTCACTGTATGCTATGATACGACAAACATTTTTTTATAACCATAATTACTTTTGTACGGCGTGTTTGGCATGTTATGGCAAAAAATATCACGATGAAAAAATAACAATGATGTCAAAGATAGAAAGTGCTTATAACTCTATCGTGACACCAGTTGAATTATTTCGCACACAGAAGATAATTTATTTAAGAGAATTCTGAACAGATATGCTTTTGTTTCATATGTTGTTAAAATTATTCGTATTTCACTTAACATCAAGCCTAAAATTAAGGCTATTATGTGTTTACTCATCGCACGAATGATCACAATGCGAATGATTCCTTTATTTTTCTTCCAGACCAATAAGTATGCCAAAATATCGTTCAATAAATTAAACATGTGAAAGCTCCAGCAAAGATATTTTAAGACTACGTAAGTCGATTGAATATAGATCCATGTCTTAAAAATTGGCACATTTCAGTCCGAATCTATTGTTATACCGAGGCCAAAGCTTTGACCAGCTACGGGACAATAAACAGCTGACATAATCTTCATATTATTATCGTATGTTGAGACAGATAAACCGTTTACAACCCAAGTGCATTCAATGCGACGCTCAATACAATGCGAGACCTAAGCGGGGTGAATTCGAACGTGTCACTGATTTAACAACATCAAATTGGTTGAAAAAGCTGCAATGTGCTCATATCTGCTTCAGTGAATAGTGATATTTATACCGCCTGGTAATTTATATGACAGAAACTCACTAACACCAAGAAAAGGAATAAATAAACAGTGACCGTTGTTAAGGTATCATTACACATTACAATGTTATACGTGAGGACCTGTATTTGGCTATCTGCTGCTAATAATATAATATTTTTGTCAAATTGGAATAAGCTGTTTGGACCTCCATATATATAATTAAATAACACTAAGGTATGGCCGTGTCAGGGATAGTCTCCCCATCCTAAAGTCATCATAAAATCCACCAACTACTAAGCTATTTTTTGTCCAACGAACACTATTCCAGACATTATGTCACAATTAGAAGCTCAATAACAAAACATCTTGCCCAACGCAAAAAAATGGGATGTACTATAATAGTCTGCCGCACTATAGTAATGTAGCAACAAATCAGTAATAAGCAACTACCGATAGAATATTTCTTGTGCATCCAACCGTGTATAGATAACATCAGTAGGCCAAAGCCCGTATTTTATCTACCTATCTATGTATATATACCCGTGTGTTTTCAACGAAATGCGATTAAATTTTACATGACTCATATTTGGTATTCTGCTAACTAATATCATTATCGTATCATTTGACATTTCTTTCTTTTTCACATAAGTATGACACTGAAATTAGATCAAAACCGCATTTTGAGCAAATAGGTAGGTATAGTTACGAGAATTAGCCCTCCAAATCTGATCATTAATCTGCTGTCACGTTCACGATATTGGTCTACAGGGCGCTATTCTCGCTTGTCGTCTTGTAATTACATACATACATACATACATAGTCTCACGCCTATGACCCCGAAGAGGTAGGCAGAGGTGTATTTCTACACCCACTTTTCGCCAGATATACTTTAGTCCCACGTAATAAAGGGCGAGCCTATTGCCGTACCAGGCATATTTCCAGACTCCGTGCTGCTACTGAGAATTTCGTGACAGAAAAACCCAATAACACTGCCCGACCCAGGAATCGAACCCGGGACCTCCCGATCCCACGCGCACATTTACGCCGCGAGACCATATAACAGTGCGATATACCATACTAAGATAATAAGTTGCTGTTCGAAAGAGGCCTCGCGGCAGTGACGTGGTTAGGTGGCATAACGATTTTGAACTCTATTATAAAGAATGGGTAACAACCGTTCTCGATAGGGAGAGTTGGAAGGATTGTAGAGACGCCTTAGGCGTACAGAGGGACAAGTACTGTAATCTACAAGTCCTTAGATGTTTTACAGTTCACACAACTATGCATAGTTGTAGGTAGTAGCTGATGTAAAGTCAGAAATTGCAAACGTAGGAAATTCAATTGGCTAGCAAACAGTAGCAATGTGAAAGTGTTACACAGAAAACTGTAATTTTTAAGAGAGAGATTTTCGTCTTGCCACACCCGCGCCTTGTTTAGATCTCAGAATGACAGATCCCAGATTCCCTAGTAATCTTTGTTTTACAAATACTTTTAGGAGCCTAGAGGTTTTTCTTTACCCATAATTTCAAATACGTTTTGTATTCGTTATTATCAAGAGATGGTCTTCATAGAAAAATAGAATACCAAAAATACAAAATACACTGATGTAATATCAAACCGTGTTACCACGCAAGAAATATCCTCCTATATCTAGCAGATAGTTCTGGTTATCTGACTGCCTAGCCGGTTAGTCGCAATTAAATGTTTATAACCCAACGTTAAGCCTGCGAGGTGATACGGCACACATTTGCATACTACCTCCCGTGTGAAGCTTTGAAAACACCGTGTTAGAGAGGAATAAGTTTAATTTTACTACTTAGTGCAAAGTCCATGTTTGTGGGGATAGCATTAAATTTTTTAGTCTGTGAAATTGTTACATATCTATGTAGATAATAAAAACTAAACGCTTTGTTTGTAGCTTGTTGATGGCGACGTTTGAAAATGGTCCGATAGCAGAGATGCCTTTTTTAAACTTTTGTAATAGTCGGGATAAAGCATTTTTAGGGTGAAGTAAAGTTTTGAGAGAAAATTAAAAAGGTTCAAATGGTTTGAATTTTTTATGAGACAAGACTGATGTGAGTGGGATTGGCTGTTTTTTTGTAATTTTCAGATGCACCCGAAGGTTTGAAATACAGTAAATATTTATGTAGTGTTTCATGATGTATCTCTGGGTCATCTATACAACTCTAGATGGTATAACCCATCAGTCTTATAGCAGTAAACATCAGCGGCTTTGGTTATATACAAGTTCATAGCATACTTCTCTTTCCCTGGCACCGCGGTAGATGCACCATATCTCTGAAAATCCCATCCGTAGGTCATAGGTTCGAGTGGTTAAAGGTTTGAATAAGTGGAAAAGGTACGTAGGATTCTCCTACAGGCGTTAAGAGACAAAATGTCCGTTGATGTATTTTGGTAGATGGCAATAGGCTCGCCTCTATTGGGACCGAAACACAACTGGCGAAGTGTGGGTGTGTAATACACCTCTGCCTAGCTTCAGGGATAAAAGCGTGAAGTTATGTTATGCTATGAAGTTGTGTCCTTTGACTTCTAGCATCAACGAAGTCACGTGAACTGTAGTCGAACTGTCGCGACTCCACCGTTATTGGTTCGCGGTCTGATGCCGACGAGTCCCAACAACTATTATGGTGAACTTCTATCATACACCATCATACCATCATCGACACGCATTTCGTCAAACTACCTAAGTGAAACTTGCAAGCGTAGGCAGCCATGCCAGCCTTACTACCTCCAATGTTCTCTTGCCTTACACAGATCGGACTATGATCGACCTCTGAACTCACTCGCATACTAAAACTTAATAAGGTGGTCGGACGTCCTACTCACATGACTTGGACTGTGCTCAATTTCTCTAGGTATTTTTAAGTTTAGAAATTATCTTATCTAATAATAATATATATATACTACTATATCATAAAATAGGTACCCAATTCTACGCCAATAACAATTTAATTAGGATTTTCTAAAAGAAAGTACCGTATGAAATTTGAACATCTTCCATCCAGTAATAACTCGCAATATAAGACGCCCACTTAAAATTGGCTTTGCTATGAATATTATTTTGTAGATCTAAAAGAAAATGATTAATATCTGAGTATCTGACGTAGTTTTGATATTCTTGTTTACTAAAGGCTTCTAAGTAAATTCAGACTTGAATTCAGACAGAACTGAAAATAAGGTGTTGATTGTGTCATTCCTTCGTTTTATCATAGACTTCGCCGGTGACTCCACCCGCGTGGAAATCGATTATCGCGGTAAAAAACCTGTGACACTCTCTAGCCGCCTAACTATATTTACACACAAAAATCATACCACAATATCGCAGCAATCAATATTAGTATGGATATTTACTACTTGTGTATTGTAAAAAATGTTTTATCTAAAAATATCCGTAGATATTATTATAAATTTAAATCATGTCCTGTCTCCCAAATCTATGTGTTTCAGATTTAAATCCACCTATGATTCTTAGTCTTCAAGCGGACGTCTAACAAAGTTAATCTTAAGGCTTAGACAGCCTTAAGATTATTATTATATATCTGATTATCATGCTACATTCGCTTTATCAGCAGTTGACTCATATAATATTAACATAAACTTGGCATTATATTCCTAAGCATGTAAAATTAATTATCAAGACCAGAAGGCTGGGTTGTATTTTACCCAGAAGGTAAGTATCGCCATACAACGTGGCAACGCTGCCAGCGTTCTGGGCACGCTGCCAGTTGACGGCGATGTGGATGAATTTCATGACGCGCTCAATTTTTTTTTCTGTATATATTCTTTTGTATGTTCTGTATATATTTCTTTGTATAGTATTTTAAGACTTAGTTACGTTTCAATCTGATATACCTATATATATATAAAGTTGTAAAATAAATTCATACTGATTATTTAAAAAAAAATATATCAAGACAGTAATTTATGACTTGTGAAGTACCGGTACATTGGGGTTACTTTGTGACTGCGGTCAAACTTTGTGACAAACCCATTATTCCATATTTAACGCGACATATCTAGTAATCATAATATTTTAAACGCACCCATTTGTATTTTATGAAAAAAACAAATGTTGACAAATATAATTGCAGCTTCCGTGTTGTCAATGTCTATGGAAATTTTTAGTCTGTGGCGTTTTGAACACGGAGTGAGGTACGGCGCGAAATTATTTTGTTTGAAAACTTTCTCTCAGTTACGAAATAAGAACATTTGTTCAGAGCTGCAGGTATGTGTTTCTTATTGAAAATTTTACGCTGAAAACGATAAACTATGGTATTTGTTTCTAAGTACTCATTTAAAACAATAATTTGCTAATATGTAAAAAATCAAAACATCCTAGGGTAACTTTGTGGCAAAGTGATATTCACATGCGGAGTTGCCAGGTACGTCCGAGAAATAAGAAATGGTAGAAGTATTCTTTTTCTAACCCATTCCCAGTCCCATGAGCCACATGTGGCTCATAACAATTGAATTTCTATTGTGTCTGCGGTCGGACAGTGAAAGTCCGACCGCACACATTAATTTAAAAAAGTCACATGTTTGGTATAAAATTGTAATTTGATCATCAAGGATGTATGTCAATTTGTCACAAAGTAACCTCTTATTTGTTCTTACTATATTTACAATGTATCCATTATGGTCGTCACAAACTTACACTTAAAATCTTTGTTTTTTTGTAGAAATCGAACCTACAAAAAGAAGGTTGGTGGGCGTACTTACCAGAATTATACACCTGAAACATTGCAGCGCGCTGTCGGAGAAATTCAAAATAAACAAATAAGTTTCCCTGCAGCGTCCGAAAAATACAACATTCACCGTAACACGCTTTTCAACAAAGTCAAAGGGAAGAACTCACTTACTGCCGAGGAGAATGATTTTGTATGTCACGTTATTGCTATGTCCAGTTATGGTTTTCCCGTTACTCCACATGATTTGAAATGCATTGTACGCTCGTATTTGGAAAAGATAGGAAGACGAGTTCCTCAGTTTAAAGGTAATTTACCGAGTTCTGACTGGATTCGAAGCTTTATAAATCGACTCAAGTCTATTCTATCGCATAGATTTGCTCAAAATATCAAGAACGCTCGTGCTAATAGTAATAAACGAAGAGGTGATAAACAATTTTTTTGACCACATACAAAATGAACTGGAAGGCGTACCTCCGAGCAGCATTTGGAACTACGATGAGACAAATCTTGTCGATGATCCTGGGACAAAAAAGTGTTGGTCAGAAGAGGCACCAAATATCCCGAGATTATCAGAAATTCCACTAAAGCGTGTACATCTATCATGGTATGTGGCAATGCTAATGGTGAGACTGCACCAGTTTATGTGAACTACAAGTCACAAAAATTGTGGCAGATTTGGATTGAGGGAGGACCTGAAGGAGCAAGATATAACTGTAGCAAATCTGGGTGGTTTGACAGTCAAAGCTTTGAAGACTGGTTTATATACACAATGTTGCCAATATTAAAAAACAAGTTGGCAAAAAAGTACTGATTGGAGACAATCTAAGTTCACATATAAACAGGGAAGTTCTCAGGAAGTGTGAAGAAAACCACATTGCATTTATCTGCTTGGCGCCTAATGCTACACATCTCTTGTAACCACTTGACGTGGCTTATTTTCGGCCTCTGAAAGGACATTGGAAGAAAATATTGTCACAGTGGAAAGAAACCGCATATGGAAGCCGTTGTGCTACAATACCAAAGGACTGTTTTCCAAGGCTTATTAAACAACTTTTTGAGTCACTTAAGCCTATAGAAAAAGAAAATTTAACAGCAAGCTTTCGTAAATGTGGAATTTCACCAATCAACAGGGATGTTGTTTTGGCTCGTATTCCAAAAAATGTTTTGGAAACAAACTTACGGCAAGTAGGAGCTGTTGGTGATTCATTTATCGATTTTTTAAAAGAGACGAGAGACACTCAAACTATGTTCAACCAAAGAAGGAAACGTAAAGCTGTTAATGTTGTTCCTGGGAAGAGCGTGTCATTGGCAGACATACCCGATATGACCCCTGCCACATCGTCGATCGTGGCGTTGCAGAAAAGAAAAACAAAAAAGACTGCAACAAAATCAGCAGGAAAACACAAAAAGAACAAAAAAGCTCGCAATAGCCTCTCATCTTCTGAAGAAAGTGGCGATAATTATTCTTTGAGAGAAAACAGTTGCAGCCCTTTGAATTTGGACGAAGATGAAACTTTAGATGAGACTGTGATTCCTTCAACGTCGACGGGTTTATGTTTGCAGAAAAAGACAAAGAAAAATAATCCCTCCGAAATAAATATAAATTATGAAACAATAATTGATACACAGGTGGATGACACAAACGGTGCATCATCTTCTGAAGAAAGTTGCAATAGTTACTCCCTATTAGCTCATCACAGTTATATCGCAATGATTTATAATCAAGAAGAAAGTGAGACCGAATTTGAAGAGATCGAAAATATACCACCAAACCAGCTTACTTCCACATTCAACCAAGGAGATTATGTGATTGTAAACTATGATGAAATTTTCTATCCGGGGAGAATAACTTCAGTGGATAAAGACACATTTCTTATCAGCACTATGATAAAAGGGAACAAGTTTTGGAAATGGCCGGAAAAAAAGATGAGATTTGGTACACACGCGAAACGGTAAAAGATAAAATAAAAGAACCCAAAAAAGTAACAAACAGAGGTCATTACAACGTTCTGGAAATGATGCGTTACCTTTAAATTGGATTTTTTCTGTTTTTTTAGTAAAAAAATTACTATTGTTCCTTTATTAAATTATTTTATAAATAAAAATAAACTGTTTTTTTTAAACCTTGTGTATAGTAGATTTTTAACTGAACAGTTGGCAACTTTTTCATTTTAGTCTATTTAGTAACATGTATATTAACGGAATATTGGGTTATTTTAGGCCAGCAGTCGATTTCTGTGGAAATGGGAAGCATTTTATGGAGTGCCATAAAGTAGCCCCATGCCTCGGGAAACTTTGTGACAGACATTGGAAGGTTGTCAATACTAAAATATAGATTTTTTTATAAATATTCAATTGATTTGATTGTGAACATATAGCCCAATAGATCAATCATTTAAAATGATATGGCGTTGGAATATAATTGAAAAACAAAAAAAGATATGGCCGGATAACCTCAAAACTTGTCACAAAGTTACCCCAAGTTACGGAATAAAGAATTATAAATCTATCTAATTCGATACCAGAACTATTATCTTGTATCTTGTAACGAGTACGTACATACAGCAACAAGTCAAGCTAAATAGTTGCAGTACGATTAGAACATTTATTTCCTAAGCAATAAGAACGGTACAAAGGTTTTGACCTTTGTCAAAACCTTTGTACCGGTCTAGTCTAGCTTGATGTGTAGCCGTGTCTATATGCATTTACTGGACTATCAATAGTTTCAAAGGTATACTTAATATATTTTCAGCGCTATCGTGTAGGTGAGCGAATTAAAAAAAATGTTTCAAAGAACCATTATAAAGTTCTGATTGCAACATAGCTTGTAGACCCGAATTTTGCGCTAAAGCAAGTTTATTTCAAAACGAACTCGAATACAAGAGTAATCGAGCCACTGAAAATTGTACGTTCCACTTTGTGCACTGAGCTTAACAGACATATTCAACGATTTTCTAACGCCTTTCATCGTCCTCAAAGTCAGCTACATACATACTAGTACGCTCTGGTGAATATTTTTGTGCTCGCCCGTACATGGCGGTTGCTTTGCCCCGAACACGGCTTATGTAGATATCGCTCTAGGCCGGACAATATGTTATTTGCTGTAATCGACTGTACATTCGCTAGCTTCATATTTGTTGCATGGTAACACGGTTTGATATTACATCAGTGTATTTTGTATTTTTGGTATTCTATTTTTCTATGAAGACCATCTCTTGATAATAACGAATACAAAACGTATTTGAAATGATGGGTAAAGAAGAACCTCTAGGCTCCTTAAAAGTATTTGTAAAACAAAGATTACTAGGGAATCTGGGATCTGTCATTCTGAGATCTAAGCAAGGCGCGGGTGTGGCAAGACGAAAATCTCTCTCTTAAAAATTACAGTTTTCTGTGTAACACTTTCACATTGCTACTGTTTGCTAGCCAATTGAATTTCCTACGTTTGCAATTTCTGACTTTACATCAGCTACTACCTACAACTATGCCTAGTTGTGTGAACTGTAAAACATCTAAGGACTTGTAGATTACAGTCCTTGTCCCTCTGTACGCCTAAGGCCTCTCTAAACTCCTTACACCTCTCCCTATCGAGAACGGTTGTTACCCATTCTTTATTATAAAGTTCAAAATCGTTATGCCACCTAAACGTGGCACTGCCGCGAGGCCTCTTTCGAACAGCTACTTATTATCTTAGTATGGTTTATCATTATTCATGTTGTTAAATATGGTCGAAATTAATGTATTTCGATATCTTGTTGACACATACATATCAGAGAGTGAAAATTTATGTCAAAGGAATCTGTGGTCTTTGCAATACTTTAAAGGTATAGCAATAACTCACATTTTATGGATTGATGATACCTTAATTACAAGACGACAAGCGAGAATAGTGCCCTGTAGGTCAATATCGTGAACTTGACAGCAGATTAATGATCAGAATTGGAGGGCTACATCTCGTAACTATACCTATTTGCTCAAAATGCAGTTTTGATCTAATGTGAGTGTCACACTTATGTCATAAATGGTATTATCATAAATGAACTGATATTGGAATGATATAGCGACTAGATCGTAAATTGTACAACGTGTCAAACTATGTGTCCCCACCATACTATTTATGTCAAATGATACGATAATGATATTAGTTAGCAGAATACCAAATATGAGTCATGCAAAATTTAATCGCATTTCGTTGAAAATACACGGGTATATATATTGATAGGTAGATAAAATACGGGCATTGGTCTACTGATGTTATCTATACACGGTTAGATGCACAAGAAATACTCTATCGGTAGTTGCTTATTGCTGATTTGTTGCTACATTACTATAGTGCGGCAGACTATTAGAGTACATCCCATTTTTTTGCGTTGGGCAAGGTGTTTTGTTATAGAGCTTTTAATTGTGACATAATGTCTGGGATAGTGTTCGTTGGACAAAAAATAGCTTAGTAATTGGTGGATTTTATGATGTTTTTAGGATGGGGAGACTATCCCTGACACGGCCATACCTTAATGTTATTTAATTATATGTATATATGGAGGTCCAAACAGCTTATTCTAATTTGACAAACAATATTATATTATTAGCAGCAGATAGCCAAATCCAGGTCCTCACGTATAACATTGTAATGTGTAATGATACCTTAACAACGGTCACTGATTATTTATTCCTTTTTTTGGTGTAAGTGAGTTTCTGTCATATAAATTACCAGGCGGTATAAAGATCACTATTTACTGAAGCAGATTTATTTATTTATTTATTTGTGACAAACAAACAGTAACACATTATATCTGCGCACATAATGTTAACAAAGACATTATTATAAATGTGAAACCCACAGCGTTAGCCACAGCATATACAATTCATATGACTATATTATACTATACTGTACTATACCATACTATACTAATGAACAATCTGTGCGAGTAAGACTACAAGATTGTTCAAATAACTATACATCTGAATCCTTAAGTTTATTTAACAAAGCAGAACGAAATCTATTTGCTGACACTGAGAATAAATCTAATTCTGTAGTTTCTGAACAAAAGTCATTATAGTTTTTGCACAAGCGACGTAGAGGCGCCCGCAGACCAGCATTGGTGCGGCAATGGGACACAGCAAAAAGAGGACGTGCGCGCATCTTTCGTCTAATAACAGGTCTTGGGACACAGTAGCATATTTTATTAGTAATCTCAGAACAGTTATACCTGTTATAGCATAAGTCGAAAATAAACATAATTTCTAGATATAAACGTCTAGACTTCAGGCTCATTAGATTGTATTTATCAAGAAGATTTTTATAGGTTGGGAAATTGGTTGGGAAATTGGATTATTGAATTAGGAATATGAGCACATTGGAGCTTTTTCAACCGATTTGATGTTGTTAAATCAGTGACACGTCCGAATTCACCCCGCTTAAGTCTCGCATGGTATTGAGCGTCGCATTGAATGCGCTTGGGTTGTAAACGGTTTATCGGTCTCTACATACGATAATAATATGAAGATTATGTCAGTTGTTTATTGTCCCGTAGCTGGTCAAAGCTTTGGCCTCGGTATAATAATATAATAATAGATTCGTACTGAAATGTGCCTATTTTTAGGACATGGATCTTTATTCAATCGACTTATGTAGTCTTACATTATCCTTGCTGGAGCTTTCACATCTTTAATTTATTGAACGATATTGTGGCATACTTAGTGGTCTGGAAGAAGATTAAAGTGATCATTCGCATTGTGATCATTCGTGCGATGAGTAAACACATAATACCCTAAATTTTAGGCTGGATGTAAGGTGAAATACGAGTTTAACAACATATGAAAGAAAAGCATATCTGTTCAGAATTCTCTTAAATAAATTATCTTCTGTGTATGAAATAATTCAACTAGTGTCACGATAGAGTTGTAAGCACTTTCTAACTTTGACATCATCATCATGTTACTTTTTCATCATGATAATTGTTTGCCATACCATGCTAAAGCCCGCCGTACAGAAGTAATTATGGTTATAAGAAAAATGTTTGTCGTATCATAGTATACAGTAAATTATTTGCCTACTATTGGATAAACCTAAACCTGTAGAAGAATACACTTCACAATAAAACTAACCTTAAGCCAGGAAACACAGTAATACTTCCGCCAAAACACAATAGTAGGCAAACATAATTCCTGATACCGGAATAAATTCTCTTCGAAGTTCATCCAAACGAAAACATAAGGAAGCGAACGCGAAAACACCAATTGTAAAATAAATTAAATTGTAATAATTAAGCGCAAGGTTAATTATTATTAATCATACGCTCACACCGGATCTACGTCATTAATTCCTGTAGTTATCTCTTTTACCGTAGCTGTGCGTTGAATCGGTTTATTCTCTACATCAATCTATTGTCGGCTAATCAGGCCGGAGCCGAGTCCACTAATTATACTGTAAATACCCCAGATTAGGTGTATCACTCACGATCGCAGCTTAACAGATTAACAGACCGACCTCGATATATGTAGGTATGGAGACAGGCTAGCGAGTATAGCGCTCGGGATGAGCTCGGATACAGTCCTTAGCAATTGCTCTGATAATCAGAGATCAAAGTCCCACCTCGCGACAATGTAGCGATTATTATCCGACCACAATGCCGTGGTATTAGCGGTACTATCCGACGTTTCCGGATCTTTACTATCGATATAATACGCCCTGTTTTGCTTTGAGAATACGAGCTCATAATGTTGTACAAGTTTCTTCATTTATGTAAATGTTTAATGCTTTACTTAAAATCTTGATTACTTAAAATCACAAACCATTCAAATATTGAGCTAAAATAATTTTACAGCTTCTGCAGTATGTCAGATTCTGTATGCATTATTATTTTTCCTTCTAGTTTATTAAAGGTCCTATTAAACATTTCTTAAAAATCAAAATTCGATAAAAGAAACATTATAAAACTTTATTTTTTAATAGGATTTATGAGTGATAGTACGTACAATAAAATCTATTTTTCTTGCGAGCTTTTGTCTATGAGAGTAGTTGTATGCGTATAGAGCAAAGTTGTATGACATGATTCGCCACCTATTAAGAATCTTGGCACTAATAGCTTTTACGAAAGCAATTAACTAATTTCAAGTAACTAGTACTATTGAGAACTGTTCCATAGAGTACACCCAGTAATAGTTCCAGTAATGGGGGTTTCAGTCCATTCAACTTAAAATCTAAACGTCGTAAAAGCATTGAGATAAAGAATATTTTTTTTTTATCTGAAGCAACTTGCTTTTATCCGCTTTTACTACACTAAATAACTCAAGAATTCCTGAGCCATGTCGGAGGCAGTCTAATATTAACCCAGGTATCGCCATGAATTTTTAGGTCCCACGTAATAGGGGGCGAGTCTATTGCCGTTACCGGGCACATCACCAGACTCCGTGATGCTACCTACTGAAAATTCGGAAAAACTCAGTAACACTTTTGCTCGACCCGGGAATCGAACCCGATTTCGATTTCCAATTACGCCGAATGACATTTTTGTTTCCATTGGTCGATTTATCCTCCATTCCTAAGGTCAACGCGAACTTTATAAGATGATAATAATTTTACCCTTTCTATAACTTCTAAGCCAAAAAATGTAAATAAATGCCAATGCCAAATAATTTCGACAACATCTCATTGTCTGAAATATAAAGTTCAATTATTTCATTTTTAAGTTTTTCCCCCTTTTCTGCAACAACCTGTCACTCCTCTTCGTCTTCTTCTCTTCCTCTCTTAATAACTCATCGAGTCGCTTATCAACACTTCCATACTCTCTTCAATGTCAATATTCGATGTTTCCGTTTCGCTCAAACAGACTTCATTATCGGGCGAAACAAACTTGTTTACGTTCTCTGCATCTTCGCTATTCATTATTATTTATTTAAGTAAATATACGGCGGCGCATCGTCATCGAGTGGCCGGCCGCTAGGTACCTGCGAGGGTCTAGCCGAATGCACACGTGCGCCGAGAACAAAAGAATTTCGCTCGCTCGGCGTAAACTACTATTATTCGTATAAAGATTATTTTATGTAACACTATTACCTCGTACGAGTACCGTAACAAGACTGTGGGAAAGAAGCTTGGACATTTATAAAATAAGTATACTTCGCTAGGTTTTACCCGCGGTTTAACCAAAGAGCTATGGCAGATTTTTAGTTCAGTGCACTAAAAGTGTCTTTAAAACTCATTACCACCAAAATTCATGAAATATTTTTATACGATTTTCTATATTTTAGCCGAATTTAGATAAGGCTAGGTAAAAAAGTATAACATCAAAAATAGCTATTATGTTAATTGATTTCCGGATTTTCATAATGGCCATTTCTTTGGTTTGTCAGAAAGCCACAAGGTTGCCAGAGTAAATAATAATTATTGCCAAGATAGAATCAAAAATGTTTGATTATAGATTGAGAGATTTAAATTATTCATTAATATGAATAATACTATTTTTTGCTTGTTACGTTTATTTTTAAGCGGATTTTAAATAAAGTACAGTATTAAAAACTCCTTTCGACATTTATTAGGACTGGGCGCTATAGTAAAAAATACAACATGACATTTGATATTTCGATTTTTTTCACATCTCGCTGGCGCCCTTTGGCGCTTGTTTGTTTGTGTTCTGAGTGTTTTCGCTGCTTTTCAGACTTTTCTCTCTATGTACAGAGGATCTGAAGGTATTTTGTGGTCACAAATCCGAGTAGTGCCTACACCTGGGGTTGCTTGACTTGCGTAATCGTTAATTATGTTTACTAGTGGGCATAAATAGTATTATGCCATCGAGCTCCTTCAGTTTTATTTACCAATAAATTATTATTTGATGCAACATATACAAAATAGATGGTTAATAATGACATAACCTATAAAACTTCTTATCATAATAACTCAAAAACCAGACCTCCTATAGTTACAACATTTTTACCTTTAGAATCAGCAATATATATTCTATCAAATAATGTATATTTCATTTATAGATGCTAACTTTGGTGATTAACTAAAATGATGTATGGGAAGCTGCCATATCTCTTTTCCAAGCTAATCTGTTTCAATTCGATTTCCTACAGCTTTGTAGCTGGTGTCTTGTACCTGTTAATTATACTTGCAGCCAATGAAGCCAGCCTATGAAGATAATATACTCCTACATTGTTCTATTTGTCTGATCGCCAAAGAATAGGCAGAGTAGGCAAAGGTCTTCAATGTCCTCGAGCTCAAAATCGATCCACAAAAAAGTGGTGTAAGCGCTGTGCGAGGTGGATATGCCCTGATCATCAAGTCGTCCTATGTTTTGAATATGACACAAATGATTAATAAATCATTTGAAACATTTTGTACTATCATGTTATGTAATTTGATCTAAAATATGCCAAAGCTGTTGATTTTATTAATGATCTCAATAGAAAGTTCCTCAGCTAAGCTTAGCCCTTAGAAATGTTAATTTTTGTTATTCTTCTATTTTGTAATAAATATAATTTCGAAATAATTCATTGCTTTTATTTTAGTACCATATTTTTACAAAAAAAAAACCAATTTTGATCTTTCTACTATGGTAGCACACGCGAGCAAACATGCAAAAAAATAGGGCGAGTGTACTGTAGTGTTAAATTGCTGTTTCTTTTTATTGCGTTGACATAGAACTTTGATTTCGTTACAGCTTAAAGGTATTATACACCTGAGTATTTGATATGAATTTCAATTTAATACCTCTACGCGTTGATGAGAAAATGGTAGATAACTTTAAAATTACTATAAATATTTTTATGATATGATTTAACAAAAATTTACGGTTTTCGCAATTTCTCCTTCATTTGTGCTATAAGACATTGCTTCGTAGAAAATTTCAAGATTCTGAGTGCACGGAAAGTACCCTGTAGGTTTCCCTTGCGAGTTTCGAAGATTGCGGCAATATGCAGATAAACTGCTGTATCTTTTTTTTTAGTTTAGAAGTTTGATTTTTTCACAAATTCATGGGACACTAGACATGACTATTTGATATAAATTTTAGTTTGATACCTTCACGCGTTTCTGAGAAAAAGGGTTTTGACAGACGGACGGACAACAAAGTTATCCTATAAGGGTTCCGTTATTTCATTTCGAGGTACGAAACCCTAAATAGCTACTTTATAAAAATAAGTAATGGAAAATATTCCACGATTATTAGCTTAGAGAATTTTCAATTCTGAGGTAAGAATGTCGGAGTACAATACCAATTTGCTTCTAACAGATTAGGTTAGAAACATGTATAAGAATAAAGCTAGTGATCGACAAACACAGCAATGCGAAGTGACACGATTTGATTTGACACATTACACAAGAATCTAGGTTTTTGCTTCGCCTAGTCGCAACGTATCGAATAATATTGCTATGATATATAGGCGATAATATTGGATCCCATCGCTAATTGGGACACTGTTACATCATCCTGTGATATAGCAAACCAATAAGAGATCTAAACCTGTAGGTTTAGCTAAAGGCCGATAACAGTTACCTATTTCTTTACTAAAAGAGTATTTGCGGTTACGGCCGTCAGAATACCGCCTACTAGTATCTTCAGTGGGGCACATTTAAGTGCATATTTGTTTGTATTATTTTGTAGGTTGAATATATTTTGTGAGTCAGTCCACGTTTTAGCAGGGGTGGCCCTGATCCTACTGTACCGTGGCGTAAAATACCCACTGCAGTTTATTATAGAATGAGTTTATTAGTCGTCTATGGGGTAGGTATGAAAGAACCACTGTGGGATTTCGTTGTGTTGCAAGCTATAGAAATGTCAGCAAGTATGTTTTATAACTTGTAGGTTATTATTCAAAACGTTTACGTGTTTAGTCTGATTCATGAAAATATACAATAGTTGCAAGCTTATTGAAACTAAATCCCAAGCTGAAATCAACATACTTATTTATTAATAATCAACAGTAACATCGTTGTGATTAATTAATTAGTCCTGTTTAAGAATTAGTAATATAGAGACTAATTTAAAGTACGATTTTTAGGGTTCCGTACCCGTACCAAGGTAAAAAAAAGGAACCCTTATAAGCTCACTTTCTTGTCCGTCGGTCTGTCTGTCTGTCAGTCTGTCTGTCTGTCTGTCTGTCTCTGTGTCACCACCGATTTTCCCAGGAACGGGTGGACGAGCAAATTGCAACTTATACCAGATACTGAGGTCTATGGTTCCTATTAGGTGTATAAAAATCAGGGTCTTGGGTCTACCCGATAAAAAGATATGGTCAAAATTAGATTTTTGCGAACTTGTAAGTACCAAAATTAACCTTAATTTTCAACTTTTTAAATTTTCGGATTTTTTCCTATACTTGTGCTGTAAGACCTTGGTTTTAACCAAAATTGACAATTCTAGGTCAACCGTAAGTACCCTATAGGTTTTGGGTCGAAAACCTATATGGTAGTTCCCGTTGAATTAGAATCACGAAATTTGGCCAAAAGCACGGTCTTATAGCACAAATAAAGGAAAAATTACAAAAAATAAAAAAGTGGAAAATTTAAGGGTGTCCCCATACATTCATAGAAGACTCCACTTAAGATAGTCTTCTAAGTTATATGGGCGCTCATACAGATTTAGAGGACTAGCGTAATTAGCACCAACCTCAAATAAGATAAAATTAAAATGCGTACGGAACCCTCGGTGCGGAGGTCAGACTCGCACTTGCCTAAATGTTTCACCTTAAAAACTAGTCATGAATAATATACAACGAGAAATGTATTTAAAACTTT
Source organism: Euclidia mi (assembly GCA_944739405.2). NCBI lineage: Eukaryota > Metazoa > Arthropoda > Insecta > Lepidoptera > Erebidae > Euclidia > Euclidia mi. The sequence continues at coordinate 76,865,607 of OX123186.2, read as the reverse complement.
AGACCTGCAGATTAGACATTGTGCCTTGCTTAAAATATAAATTCATCTTTTCGAGAATAACTTATGATAGTATTATACAAAGTTGAATAGAAGAAAAATAAAGGATTATACCAGGTGTAGAGCAACCACATAGATCACAGTCGGTACCCGCCTAAGTTTTAATCTGTTTGTAAAGCACTGTGATTATAGAAGTTACGTTCTTTGTAACGCTCCTTTTGTTCGATAGAAACATTGCTAGGATTGTTTTTTATATTTTTTGTTATTATATTTAATCTTTAATTCAATATTTATTAACTTTTTCTATGATAACGTTAATTCGTAATTTTTCTAAGTTTATTTACCTTATTAAAAATATAAAAGATCTATGATTCCAAAGGCTTGAACAGGAGGGCCCAGTTACGCAGTAGCAATTTAAAATCAATTTTGAGGTTCTGTAAAGTTGGTAACATAAATATTCTACTCTAAGGGCATGAAACAGCTATGAGCTCAAAATAAAGTTCAGGTCCGGCATAGCCGTGGGTAATAGGTTGTATAAGATAAAACTTTTTCAATATAAATTATTGTCACTTTTAATTTCGAAGTCTACTCAAAGGTACAAACTTTATGAACACATATTCATCGATAAAACTTTTTTTAATAACTTTGTTCTGTATATTGTTTGATTCAGTTCACGCCTGAAAGGACTTGATTATGAACACATTTCTTTTTAATAAATTTCGCAAAATCTTCCGTCGTGTTCACGTTAAAGCCAATTTCAAAAATACGAAATGTTAAGTTGCTTGGAATAGACTTGAAACACCATGAAGGCGTCAAAGGCTCACAAAACAACACAATTACACAACGCAAGACTAAAGCGTGTATGTATGTGTCATATCCTGTGTCATATGTAGACGGTGCCTGTCTAGGGAGCTATCCGAGCCCCATGTAATTTCCCGTTTAGACCGATACATGGCAGATCAATACTAAGTCTTTCTTTGCTTCGCAGTCCATGTATTTGCTATGATCGTCATGCGTGTAACGTCAATTCGCATAAGTGTATTTATGTACATACCGAAATACACATAATACACGATACATATCTTGTATGTATTTTTTTTATTTGCCATTATTCTTCGCCATGTTTTTGACCGGTAGTTATTGAGAAATGTAGGCATAAATAGTCATGTAATATAATTACTTCTGAGAAATCTATTTCTACAAATACTTCCAAATATTTAAATAAATTTTTGATAGGCAAATAGGACAGGCACAAGAGTTGTACATACTCTTACGAAAAGAAAGCTTATCGTTTGGATGGTATCACTACGTGGCATTGGACTAACAGCAAATAGGCTGCATCGATCTAAAGAAAATAATCCAGGCCTGATGTAAAGTTTCAAACTTTAAGTTTGTATACATGAAGGTATAATTAAGTATGCTAGCTACATCCAGCCATCACAATCTAAAGCTAACAAAACTAATAATAGTCGATATTCATACTATTTACTATTCCAATGTAATACATCTGAGAGTTTGTATATTTCATTGAACGCGTGAATTGCAACAACTGATTCGATCTGAAAAAAATGTTTGTGTTGGATAGCCCATTTGTCGAGGTAGCTTAAAGGCTATTACATATAACATTACGCTATGCCAGGAGCCAGGGAAGCGGAGCAGTAGCCATACATAACACAGTTGTAACCGCGGGATCGGCTATTCTAAGAATAATTGTAGATACATATATGTATACCTGCGTAACTTCATTACAACACTGGATGTTCCATACAAATATTTCAATGCAATGAAACTTTTACATGTCTCTTTAGTTTTTATTGCACTTTCCATTTTGTAAGTACTCACTCCGCTGCTAGCAAAATGGAATTGTGTGTTGAGTCTCATTTTAACTATCTTCAAGTTGTTGCCTTTGTAGTGTGGACTCAAACTTATTCCTGATTACAGTTTTCCTTCGTATTCTTCTAATTATTGTCTTGCAAACACATTTTACATAAAAAAAATGTAAAACATACTGGCACAAAGAACACATTGTATTAAGAAGCATTTTTCCTCCGTAGATTGGAGTTTTATTTGTGATACGCTTTAATAATTATGTCGAACTGTACTTATAATTACTCACTGACTGATAGACAACGCGCAGCCTAAATTAATTTGCGCAAGAAGCTAAAATATCTATTGGGAGTATTGGCGGTGCTAAGATTCTAACTAGCGACCCTAGCGCTGAATTTATAAGTTGTCTAAGTACCTACGACATTTTCACAGATCACTACTACTTTTGACACTTTTCACAGCTCTCAATACGATTACCACTATAACCTCGTAAAAAAATTGCATTGAAAGTTGTGAAAAGTGCCGTCTTAGACAATCTTATATTTTAGACAATAGATATCTTAGACAAGCCAATAGAGGAGCACTAAGAGATGCTTTTTTATAATATTACCACCTATTCTTCTTCACCTTTTCTTCTAGGTTAAATATTTCCAATGCTGCTGGCAAAGCCTATTTCTTTAATAAAATCTAAAAAGCTGAACTTCACACATTTCTACTTCTTGTATCATTATGAAAATTTGACAATCATATTAAATTCTGAGATAAGAAATAGGTAAAAGATTGTCATTGGGTGGTTTTAGATGAGAAACAAATATATGGTAACGTTGGAATAGTCTGATTTTGGAGCTTGAAGGTAGGAGAGGAAATGCCAGGGTTTCGAACTTGAAGTTTACGCCTTCCGCATTACAATGAAATCACATGATTGTGGTTCTTCTATTTACAATATGTATTATATATGGTAGAACCGAATGCTTGTGGTTCCATTTTGCAAAAAAAAAATTGTCATTAAATTATGAATTTATTTTACACATAACGGGACCACAGAAATTTGGTTCTATTTGATGTATTATAATAAGAAGTCAGAATACCGCCTACTTGTATCTTCAGTGGGGCACATTTAAGTGCATATTTGGTTGTATTATTTTGTAGGTTAAATATATTTTGTGAGTCAGTCCACGTTTTAGCAGGGGTGGCCCTTATCCTACTGTACCGTGGCGTAAAATACTCACTGCAGTTTATTATAGAATGAGTTTATGAGTCGTCTATGGAGTAGGTATGAAAGAACCACTGTGGGATTTCGTTGTGTTGCAAGCTAAAGAAATGCCAGCAAGTATGTTTTATAACTTGTAGGTTATTATTCAAAACGTTTACGTGTTTAGTCTGATTCATAAAAATATACAATAGTTGCAAGCTTATTGAAACCAAATCCCAAGCTGAAATCAACATACTTATATATTAATAATCAACAGTAACATCGTTGTAATTAATTAATTAGTCCTGTTTAACAATAAGTAATATAGAGACTAATTTAAAGTACGATTTTTAGGGTTCCGTACCCGTACCAAGGTAAAAAAAAGGAACCCTTATAAGCTCACTTTCTTGTCCGTCGGTCTGTCTGTCTGTCTGTCCGTGTGTCACCACCGATTTGCCCAGGAACGGGTGGACTAGCAAATTGCAATTTATACCAGATACTGAGGTTTATGGTTCCTATTAGGTGTATAAAAATCAGGGTCCTGGGTCTACCCGATAAAAAGATATGGTCAAAATTAGATTTTTGCGAACTTGTAAGTACCAAAATTAACCTTAATTTTCAACTTTTTTAATTTTCGGATTTTTTCCTATACTTGTGCTGTAAGACCTTGGTTTTAACCAAAATTGACAATTCTAGGTCAACCGTAAGTACCCTATAGGTTTTGGGTCGAAAACCTATATGGTAGTTCCCGTTGAATTAGAATCACGAAATTTGGCCAAAAGCAGGGTCTTATAGCACAAATAAAGGAAAAATTACAAAAAATAAAATAGTGGAAAAATAAGGGTGTCCCCATACATACATAGTAGACTCCACTTAAGATAGTCCTCTAAGTTATATGGGCGCTCATACAGATTTAGAGGACTAGCGTAATTAGCACCAACCTCAAATAAGATAAAATTAAAATGCGTACGGAACCCTCGGTGCGGAGGTCAGACTCGCACTTGCCTAAATGTTTTACCTTAAAAACTAGTCATGAATAATATACAACGAGAAATGTATTTAAAACTTTAGACCTGCAGATTAGACATTGTGCCTTGCTTAAATATAAATTCATCTTTTCGAGAATAAATTATGATAGTATTATACAAAGTTGAATAGAAGAAAAATAAAGGATTATACCAGGTGTAGAGCAACCACATAGATCACAGTCGGTACCCGCCTAAGTTTTAATCTGTTTGTAAAGCACTGTGATTATAGAAGTTACGTTCTTTGTAACGCTCCTTTTGTTCGATAGAAACATTGCTAGGATTGTTTTTTTATATTTTTTGTTATTATATTTAATCTTTAATTCAATATTTATTAACTTTTTCTATGATAACTTTAATTCGTAATTTTTCTAAGTTTATTAACCTTATTAAAAATATAAAAGATCTATGATTCCAAAGGCTTGAACAGGAGGGCCCAGTTACGCAGTAGCAATTTAAAATCAATTTTGAGGTTCTGTAAAGTTGGTAACATAAATATTCTACTCTAAGGGCATGAAACAGCTATGAGCTCAAAATAAAGTTTAGGTCCGGCATAGCCGTGGGTAATAAGTTGTAAAATAAGTTGTATAAGATAAAACTTTTTCAATATAAATTATTGTCACTTTTAATTTCGAAGTCTACTCAAAGGTACAAACTTTATGAACACATATTCATCGATGAAACTTTTTTAAATAACTTTGTTCTGTATATTGTTTGATTCAGTTCACGCTTGAAAGGACTTGATTATGAACACATTTCTTTTTAATAAATTTCGCAAAATCTTCCGTCGTGTTCACGTAAAAGTCAATTTCAAAAATACGAAATGTTAAGTTGCTTGGAATAGAGTTGAAACACCGTGAAGGCGTCAAAGGCTCGCAAAACAACACAATTACACAACGCAAGACTCAAGCGTGTATGTATGTGTCATATCCTGTGTCATATGTAGACGGTGCCTGTCTAGGGAGCTATCCGAACCTCATATCATTTCCCGTTTAGACCGATACATGGCAGATCAATACTTTTTTTTTGGATAGCCCATTTGTCGAGGTAGCTTAAAGGCTATTACATATAACATTACGCTATGCCAGGAGCCAGGGAAGCGGAGCAGTAGCCATACATAACACAGTTGTAATCGCGGGATCGGCTATTCTAAGAATAATTGTACATACATATATGTATACCTGCGTAACTTCATTACAACACTGGATGTTCCATACAAATATTTCAATGCAATGAAACTTTTACATGTCTCTTTAGTTTTTATTGCACTTTCCATTATGTAAGTACTCACTCCGCTGCTAGCAAAATGGAATTGTGTGTTGAGTCTCAGTTTAACTATCTTCAAGTTGTTGCCTTTGTAGTGTGGACTCAAACTTATTTCTGATTACAGTTTTCCTTCGTATTCTTCTAATTATTGTCTTGCAAACACATTTTACATAAAAAAAATGTAAAACATACTGGCACAAAGAACACATTGTATTAAGAAGCATTTTTCCCTCCGTAGATTGGAGTTTTATTTGTGATACGCTTTAATAATTATGTCGAACTGTACTTATAATTACTCACTGACTGATAGACAACGCGCAGCCAAAATTAATTTGCGCAAGAAGCTAAAATATCTATTGGGAGTATTGGCGGTGCTAAGATTCTAACTAGCGACCCTAGCGCTGAATTTATAAGTTGTCTAAGAACCTACGACACTTTCACAGATCACTACTACTTTTGACACTTTTCACAGCTCTCAATACAATTACCACTATAACCTCGTAAAAAAATTGCATTTAAAGTTGTGAAAAGTGTCGTCTTAGACAATCTTATATTTTAGACAATAAATATCTTAGACAAGCCAATAGAGGAGCACTAAGAGATGATTTTTTATAATATTACCACCTATTCTTCTTCACCTTTTCTTCTAGGTTAAAAATTTCCAATACGGGCGATGCTGCTGGCAAAGCCTATTTCTTTAATAAAATCTAAAAAGCTGAATTTCACCCATTAAAAAAACAAATCTTTTTTTTATTCTTTTTCACAATGATTTAACGATGCCAATGCTCTTTACGAAGTTTAGATTCTAAGTTGCATGGAATGAAAACGCAATTACGGGAACTGTTGTTGAGTGTACCCTATGAGACGGTTCTCAATAGTACTAGTTACCTAAAATTAGTTCATTGCTTTCGTAGAAGCTATTAGTGCCAAGATTCTTAGTAGGTGCGGAAGTATGTCATAAAACTTTGTGTGCATACAACTACACTCATGTACAAATTTGGCGGCACGATGATTTTATTCCTATGCATGATACCTTAAGACCCCATACAGCGGCCGTAGTTGTTTAATGCCTTTGAAATGTGGTATCAATGTTATGAAGTGGCCAGCACGCTCGCCATACTTAAACCTCATAAAATAGGGCATGTCTGGGACAACTGAAATCAAACTACGGTTTACGAATTTTATCGCGATATATTGGTTTTAAAAACATTATAGTTAAATCATATCGCATTGGTAAAGTTTATATCGAGTTAGAATCCGTAAATCGTAGTATGATTTCAGTTGTCACGGTTTGAAAAAAGAACTTAAAACGCATTACACGAAGACTAGAACTCAATCCCTCAAGATCTACTGCGGAATTCAATATTCGAATTTTAGATAGATCTGTAGGTTTAAGATTCGTTTTTGACAGTTTTTGACATAAGCTCCATACAAAATATGTCAAACACGTATCTAAAATCTACAGATCTATCTAAAGTTCGAATATTCAAAATGGCCGTTAGTAAATAATTTTATTAGGAGATTGAAACCAGTCTGAAAAGCTAAAGGGTGCATTGATTAAAGGACAAACGTCAGCAGCTTTCCTAAACTTTATAGAAAATAAAATACGTATAAAATCTGACATATTGCAGTAGCTTTAAAATTATTTTAGATCAATATTTGAATAGTACACAGTTTCAAGTATTCACCAGCAGTCAATACTTACATAAATTAGGAAGCTTATACAATATGATGAGCTTATTATACTCTCAAAGCAAAAAAACATGGCCAAATAAATCGATAGTTTAGATCCAGAAACGTTGGATAGTACCACTTATACCACTGCATTGTGGTCGGATAATAATCGCTACACTGTCGCGAGGTGGGACTTTGATCTCGGATTATCAGAGCAATTCCCGAGGACTGTATCCGAGCTCATCCCGAGCGCTTCACTCGCTCGCCTGTCTACACACACCTATGTATATTGAGGTCGGTCTGTTATTCTGTTAAGCTGCGATCGTGAGAGATACTCCTAATATGGGGTATTTACAGTATAATTAGTGGACTCGGCTCCGGCCTGATTAGCCGGCAATAGATTGATGTAGAGAATAAACCGATTCAACGCACAGCTATGGTAAAATAGATATCTACGGGAATATAATATGACGTCGATTCGGTGTAGGCGTTTATTGGTGTTTTCACGTCCGCTTCCTTATGTTTTTGTATGGGTGGACTAAGAGAATTAATTTCGGTATCTGGAATTATGTGAGTTACATACTATTGTGTTTTGGCGGAAGTATTACTGTGTTTCCTGGCTTAAGGTTAGTTTTATTGTGAAGTGTATTCTTCTACAGGTTAAGGTTTATCCAATAGTAGGCAAACAATTTACTGTATACTATACGACAAACATTTTTTTATAACCATAATTACTTTTGTACGGCGGGTTTTAGTTTGGTATGGCAAACAATTATCACGATGAAAAAGTAACATGATGATGATGTCAAAGTTAGAAAGTGCTTACAACTATAGAGTTGTAAGCACTTTGACATTCAACTGATGTCACGATAGCGTGACATCAGTTGAATTATTTCTTACACAGAAGATAATTTATTTAAGAGAATTCTGAACAGATAGGCTTTTCTTTCATATGTTGTTAAATTCGTATTTCACTTAACATCAAGCTTAAAATTTAGGCTATTATATGTTTACTCATCGCACGAATGATCACAATACGAATGATCACTTTAATGTTCTTCCAGACCACTAAGTATGGCAAAATGTCGTTCAATTAAATAAACATGTGATGTGAAAGCTCCAGCAAAGCTATTTTAAGACTACGTAATTCGATTGAATAAAGATTCATGTCTTAAAAATTGGCACATTTCAGTCCGAATCTATTATTATATTATTATACTGAGGCCAAAGCTTTGACCAGCTACGGGACAATAAACAGCTTAATCATAATCTTCATATTACTATCGTATGTCGAGACAGATAAACCGTTTGCAACCCAAGTGCATTCAATGCGACGCTCGATACTATGCGAGGCTTAAGCGGGGTGAATTCGGACGTGTCACTGATTTAACAACATCAAATTGGTTGAAAAAGCTCCAATGTGCTCATATCTGCTTCAGTGAATAGTGATCTTTATACCGCCTGGTAATTTATATGACAGAAACTCACTTACACCAAAAAAAGGAATAAATAAGCAGTTACCGTTGTTAAGGTATCATTACACAATTAGAGTTAGATTATACATTTTTATTTCAAATATAACTCTATGCATATTGTTGATTAGTATGTTATGTGTTTTATTGCATTTTATTGAAAAACTAGAGGATGCCAGCAGCTACGCCTGCATTTTTTTTTAATTTACCCGTTCTGGCCGATACCGTGGGAATTTCGGGAAATCCCTTCTTAGTGCACCCCTACTGTCCCCAAGGAACATACATGCCAAATTTCAGCTTCTTGCGCCCAATAGTTTCGGCTGTAGCGTGTCTGTCAGTCAGTCAGTAACGCAAGGATTTTATATATTAAGATGTGCGTAAAGTACAATATAATGTTATACGTGAGGACCTGTATTTGGCATCTGCTACTTATAACATAATATTTTTTGTCAAATTGGAATAAGCTGTTTGGATCTCCATAATTATATACTTAGACAGGCCATAAATACTGTTACAATAAAATATATATCGGAGTGGTCATCAGTATAGGACGTCAATTGACTACGAAATGGAAGTGCGAAAATTGCGCGCTTCGACAGAGTCACGTTCCCTACAGTCGAAGAGGGGGGATGACGGTTGACGTTCAACGGAGCAACGACAACTATCCCTTCTCTTGGAGACTCCGAGCGGGCAACAAGTACCTAGAAACTGTCACTCGTTTCGTGTTCAGTAATACAAAATAGTTATGGTCAGTTTTGTTAGATTTGATTTGGTGTGAACTTATAACGAACTGTGATGTGAAGTGTTGATACCGGCCAAGAATCAAGCTATCCGCCGTCATCAGAAGTGGCATCATGGACCAGCGCGACCACAAGGCGCGAGCGAAGGTGACTGCTAACGCTGCTCGGTTGGTGAATCAGCTGAGCTTGCAACTTCCACCGTGGTGAGCGTATTTTGTCTGATTTTTTTTATTGGTACTGCCAATTTTGTTTAGTGGCAGTAGTAGTAAAACATTACGCGTTTAACCTTGGAAATGTCATAATCGTTGTGGTGATATCGCCATCACATCGTACCGAGTGGTGTAGGTTCGATTCCTACACGAGACTCTGAGTTTGGGAACCGTTTGACTTTTACGGTGTCGTGGTTCCCATGGCATGATCTCATGAATAATATTCTTTTTAATAACTTAAAGAAGAAAGACAAAAAAAATGTGGGTAGATAGCGAACGGAGATTTTGAATTTGATACGCCAGTTAAAAAGAAAGCGATTATTTTTATTTTCTTCATGCGAGGGTGGCTCGCACTCACGAACCTTGTGATCATATTATGCTTGCTTGTACATAGATTATCTTGTCTCGGTCTTACTTTATGGACTGTAATAGTAACGAGAGTGAGCGTACAGGCCGACTTGCATTGTTCCAAGCAAGTGCATTTGAGTGAAACGTTCTAGTTTTTGTTGTAGTGCAGTTGTAAGATTGGTTTTAGAACCAACAGCCAGCTTTGGTTGGTTTTCTGCTAAATCTAGAACAATAACTCCGGTCTAGACTGTCCTTTGCAGGGCAGCGGCGCTAAAGTTGGTAAACTAATCGAATCGTACATACTAAGTTCATAGTGTAAGACTGTGCGGAGCTATTGATTCTGACTGTGCTGATTTTGTGTAGAACAGCTTGAAGCTTTTATTTCTTAAATAGACGTGTGAACTGCAGTGCTGTCTAGACAAGTACAGTTGGTTGGTTAGTGTAACCTGACCATAGTCAAAAGATATTACTAGCGCCATTATTTCATCGACTCGTGGTGTTGATAATACGTAACGGTTTTCGTTTAAACGTGATGAGAGCCTAAGTAAAAAGTGACACTGGTACTCTTTGTAATTCTGAGTTGTACAGATGATCTCGGTATAGCAATTACATATTGTTAATCACACATTCTTTGTGTGCATAAATTTTTAACATGGCACATTAAAATGTTTCTTACTCTGATTATTAGATGGCACCACTAGTAAAATTAAATTCAATTTTAAGATTTTACGTGTGAAAATTACCTACTGTGTGTTTTTAAAATTCATGTGATACGCTGGGAATTTTTATCAAGTGCCCCGAGTTATGCTTAAGACGTTTAGGAGTGATAGTGTTTCTAGTAGAAGTTGTTAAACTCGATTATCAGACGTAGAAGAAAATTATTGAGTTATCATCGTAGTGCGTTACGATAATCAGTTTCAGAGATTTTAATTTTTATCGTAGGTAGAACTAGGTTAGTGATCGTTAGTGATGCTTGTATGCTTAACCTTATTCTCATTAAATGAGTACTTTGTTAGTCATTGATGTGATAATTTTGTGGTACCCACGTTACCGTCAGTGTAGATTAGCATAAACTGGATAAGCCGTTTGTGCGGCTGCATGTTTAGCCATGCGTTGCCGTTGGTTGGACCGGTAAAGTGCCTTTCTGATTAGCCTAGTTTACCCTGGAGCTTTTGTGTTAGTCATAGTCTCCGTTTTTACGAAAACAAGACAGCCATTAGTGCATTTATCATAGTATCACAAACGCTGTCCATCGTCTTGAACGCGAAAGGTTCGTTGCTGTATCGCTTATGATTAGGTTAGGATAAGCTTCGTATTTAGACTATCTATGACAAAATTATAACGCTGAAAAGACTGATTCAATACTTGGTAGTAAAATTAACATCTAGAGTAGCAGCCTAGTATGATTTTCTTATGGTCTACTATGTGATAAGGAAAACCAAAGCAATATGTTGAACAAACCTAGTTTAAGATTACTTTGTTAGACGCTTGAAATGATTATCCGGGTGGTGTTGTGTATCCGGATGAAGGTTTCATAGCGTGATGTTGAAGACCCGATGGATGTCGAGAGTATAAGCAATGCAATATTTTAATGAGTTTCCTATTATTTTAACGAGTATGTGTTGTTTAACATGTCAGCTTCGAGAGAAACAGTTAGTTGTGATTTTCATTAAAACCTGTAATGATTTTGATCAGAGTACCTTTTATTGCCCACCGACTTGTGCCAGGAATGGCCGAACGACTAGGATTGCTGTTCGAGAATTTTCTCTTAATCCTAGAGCGAAGTACATTAAAGTGTGGTTGTTAATCGCAATCACGGATACCCTGCTACACAAGTAGCTAATTTGATTTTTGATCGCTAATATTATCTACCTCTGATTTCTGTGTCGTATGACAAGAGCGTGTTGCGAGAATCTAAAAGTACACATGGTCTGTCGATTGGTTATCTCAGAACTGTAGCTGTTGCCTCTATGTAGCCAAAGGAAATCAGTTTGTCCGAAAGTAGCTTATTGGTTCTCGCCATGTTCGCATTTAGTTTTAGTTTTCGTCAGTGGTCAAATCCAGTTCTGACATTCAGAGGGGGAGGGAGGAAGGCTCATTGAGAGTATGGACGGGAGTTACGTTCTGTGCAGTTGTGAAGTTGTAAATTAATTTGATAATCGCTTAAAATTTACGAAGTGCAGACGTTGAATTAGTCTGAAAAAACGGATACTCTAGTTAGTGCGTATACAATGAGACGAATCTTTGAAATACTAATGGAAGATTTATTTCCTTTTTGGGTAATCCTGGTGGCCAGCGCGGCCTGATGGCCGGCGCGGCCTGGTAGCTGGCGCGGCCTGGAGGCCGGAGCGGCATGGTGGCCGGCGCGGCATGGTGGCCGGCGCGGCATGGTGGCCGGCGCGGCATGGTGGCCGGCGCGGCATGGTGGCCGGCGCGGCATGGTGGCCGGTGCGGCATGGCGGTCGGCGCGGCCTGTTGGCCGGCGCGGTCTGGCGGTTGGCGCAGCCTGTTGGCCGGTGTGGCCTGGTGGCGAGTGTGGTTTGGTGGCCAGCATAGCCTGTGTGGCGCGCGGCCCGTGTGTGGTGCGCGGCCCGTGTGTGGCGCGCGGCCCGTGTGTAGCGCGCGGCCCGTGTGTAGCGCGCGGCCCGTGTGTGGCGCGCAGCCCGTGTGGGGCGCGCGGCTCGTGTGTGGCGTGGGGCCTGTGTGAGGTCTGTATGTGGCTTTGAGGAGCTTGGTAACTGGTATAGCTAAAGCATATCTGGCCGAAACTGGTAATGAAAGTGAAGGTAGTTTATTTAAGGTTAGAGGATGTTGAGTCCAAAGGCCTTAGCTTAAATGTTTCGGTTAACTTGGTTTGAAATATCTTAAAGTATAAAGGCCCATTTGAGGTCACAGAAGTTCTTTACGAGGATCGTTATAATCGCACTGCCCATAATTCTAAGCGTAACTGTAAGTATGCACTCGACAGGTTGCGACAAATGCCTGAAGGTCAAAGTACAACTGACGAAATTGAAGTAGAACAAAGTAGTTCTGATATTAAAGAAAGTGTTTAAGGTTACATGATGATCGGATCTGTCCGTACCAGAGGCTGACGTGTAGCCGTAGCTCGGTAGAAATCGGCGTCTGCTAACTTAGTAGTCGGTGAGTAGGCGGTATTGCAGTCGGCTCTGGTGGAGGTCGTGTTTCAGTGGCGTTCCCATGTGGGGTTCGCAGAAAGTAGAGTAACTGGAGGTTACTGGGCTATGCATAGCCATGATCACATGTAGAGCTTAAATGTTATGGTTTACTTGGTTTGAAATGATATCTTGAGAGATACAGCGATATTGAAATGTCAGTTTTACTTTGAGTTGCCTGATTATTGATTTTGATACTGAAACTTTGTGCCAGAGGATCAGAGCATAACTGACGATCTTAAAGAGAAAAAAAATTGTGAACCTTAATACTGACGAGACGGTAGAAAACTGGGCTTACATGTTGATTGGTTGTGTGATTTAATGTCCGAGGTCGGTTTGTAGCCGTAATAGCCGTAAATCAGTACAAATCGGATTCAATACAACTGTGAAGGCAGTTGTCCGTGAGTACACGGTAGGTACGCAGACGACTCCGATGTTTGATTGGCGCAGATAAGTGGGTGGTAACCGAGTGACTGTTGTAAGGCCTGGTTTAGTAACTGGAGGTTACTGAATGGGGGCAACCGAGTGGCTGGTTGAGTGCCTGGTTTCGTAACTGGAGGTTACTGAACGGTTATGAATCACATGTAGAGCTTTAGTTATTTGATTTGATTATAACGTGAGTCTATGCCCTATAGTAATTGACTGTATTGTCAGTGATGCTCTGAATCCAGCTCCTATAATAGAATGTAATGTAGGAGGTAATTTTGTAGAAAATTTGATTGGAATCCTAACACTGTTTTGATTCAACCCTTACCTGGGTTAAGTCAGGAGTGACCGAGCAATGTGATACTGTGCGTGTAAAATTTTGTTACAGATTAACACACAGGGACGTGTGTCTTGTAGGATGGCCGTATCGGAATGGTCATCAGTATAGGACGTCAATTGACTACGAAACGGAAGTGCGAAGATTGCGCGCTTCGACAGAGTCTACGCGTCACGTTCGCTACAGTCGAAGAGGGGGGATGACGGTTGACGTTCAACGAAGCAACGACAACTATCACTTCTCTTGGAGACTCCGGGCGGGCAACAAGTACCTAGAAACTGTCACTCGTTTCGTGTTCAGTAAAACTTCAAGTCAAAATAGTTATGGTCAGTTTTGTTAGATTTGGTTTGGTGTGAACTTATAACGAACTGTGATGTGAAGTGTTGATACCGGCCAAGAATCAAGCTATCCGCCGTCATATATATATTACATTTGAATTTGGAATCTGTCACTTTTATACGATTGTTTATTGTGTTTTTTCGTTTTGGCGCCAATAAATTGTACAATATTTTGCGATATTAAAATGGAGTGGGGTGATAAAGAGAACCGAATTGCTGTGATTGCATTACATAAAATAGGTATGGAGCCAAAAGCAAGTTTTAAAACTCTCCATACAATTGATATTAGTCAAATGTTTGTATATCGGTCTATTAATAGGTACAATGAGACCTCCTCTGTTTGTGACAGAAAAAGATCTGGCCGTCCACGTAGTGTTCGTTCGAAAAAGGTGGTCAAAGCAGTAAGGGAAAGAATTCGAAGAAATCCTGTCCGAAAGCAAAAGATCGGGAGATGAAGGTAGCACCTAGAACCCTGTCACGTATTGTAAAAGATGACTTAGGACTTGCAGCCTATAAGAAACGCACTGGTCATTTCTAAACTAATAATTAAAAAAAAATAGGGTGGTAAAATCGAAACAACTACTGAAGCGGTACGCAAAGGGAGGTCACAGAAAAATTTTGTTTACGGATGAATTTTTTTTACAATTGAGCAACATTTTAACAAACAAAATGACCGTATTTACGCCCAAAGCTCTAAGAAAGCTTCCCAATTAGTCGACAGAGTGCAACGTGGGCATTATCCGACTTCAGTGATGGTTTGGTGGGGTGTTAGCTATGAAGGAGTGACTGAGTCATATTTTTGAGAAAAAGGTATCAAAACATCGGCACAAGTGTATTAAAATACCATTCTTTATAAGGTAATTAAGCCCCTTAACAACACCCTGTTTTTTCAATAACCAAGTATGGTCCTTCCTGCAAGACTCCGCACTGTCTCATAAAGCTCGGTCTTGGTTAGAAGCGAACGTTTCGGACTTCATCAGAGCTGAAGACTGAACGTCGTCTAGTCCCGATCTTATTCCGCTGGATTATGATTTATGGTCAGTTTTAGAGAGTACGGCTTGCTGTAAACGCCATGATAATTTGGAGTCCCTAAAACAATCCATACGATTGGCAGTGAAGAATTTTCCCATGGAAAGAGTGCGTGCTTCTATTGATAACTGGCCTCAACGTTTAAAGGACTGTATTGCAGCCAATGGATACCACTTCGAATAAGCTTTTTATATTTTAAATTGTTTTATATTTATGTATTAAACACACTGTAAAAGTAATAAATGTTATTTGCAACTTAAAATATTTTTTTCTTTGTTACAATATTTATGGCAACACTAGGTATAATTATAAATAACACTAAACCGTGTCAGGGATAGTCTCCCCATCCTAAAGTCGTCATAAAATCCGTCAACTACTAAGCTATTTTTTCTCCAACGAACACTATTCCAGACATTATGTCACAATTAAAAGCTCTATAAATTAATAGTTTCAAAAACACTAGAAAAACACGCTTTTATAAATGCACGTAAAAACAAAAAATAAATTATGGATCGTTCAAGTTGTCTCTATTTCTGGGCTGAAGTGAAAAATTTTTAATATAATATTTGATTGTAAAAGCGTGGGGCGCTGGAACAGGAAAGACTTTATTGTTAACAAATACTAATACTACCTTCCTAGCGAAAGCTGCATGAGGTCGCACAAGAGCATAGCATTTATGCCGCCAAAGGGTTACCAAAGGGAACCAAAGATATCTCGTCCACAAGCAAGAACTCTACATTTTACCACTGTTGACGCGTGGTCTACAATATATAATTGGGTTGTTATAACCTTGAAAACTCATCGTGTTCAAAGTCCATTACATGGCCTTTCTTACAAGTGCAAACACGACTATGATACGATATTCCATCATGGAATGCCAGTGCCCATCTTCCGGCTTCATCATCAGACTTTGAAACCTAATCGTGGCCAAAGTTCATTACAAGACTTTTCTAAGAAATCCAAAACAACGTTTATACGAGTTTACATCATGAAGTTCCAGTTCATGGCTTATGGCTCCATCATCAGATCAGTTTGACAGTACCATATTATTGTATTGTCATCAGAACCACATACAGTTGCCGATTTTCATTACGCTACGACCCTTGGAAGATGGTTAAATTAGTTACATTCACGACGACCATTTTTTTTTTTTTTTTGTTCACTACGGTGGGAAACTCTCCTTATGAGTCATCTCAACTCCGCCAACCCAGCCATTAGAACGGCTGGGCTTGGGACTGGCGGAGGAGGTATGTGGAGGCTCTCCCCTAAAGTCGTTCGGGGCATACCCACTAAAAACCACCGCGGTGTCCCTACGGGTCCCGTGTGTTGGCGGGGTCACGTGATTCGCGATTAGCATACTTTCTCGCGACCCCGCCCGGGATTGGCCCGCCGTTTGTGTTGGCGGACCCCGTCTCGTTATGATATCGCAATCATCCATCAAACTTCTTGCATCCATCAAACTTCTCGCATCCATCACCTCACAAAGCTACTTGGGAGGCGGCGAGGACACGCGCCACCTCCCGCCTTTTGGCGGACAGGGAGCAGCCCCAGCGCTCACCGTCCGCAGGCACTGAATTTAGGGTGGTCGGAGGTCGTCTCTTGTGAGACGTCCCCGACGCCCGGACCTACGGTTGGGGAGAGGGCGATGTATTTCCCTCTCCCGCTCCGCCGCCTCCTTGCTCAGCATGACTGACATTCACGACGACCTAATAAAAGCGTGTTATTAACAAAACACCCTTGCCCAACGCAAAAAAATGGGATGTACCCTAAGAGTCTGCCGCAATATTTATTTTTTATTTATTGGACTTCATACACATAATATACATGTATCGGCGGACTTAATGCCTGAGGCATTCTCTAACAGTCTACCTTGGGGTGATGCAGAGATATAAGAAGTAGGTGCAAGCTGAAGTCTTAGGGACTAACATAGCATTACCTATTTATATATACAAATCAATAACTACATCCTAATTACATACAATACATATACACAATAGTAAATAAGTAATATAGTAATGTAGCAACAAATCAGCAATAAGCAACTACCGATAGAATATTTCTTGTGCATCCAACCGTGTATAGATAACATCAGTACGCCAATGCCCGTATTTTATCTACCTGTCAATATATACCCATGTATTTTCAACGAAATGCGATTAAATTTTGGATGACTCATATTTGGTATTCTGCTAACTAATATAATTATCGTATCATTTGACATAAATAGTATGGTGGGGACACATAGTTTGACACGTTGTACAATTTACGATCTAGTTGCTATATCATTCCAATATCAGTTCATTTATGATAATACCATTTATGACATAAGTATGCCACTGACATTAGATCGAAACTGCATTTTGAACAAATAGGTATAGTTACGAGAATTGGCCCTCCAATTCTGATCATTAATCTGCTGTCAAGTTCACGATATTGGTCTACAGGGCACTATTCTCGCCTGTCGTCTTGTAATTAAGGTATCATTAACCCATCGGCTGTGACTTATTGCTATACCTTTAAAGTATTACAAAGACCAGAGATTCCTTTGACATAAATTTTCACTCTCCGATATGTATGTGACAACAAGATATTGAAATACATTAATTTCGACCATATTTAAAACAACATGAATAATGATAAACCATACTAAGATAATAAGTAGCTGTTCGAAAGAGGCCTCGCGGCAGTGCCACAGTTAGGTGGCATAACGATTTTGAACTTAATAATAAAGAATGGGTAACAACCGTTCTCGATAGGGAGAGGTGGAAGGAGTGTAGTGAGGCCTTAGGCGTAAAGAGGGACAAGTACTGTAATCTACAAGTCCTTAGATGTTTTACAGTTCACACAACTAGGCATAGTAGTAGGTAGTAGCTGATATAAAGTCAGAAATTACAAACGTAGGAAATTCAATTGCCTAGCAAACAGTAGCAATGTGAAAGTGTTACACAGAAACTGTAATTTTAAGAGAGAGATTTTCGTCTTGCCACGCCGTGTTTAGATCTCAGAATGACAGATCCCAGATTCCCTAGTAATCTTTGTTTTACAAATACTTTTAAGGAGCCTAGAGGTTCTTCTTTACCCATCATTTAAATACGTTTTGTATTCGTTATTATCAAGAGATGGTCTTCATAGAAAATATAATACCAAAAATATAAAATACACTGATGTAATATCAAACCGTTTTACCATGCAAGAAATATGAAGGTTGCTTTAGCGCAAAATTCGGGTCTACGAGCTATGTTGCTACCAGAACTTTATAATGGTTCTTTTAAATTTTTTTTTTATTCACCCACCTACACGATAGTACTGAAAATTCATTAAGTATACCTTTGAAACTATTGATAGTCCAGTAAATGCATATAGACACGGCTACACATCAAGCTAGACACTTTGACTGTCTAGTTTTTGTACTGCAACTATTTAGCTTGACTTGTCGCTGTGTGTACGTACTCGTTACAAGAAATAATTCTGGTATCAAATTAGATAGATTTATAATTCTTTATCATACATCAGATCTTCCTCCTCCCCTGCGTAGCCTGAAAACAGTACACACATTCCAAACTAAGTTTAAGCAAATATTATTACTAATACAAAAATTATCATAGGTGATGACTTGATGAGTGAAGCGGTAGTTTACATTTTATCGCTAATAGACATGTGTAGTAAATGACATTTTCATCATCTGTAGTATGTATGCAGAATGTATCCATTCTTTAAATTAGTTTTTAATATAGGCACAATGACAACAATCACAATGGCCGAACGAACATACCATCTGTCAAACGTAACAAGACGTGACTGTTAAGCGTTCGGAAACGCATTATTTTTAAGATATTTAATTTATATTCTGTATATGTTTTTATTAGGATTATTTAATCTATGTATGTATATTTATTTGATATTTATATATTAATTCAGAGTGTATGTATTATTTATAATTAATTATAACTAGCTTTAAGAGATTGTATGTATGTAAGTAAGTAGGTAGGTCCTGCGGGAAGATCAGTGTTGCAGTCTCACCTGATTCTGCAACTTATACTGACGCAGGTACCTTATTTGCGATCCAAAAACTGTTTTTCTTTTTACTTTCTCACTACATTGTTATTGTTGCATTGGAGTTGCAAATAAACAAATTTAATTTCATTTAAATTTTCATCTCATTTCAGTTACTAAACCAGGCACTCAACCAGCCACTCCGTTGCCACCATTCAGTAACCTCCAGTTACTAAACCAGGACTTAAACCAGTCACTCGGTTGCCACCCATTTATCTGCGCATCCTCACAAGGATCGCCAAGTCCCTCCTGGACTTTATGGTTTCCACGAAACCCCAACACCAGAGTTGTCTGCCTACCGCGTACTCACGGACAACTGCCTTCACAGTTGTATTGAATCCAATCTGTACTGATTTGCGGCTACAAATCAACCTCTGACATTTAATCACACAAGCAATCAAACACTCTAACTAAACGCTGCTATGTTGGTGAATCGACTGAGCTTGCAACTGCAAAGTGGTGATCGTATTTTGTCCGGTTTTTTTTATTAGTACTGCCAATTTTGTTTAGTGGCGGTAGTAGTAAAACATTACGCGTTTAACCTTAGGAATGTCAATCGTTGTGGTGATATCGCCATCACATCGTACCGAGTGTTGTAGGTTCGATTCCTACACGAGACTCTGAGTTGTTGGACCGTTTGACTTTTACGGTGTCGTGGTTCCCATGGCATGATCTCATGAATAATATTCTTTTTAATAACTTAAAGAAGAAAGACAAAAAAAATGTGGGTAGATAGCGAACGGAGATTTTGAATTTGATACGCCAGTTAAAAAGAAAGCGATTATTTTTATTTTCTTCATGCGAGGGTGGCTCGCACTCGCGAACCTTGTGATCATATTATGCTTGCTTGCAAATAAATTATCCTGTCTCGGTCTTTCTTTGTGGACTGTAATAGTAACGAGAGTGAGCGTACAGGCCGACTTGCATTATTCCAAGCAAGTGCGTTTGAGTGAAACGTGCTACTTATTGTTCTAGTGCAGTTGTAATATTGGATTTAGAACCAACACCCAGCTTTGGTTGGTTTTCTGCTAAATCTAGAACAATAACTCCGGTCTAGACTGTCCTTCGCAGGGCAGCGGCGCTAAAGTTGGTAAACTAATCGAATCGTACATACTTAGTTCATAGTGTAAGACTTTGCGGAGCTATTGCTTCTGACTGTGATGATTTTGTGTAGAACAGCTTGAAGCTTTTATTTCTTAAATAGACGTGTGAACTGCAGTGCTGCCTAGACGAGTGCGGTTGGTTGGTTTGTGTAACCTGATCATAGTCAAAAGATATTACTAGCGCCATTATTTTATCGACTCGTGGTGTTGACAATACGTAACGGTTTTCGTTTAAACGTGATCAGAGCCTAAATAAAAAGTGACACTGTTACTCGTTGTAATTCTGAGTTGTACAGACGATCTCGGTATTGCAACTACACCTACTTCTTTGTGTGCATAATTTCTTAACATGGCACATTAAAATGTTTCTTACTCTGATTATGAGATGGCACTACTAGTAAAATTAAATTCAGTTTTAAGATTTTACGCGTGAAAATTACCTAGAGTGTGTTTTTAAAATTCATGTGATACGCTGGGAATTTTTATCAAGTGCCCCGATTTCTATGGCCAATTCCAAGTTCTGCTCAGGACGTTTAACCAGTCACGTAGCGCAACTTGCATGCTGCCACCCCCCGCGTCTGGCGGGCCCTGCGCGCGGGGTAACCCGCGACGGGGGGGGGGGCGCTCCATTCTGTTGTTGATTACTCGGTGATTGCTAACATATATATATATTTAGATTCTTCATAAAGTTTCCTACAGATTGGTATATAAATATCCTTACGTAATTATACATTTTAATCATAAAACTGCTGAAAATAAAAATAGAAAAAGAAAATTCGAATATAACGATCGACCGATTTCCGGCCTCTCGCCAGTCAGGTACTTTTTTGACGCGGCCGATTCCCGGCCTCTCACCAGTCACGTAGTTAAGAGTGATAGTGTTTCTAGTAGAAGCTGTTAAACTTGATTATCAGACGTTATAGAAAAGATTGAGTTATCATTGTAGTGCGTTACGATAATCAGTTTCAGA
This sequence comes from Euclidia mi, assembly GCA_944739405.2. Lineage (NCBI taxonomy): Eukaryota > Metazoa > Arthropoda > Insecta > Lepidoptera > Erebidae > Euclidia > Euclidia mi. The sequence continues at coordinate 76,844,428 of OX123186.2, read as the reverse complement.
GATTTTAATTTTCATTGTAGGCAGAACTAGGTTATTGATCGTTAGTGATGATTGTATGCTTAACCTTATTCTCATTAAATGGGTACTTTGTTAGTCGTTGTTGTGATAATTTTGTGGTATCCACGTTACCGTCAGTGTAGATTTGCATAAACTGGATAAGCCATTTGTGCGGCTGCATGTTAAGCCACGCGTTGCCATTGGTTGGACCGGTAAAGTGCCTTTCTGGCAATTTCTGGTTAGTCTAGTTTACCCTTGAGCTTTTGTGTTAGTCATAGTCTCTGTTGGTGCGCAAACAAGACAGCTGTTAGTGCATTTTTCATAGTATCACAAACGTTGTTCATCGCCTTGAACGCGAAAGGTCCGTAGCTGTATCGCTAATGATTAAGTTAGGATAAGCTTCGTATTTAGACTATCCATGACAAAATTATAACGCTATAAAGACTAGTTGGATACTTGGTAGTAAACTTAACATCTAAAGTATCAGCCTAGTAAGATTTCTTATAGTCTGCTATGTGATAAGGAAAACCAAAGCAACATGTTCAACAAACCTACTTTAAGATAGGTATTTATTTTGTTAAATATTTATAATTAGGTACATTGCAGATGATTAATTATAACTATATACATTACTACCTTAAATAATCATACTGTCTAAGAATATATATGTACATAAAACTAAAAATAAAGATTAAAAATAGATACATATGTACAGGTGTGTTTAGGCGTCGTAGAATGCCTCCGCATCAATATCATCGGGTAACGTGCCCAGAAGGCTGGCAGCATTGCCACGCTGGATGGCAAAGCTGATTCTCTGAGCAAAGAATAAACCAGCCTTCTGGTCACGTGAGACGTCGACTAACCGTTTAGATATTTCTCGGTATAAAGAACGAGCGCTCGGATCCCATGAGCCTAGCGTTTCCACCCCAAACGGCTCAAATACGTAATTAGCTACTAGATTACTGTATTTGCGCCGTTTGAGGGTTTCCGCAGATGCAGCAGTAGCGCCAGCATGGCCTCCCAGGTTGCGTCCCACACCAAAGGCCTACCCATTTTCCATGGCAACAGTGACATACTGTCAGGTCCCTGCCCGTCGTCGCGTACCAAACCATTTGGTTCAAGTACAGCTGGTACACCAGACGCGACAAGAGCACGACGGATTATGTCATTTAGGTGAGCATGACGAGGGATCCTACCAGCGCTTCTGCTGCAGGATAGCCCATGGTGTCCGAGGCTATCGACGTCTTCTCCACAATGACATCGATGCGGAGAAACACACGGAGCACCTAAACGGAAACAGGTGGCGATACGGAACGTCTCATCGTCCAACGTGGTTCCTGTGTTGGACGATGGTAGTGCCTGAAGCCATAGACCGGATTCCCATTCCCCCACAGCCAGCAAATGAGCACGCTCTGTAACATTAAAAGATGTATCCAAAAGAGTTTTCCTCACAATGTTACAAAGCGGCGCGTCCCACTGTCTTTGGGAGAATAGGTTGGTGGGCAAATCAGTGTTTGGACAAGCCATTTTCCAGGCGTTTATAGCTTCGGTTTTGCACAGCACTTCTGAGTTAACTAGTTTAGGTGATAATATTTTCCTAGTTAACTCTTCCGTGCTGTAAACCGAAGACAGGAACGCCGGTAAACTGACACTGGAAATTTTGCGAACGCCGAGTCGTCCAAGTCCACATTTAATATATTTTTTAAAGTAACTTGTATAATTTGGTCGATTTGTCCTAATAGTGTTATTTTTTTCCAAAGTTGCGATGATCTTAAGGCATGAGTAAATTTTTGGACGAAAAGGCAATATCGAATAATAGTATAAGCCGAATGTATATTAATTTTGAATAGACGATCTGAAATTTCACAGAAATTTTGTATTTTTTCTTCCAAGAAAGAATCAAAAGCTTCTTCAAATACGGGCGAACCTAGGAGGCGAAATGAACTCTTTTCAATCATTTTGATGTTTGGTGCCAAATTATTAAATTTAGATACTATCGAAAGTTTTTTTGTAGAGTCTGTTGTATTTATAAACAACTCACACTTACTAAAATTTAGTTCCAAGCCAATAGATGCGAATTTATTTTTAATAAAAGCTAAATCTTGTAATACAATGTCTAGATCTCCTCCTAGGGTTCCGTCGTCTAAATACCATACATTAAATTTAGAATTTATTTGCCGAATAATGGGTTGTATAGCTAAGCAAAAATGACTGGTCCAAGAGGGTCACCTTGTTGGCATCCAACTGCAGATTCCAAAAGATTGTCCTGATATAGTAATTTTGTGGGATACCTGTAACATTGCCAAAGATATTTGTAAATTTTAGGGTTTTCTAATTTTGCCTGTGCCAACAAAGTGTCCCTATTCACTGAATTGAAGGCGTTCTTCAAGTCAACCTTCAGAATGACCTCGCCATCACCACTTCCAAGATACGTCGAAAGGTCATGTATAGCAGCCTCACAACCTTCCTTGGAACCAAAACCTAGTTGGAGAGGTTGAAATTTATCAGATAGCTCCCTGCTGTTAAATTTACAGCATACCTTAGCTGCTATACGCCGACAAGTGCAACCCACGGCAATGGGACGGATGCCACCATCTCTCTTGTTAAGGGCGCACAGGTTGGCCCCATACAAGATATCAATGATAGCATCGTCCACATTACCAGAGAGCATCATATTTACTAGCGCAGTCAACTCCTTCAGAAGTGTATCGCCAGCTACCCCAGCACTTGCACACACAAGATCTTTTAGATGCTGTGGTGTCAAGGCATCGAGGCCACCTGCCGAGCCACTTTGGAAGGAGCAAACCGCTGCTAAGACGTCCTTGGCCGTGGTGATCAGATGTTCTGATTCACTGTCGGGAGCTTCAGGAAAGGAAAGATCATTAATGAGCGCTGGATGCTTGCTCTTCAGACCCGCAAGCGTATCTGGAGAGCAAGGCGCCACCACATCACTGCTGAATAAGAGTCTAGACGCGCCCCGTATGTCGCCTTCCCTCAATCTGGATTCCACATATTGATACAGAGATTTATGTTTATTTGAAGTGAATTTCTCCGTCCTTCTTTGTCCGTGTGGTGACGGATTAAGAATACGGATTGTCACCACCCCATATCATCCCATGGGTGTCGTAAGAGCCGACAGAGGGAGCATATTATGCAGAGAACAGCACTGTAAGAGAAGGAAAACTTGACACAAACCCTATACCAACCCGTTTGGCCAGCGTGGTATAGTAAGCCAATTCCTCCTTTCAAAGGAGAGGCCTGGTCCAGCAGTGGACTGTTAAAGGCTGATGATGATGAAGTGAATTTAGGGTCTAAAGTGTTGGCCGAAATTTGACAATTATATTTAATTTGAGATGTTAATGAATTTTTGCCAGCCTGATTTTTATCAACATGTAGAATCCTATAAGGGAAAGTCAATAATTGCTCCCAGGCCGCTTTTGAGTTTTCCCTTAAAACAAGACCAATGCATTCAGCCAATTTTTTTGACACTGATGGTCCTGCCCCACGGGGAACTGTTTTGACTATAGGAACCGAATGTTTTAATTTAGATAGAGTTTGTCAAAAAGGAATTTGGTTGTTGTCTCCTGATATAAGGTGGTGAAGATATTGAAGGGCCAGAAAGCACATTTTGGGATTTATGTACTTTGCCAAAATGTACTTTCAAGCCCCGCTTACCTTTGAAAAAACGGTCCTGAGAACAGTCCGGACAGCGCATCAGACCAGTCAGCGATGTGGTAGGTTGACTGACACTAACTCCCGTATAGCCAGTGTCATAGTAATCTTCCATACACACAATATTTACAGAAATAACACAATAAAAATCCTTACTTTAAGATAATAATATAAACAAACATTGTATCATAAATAATATGTACAAACTGTCAATGTCACTGGAATTTCTTTTAAAAGTGCTCTAAACAATAATAATTTGTTTTCAGACTCAATGATAGCTTTTAACCCATTGTCTGCTATGTTCTCACTTCTGTACGCCAACTCACACTCAGCCATGCATGTGCCAGCCATGCTGCGGCAGTGGGCCTGACGAAGTATCCATTTGTGGCTGGTTTATTGCTTTTATTTGCAGGAACAGTTCTGATATTGTAGGCAAAATTTATTCTATTTTATCGAACGTTGACAGCGGCTGCTTCTTAGGTGGGTGGGGCTTCTTGGGTTTTACAGATTTATGATGGTATATGTCTTCCGCTGGTTAGGCAAACTGTGTTCATTATGTTAATAATATTATTATGTAAATTTTAAGCACGAATAGAAGCCCAGTTATCAAATTATTTATTCTTATTTATTAATTTTTTACTTGACATTTCTTTAAGATTAATTTGTTAAACGCTCGAAATGATTATCCGGGTGGTGTTGTGTAACCGGATGGAGGTTGCATAGCGTGATGTTGAAGACCCGACGGATGTCAGAGTATGAGCAATGCAATATTTTAATGAGTTTCCTATTATTTTAACGGGTATGCATGTTGTTCAACATGTCAGCTTCGAGAGAAAGAGTTAGTTGTGGTTTTCATTAAAACCTGTAGTGATTTTGATCAGAGTACCTTTTATTGCCCACCGACTTGTGCCAGGAATGGCCGAACGACTAGGATTGCTGTTCGAGAATTTTCTCTTAATCCTAGAGCGAAGTACATTAAAGTGTGGTTGTTGATCGCAATCACGGTTACCCTGTTACTCAAGTAGCTCTCATTTGATTTTTGATCGCTAAAATTATCTACCTCTGGTTTCTGTGTCGTATGACAAGAGCGTGTTGCGAGAATCGGAAAGTACTCATGGACTGTCGATTGGTTATCTCAGAACTGTAGACGTTGCCTCTATGTAGCCAAAGGAAATGTTTGTCCGAAAGTAGCTTATCGGTTCTCGCCATGTTCGCATTTGGTTTTAGTTTTTGTCAGTGGTCAAATCCAGTTTTGACATAGCTCATTGAGGGTATGGACGGGAGTTACGTTCTGTGCAGTTGTGAAGATGTAAATGAATTTGATAATCGCTTAAAATTGACGAATTGCGGACGTTGAGTTAGTCTGAAAGAAAGGATACTCTATTTAGTGGGTATACCAATGAGACGAATCTTTGAAATACTAATGGTAGATTTATTTCCTTTTTAAGTAATCCTGGTGGCTAGCGCAGCCTGATGGCTGGTGCGGCCTGGTGGGCGGCGTGGCCTGGTGGCTGGCGCGGCCTGGAGTTCGGCGCGGTATGGTGGCTGGCGCGGCATGGTGGCTGGCGCGGCCTGGTGGCCGGCGCGGCCTGGAGGCCCGCGCGGCCTGGTGGCCGGCGCAGCCTGGTGGCTTGGTGGCCAGCATAGCCGTGTGTGGCGCGTGGCCCGTGTGTGGCGCGCGGCCCGTGTGTGGTGCGCGGCCCCTGTGTGGCGCGCGGCCCGTGTGTGGCGCGCGGCCCCTGTGTGGCGCGCGGCCCGTGTGTCGCGCGCGGCCCGTGTGTGGCGCGCGGCCCATGTGTGGCGCGCGGCCCGTGTGTGGCACTGGGCCTGTGTGAGGCCTGTATGTGGTTTTGAGGAGCCTGGTAACTGGTATAGCTAAAGCATATCTGGCCGAAACTGGCAATGAAAGTGAAGGTAGTTTATTAAAGGAATTTGGTTAGAAGATGTAGAGTCCAAAGACCTTAGCTTTAATGTTTTGGTTAACTTGGTTTGAAATATCTTAAAGTACAAAGGCCCATTTGAGGTCACAGAAGTTCTTTACGATGATCGTTATAATCGCAAAGCCCTTAATTCTAAGCGTAACTGTAAGTACGCACTCGATAGGTTGCGAAAAATGCCTGAAGGTCTTTGAAATACTAATGGTAGATTTATTTCCTTTCTTAGTAATCCTGGTGGCTAGCGCAGCCTGATGGCTGGTGCAGCCTGGTGGCCGGCGTGGCCTGGTGGCTGGCGCGGCCTGGAGTTCGGCGCGGCATGGTGGCTGGCGCGGCCTAATGGCCGGCGCGGCCTGGTGGCCGGCGTGGCCTATTGACCGGTGTGACTTGGAGTTCGGCGTGACATGGTGGCTGGCGCGGCGTGGTGGCTGGCGCGGCCTGATGGCCGGCATGGCCTGGTGGCCGGCGCGGCCTGGAGGCCCGCGCAGCCCGGTGGCCGGCGCGACCTGGTGGCGAGTGTGGCTTGGTGGCCAGCATAGCCGTGTGTGGCGCGCGGCCCGTGTGTGGCGCGCGGTCCGTGTGTGGCGCGCGGCCCGTGTGTGGCGCGCGGCCCATGTGTGGCGCGCGGCCCGTGTGTGGCGCCCGGCCCTTGTGTGGCGCGCGGCTCATGTGTGGCGCGCGGCCCGTGTGTGGCACCGGGCCTGTGTGAGGCCAGTATTTGGCTTTGAGGAGCCTGGTAACTGGTATAGCTAAAGCATATCTGGCCGAAACTGGCAATGAAAGTGAAGGTAGTGTATTAAAGGAATTTGGTTAGAAGATGTAGAGTCCAAAGACCTTAGCTTTAATGTTTTGGTTAACTTGGTTTGAAATATCTTAAAGTACAAAGGCCCATTTGAGGTCACAGAAGTTCTTTACGATGATCGTTACGAGTATAATCGCAAAGCCCTTAATTCTAAGCGTAACTGTAATGCCTGAAGGTCAAACTACAACTGACGAAATTGAGGTAGAATAAAGTAGTTCTGATATTGAAGAAAGTGTTTAAGTTTACGTGATGATCGGATCGGACCGTACCAGAGGCTGACGTGTAGCCGTAGCTTGGTAGAAATCGGCGTCTACTAACTTAGTAGTCCGTGAGTAGGCGGTCTTTAAGGCGGTATAATTTTTCTTTTGTTATTTTCTGTGTTTATTAATCGCTTAACTCAAAATCTTCAATGCGCTTATCACTTGTATGCCGATGATTTGCAGATCTACTCTCGGGAAACTGTTGAAGATGTCTCACAAGCAATCCATATGGTTAACAAGGATTTACTTGCCATAAAATATTGGTGAGACAGGTTTGGCTTGTCTGTAAATCCCAGTAAATGCCAAGCCATTATCATTGGCAGCCAATGGTCAATAAAAAGATCAGATTTAACAACTCTGCCAGCGCTAGTCTACGATAGGACCACTATAGATTTCTGTCCAGTGGTCAAGAACCTTGGCCTGCATATAGATTGTACCTTGAGATAGCGTAACCAAGTTACTCAAGTCAGCCAGAAAATTACCGGTACCCTACGTGCTCTAATTCGCTTAAGAAACTTCCTCCCACCCAAGACCAAAACTATGCTTGAGCAAACTTTGGTTTTCCCGTTGATCGACTATGGTGATATATGCTACTATGACCTGAATGCAGAACTTCTTAACAAACTGCATCGTCTTCTAAATAACTGCATTCGATTCATTTTTAATCTTCGCAAGTATAATTATGTGTCTACTTATCGTTCTCAATTGAAGTGGCTTCCTATTCGTCAAAGACGCAATATGCGTGCCCTCACCACTCTCTATTCCATCTTTAGTCTTATTTCCAATGCTTGAGTTCCAACCACGATCGAAATCTTCGTTCTTCCAATAATCTTCTCCTACTTTTGTCCTTCACATAGTTCTGCTTTAATTCACTCGTCCTTTCTCATTCAAGCAATCCTTCTTTGGAATGCCCTCCCTCTGGAAATCAGGATGGCTACTACAAAAGATCGGTTTAAATCAAGAGTGAAACAGCTGTCGTTGGATAAGTTGGCAGAAGTATCTTAATAATATGTTTATACATAAACATTGGTATTTAGTGGATGTATGTATATATTAAATATTATTTTATTTAGATATGTATAATTTGTATATAATTACTATATACTTTATATACTTAATTATTAATATGTTCTTGTATTGTCAAATGTATGTATTTTTAACTATTTATATATGTATGTACTATGTTTATGCTACAAAGGTCCTACTTCACTCACTTATATAATACACCTACTTTTAATCTTTGCACCACTCTAAGGTAGACTGGGAGAGAATGCCTAAAGCATTAAGTCCGCCTTTATACGCTGCTGAGTATATAAAAAAAATATGCGCATACACTTATTATTTCTATAGATGTTTAAAAAGAAGGATAACACTTCATATCTCCTTTAATTAATTATTTTTATTTATATAGCATTAAAATGTCTTCGACAAACTAGGCCACTGGGAAACAATTTGTCAAATGTATTGAAAGTTTTAAAAAATAAATCATCGACTGGTTTGGCACCGCCAGTCTATGTTGAGCTAAATTTTGACTATGCGTATTGTTAGTGCTCAAAATTTCTAGTACCTAAACGATACGATGAATTTAAAAAAAAATTATGGCATACAATAAGTTTGATAATTATTCCATGTATCTAAAGTAACAAAATTCAACATTGCGTATTACAGACTTATACTTTAGAGGGGTGACAAAGCATTCACTGCGACAAAATAACTCAACCGTATAAGTCTCACTCTCATTTGGTATTCGTTAGTAATCCGTAAAAAGGTAAAGTAACTTTCAAAATAGTAATTAATTTGTTTTTCGAATTAAATCAGTACGCGAACTAGAGGGATCAAACGCAAAAGTTAATGTAACTAACTTAATTTCGTCCAACACAAGCTAACTAAAAACTACGCCAAAGAGCCGAAGTAGTTGTGTCGGATTTCTGTAATAAAACGCCGTATTGTAACAGTACCGAGACGTATTCTCCTGATGACTTGTCGATGTGTGAGTGTGTTGTCAATGAAAAAGTTTCCACTCTGCAGACATCCTCTTTTCTAGGTAGAAACGTGTTTGTTATATTGGGATAGTTCTGAGCGAGAGAGATAGAAAACTATAAATACAATTCTTTTGTAGTAATATAATTAAAAAAAATAATATAATAGTATAAATATATTTGCATTGAGCTTACGCCCCTAATTGAATAAAATGGCATGAATATAATACGAACCTTCGTTAGGAACCTTATCGTTCGTGCTCCGATAACAAACATTATTTAACTATCATAATAGTTACAATATTGACTTTTCTAATGGTGGCTTATAATTGAAGAGAATTAGGTATATTGGTATCTAGGCTAAACTCGCCCCCTATTACGTGGGACCTAAAAACTCATGGCGAAATGTGGATGTAATATTACACCTCTGCCTACCCTTTCGGAGATACAGGCGTGAGTCTATTAAAAAAAATATAATTGACATCATGTACATAATAAGGATTTTATTTAAACGACAAGAGCGTCTTCCACTGAGGCTCCGTCCGCGTGAAAGTTGCTTATCGTAATAAGATAGTAGCCTATGCCAATCTTCACCCTCCCCGGCGTCCTAACTATAACTTCACTTCAAAAATTTGATGTTACGTTAGTAAGTTCTGACATATTTCACCCTCTTACCCTCAGCTTTGTCTCGAGCACCTGTGTTACACAAAACTACTGGGTGATCATTGTGTCCGTTAGTTGTATGTTTGTAAAGTCCCCCGCGACACAGGATTTATCCTAATGCGGGAGATGTCCTTAAAAAAAATCGCCCAAAAATGTGTTTTAAATTACCAGCAAAACATTTCTGTTTTACATGGCAACGATATATTAGGATACGGTTTTCTTTTTTTCTTCTTTTTTTTCTCTTTTATTTTACGAATAAGTTTGTGATATCTGTATGTCACTTGGAGTCACCAAATAAAATCAGGGTTGGTTTGAGGTGTAGCCTCAAATCAAAAATAAGCCCGAGTGCTGACCTCGTTTTCACAGCATGTATACTGTCACTTTGTTCACTGTATTTACAAATAAATACGTAACCTGTGCCATAAAAAATAATTATGTATGTTGTGAAAATAAATGCTTTCTTTTCATTTCTTTTCTTACATCCGCCTCTAAAAATAATTGTACACTTGGCTACACAGTGATATCTGCGTAAATATTTTAGTTTTGACTATGTGTTCTATGTGGGACATACACAGAAATCAATCTTTGCGAGATCCTGTTCTATGTCGCTGTGGGGTACACATGTAATGCCTTTAAACGTCATGAGTTTACCCATGGCCGAGCCATTAGTTTGTGAGGATGTTTGCACTTACCCTCCCACTCGTTTGGCGTACTTGCAATATATTGCCTGGCCAGCTTTTATTGCACACCGGGATTATTTAAACGGCCGGAGGTAATCTCATAATTTGAACTCTCCTCCTTGGAGCGCATTCAGTCGAGTGAAACGGCCCAACCTTTGGCCGAAATTTTAAGGCGTGATTTAAATTGTCTGCTTTTTTATCTTGTTAATGTTTTCGGGGGATTCACGTAATTGTACTGCTGTTTCACGTAATTTAATGAAGGCATAACACAGGATGGAAATACAAAAGATATTTTATAAAAAGTTAGAGAAAAGCTCATAAGGAAATAAAAAAGTCGGGCCATAAAACCCAATCATGAATCTATTGAACGTTATTCTCTACATAACGAGCCTTATTCAAACGCGAAAACGACATCACAGTATAAAAATATAATCATATTAACACAAACTTTTCCTATTTAATACAGCCTCGGGGCAAGTTGAGAACTCCCTCCATTTACTCGGTCTTGAATTACCATTTGTGAGACTATACTCCAAAATATGGTGGAACTTTTATTTAAACGTCACAGGCAGCGCGGCTGCGTCGACCTTTGTAAAGATTACATAGCTGACAACTTCTTGTGCGGACTTTAATTTGAATATCCGAGTTTGTAAATAGTTCTCTTTAGTTATGTATTGTCATCGCGAAACAGACAGCTGTACCGAATATTTATATATCTTTATAAAATTATGGTATTATCTTACAGCCGATCCCGACATTTGATCTATCCATGAATAGATCAAATGTTGAGACCAGCCTTTAGCTATTAAATTATGACAGTAAAGGTAGTCGCCATTATTGTGGGAAATCTTGATAGCATCTACCAGGAATATAGCTTTCAACAGCACTCGCTCACGTATTGCAAATCCCTGGAATTCTGATATTCCTTTGAACTTCAACAACGAATGTGGTGCATAAATAATAAAGGGTGCATAGGGTTTCCACCAAGAACTAAGGGTCCCAAGCCAACCTCACCTGCAAGTGGTGCACCTGCCGATCAACGGACGAGGCTCTGGCAAAAAAATATCCCGATAAGCGGCAATAGGCACGCCACCTATTACGTGGGATCAAAACACTGGCGAAAAGTGGGCGTAAAAAATACCTCTGCCTACCTCTTCGGGGAAACAGGCGTGAGTCTATGTATGTATGTTCCACAACTAAGTTAATACAACTGCCGAAGATCAAACCGGAAAATCTGAGACTTTAACGGTCATCAGAATAATGAAAATGAAAATGATTCCTGAAGTAAACACTTTACTCAGTAATTTTGAATCTTATTAACTTAAATTATGTCATTTCATTCAAGTCTAATATTTATACTACCTCTTACCCATCGCTCTGCCTATATGAGTGTCGGCTAGCACAAAAAAAATATTTAAAAGCTATAACCCGACTACTATACGTAAAAAAGGGGGTCTAAAAAGGACGAAATAAGAAAAAAGCTCATTCAGACATAAATTAAGAAAAGTATGAATACAGAAATGCTTAAGCTAGAGCCGTGGTCGCACCTATTGTATAACGAATGTGGGTGCCAGGAACACTAAGGCCGGTGTTCACCCACACTTTAACAGATGTTTAAATTTGTAACCAACTGTTTAGTTCAATTTTCATGTTCACCATACCTTATACGTCAGTTAAAATGCTAAATCGGGCGGTTAATTTAACCGAGCCTCGCATTGTCAACAGAACAGTTTCATATAAAGACAAAAGGTGGTCCATATATAATTGTTTAATGGATGGTGAATATAATCACTCAAAATATTTATTTTTGTTCGCGACAGACATTAAAAACTATGACAGTGAATAGTGTATTCGAAACCGCGAGTGAAAATCGTATAAAATCAGTGTTATCTAATCGTGCGGTACACCGGGTTCGGTTCCGGGACGCGTCAAAGTGTTAAAATAAAGCTAGAATAGTGTAAATAGTTAAAATGTCAATATAAAGTACTACGAAGTACGTGAACATTAGCCTAAAACTTGTGCTAACTGTAGGGACCTAGATATCGATCATAAATAGTGTTATCAGTTGTAGCAGATAAGAATCATAGGAACTAATACTTGATAAAACAGCTGTTTGTTTACATAGTCGTTTTATAGTTTTATAAGTGTTTTTTAGCTTCGTATAGGCTTGAAATCATGTCTAGATACTTTCTTATTGCTAGTTATTACCTTATATAGTTAAAATAAATCTAATAACAAACATTTGCATGTTTATCATAAACTTTGTTTATGTACCTATCGTACATAAACAAAGTTTATGTTTACTTAAGAAAATCTGTTTTTTTTCTTAATGCTTTTTCTTAATTAAAACCTATGATGCATAGGTTTTCATGTAATAAGTTCGAATTGAATAAAGATATTTTCATGGTGTTTGTTTTAATAGATGCCCCATATAGTTGCACACAACGGCCTACCCAAATTACACATATATATTTAGTATATAATAGTTTTTCAATTGAAAATATAGTGGGCGGGCCCTTGTGTGACCGCATTTTTTGGCAGTTTTCATAGAATAACTTAGTGATGCTAGTAGTTAGGTTTAGGTATTTTATACCAATAGATAGAACTTTATGAGACCTATCTAACGATGTATAGAACATATATGTATGTTCTATACATCGTTATGGCATGAAAGTACGTTTTTTCCGTAATGATATAAAATTATTTTACGTTTACGTTTATTATATTCGTAATCTAACCGAAATATAATTATATCGAATATCCATACGCACATATACATATCTCTGGAAAATTTGGAAAGGCGAGATCAAACGCAACTCAGAAAAAATCAGAAATTAAAAAAAAGGTCGGCGCGTCGCGCTATTTCAGCGCCCTACCACGCCTTGCAAGACAATACAAATATTCATCAAATATTACAGAGATTATAACAAGAAGTTGTTATAAGTACCAGCATACCAACAACAACGAGAGACTACGTCCCACTATGCCTCCGCCGCCACCTGCCATGCGCAAATCAATATGACATTATAATATTATTATGACATTATTTTTCAATATTTTCTTACACATACATACATAGACTCACGCCTGTTTCCCGGAGGGGTAGGCAGAGACTACGGAGCGCCATTTGCAACGATCTTGACATATCTCTCTTGCTTCATTCACTCCCATCAGATTCCTCATGCATGCTCTTCTGTTCAGGGTGCTTCTAACCTGTCCTGTTTTTAGGATGTCTCCAATCTGGTCAGAGAACGTCCGCCTAGGTCTTCCCCTTCGTCCTGTCCCTTCCACACTTGCCTTATATATCTGCTTGGTCAGTCTTTCGTCATCCATCCTCTCCACGTGTCCAATCCATCTTAGCATACCTTTCTCGATGCTTGTCACTACATCTTCTTTTATCGCACAACACTCTCTTATCACACAATTCTTTACTCTGTCAGTCAAAGAAACACCACACATACTTCGCAGTGCTCTCATTTCTACAGCATTTATTCTACTTTCATGACTCTTCTGCCATACCCAACTATCACTACCATACATAAGAGTAGGTACTAACACCCCTCTATGGACAGCCAAACGTGCCTTTTTGGACACGTTTTGGCTATTCATAAACGCCTTCAGAGCTCCATTCACTCTATTACCTGCATTAACTCTTCTTTCAATATCTTCTACATTCTTACCATCTCTTGTAAACAGCGTACCTAAACATACAAACTCATTCACTTGCTCCACTCGCTGTCCATCGATCATAACATTACAAGCCGTAACGCATTCCTCATTTTCAAAAACCATAACTTTCGTTTTACTTACATTTACTTTCATTCCCTTCCTCTCTAACGCACCATGCATGATTGTTACCATCTCCTGCAACTCCTCCGCTGAAGACGCAAGTATAACCTGATCATCAGCATAAAGGAGGCATTTAACAAGTAACTCATTCATCCTTAATCCACAGTCACTATTTTTCAAATCTTGCAAACAACTGTACATGAAGAGGTTGAACAGCCACGGCGACGCTACACATCCCTGTCTAACACCTGTTTCGATGGTAAACCAATCCGTGTACGACCCATTTATCCTCACACAAGCTCTAGAATCTTCATAAAGGGATTTCAGAGCTCGTATGAGGCTGCTGTTCACCCCATACATCGACAGTACCGACCACATTTCATTCCTCACCACTTTATCGTAAGCCTTTTCCAAATCCACGAATGCGCTATAGAACTTTTGACCTTTGGCCAAGAATTTTTCGGCTACGCACCGCAAGGAAAAGACTTGATCCGTGCACCCCATACCCTTTCGAAATCCTGCTTGTACATCCCATATTTTCTTGTCGGTTACTTCCATAACTCTTTCAATCAGTACCTTCGCATACAATTTGCCAACAATGCTGAGAAGGCTAATGCCTCTATAGTTCTTGCAGTCTTGTTGCGAGCCTTTTCCCTTATAAAGAGGCACAACCACCGCTGTGGTCCAGTCATCAGGTACTCGGTCGGTGCTCCAGCACAAGTTAAATAAGCGCTGCAGCTGACAAACTATGATGCCCTGTCCAGCCTTCAGCATTTCAACTGTAATCCTTTCATATCCTGCAGCCTTACCTAATTTCATACTTCCCAACGCCTTCACAATCTCATCCACACCAATATTGCTTTCATCATTGCTATTATTACCATTAATTTCGTCGATCGATGTCTCTATCGCCGTTATTTCATATAGATCTTCAAAATACTCCTTCCATCTCTTCAGCACGCATGATTCACCATTCAGTATCTTTCCATTCTTGTCTCTGATTGACGTGTATTCTGAGGATTGAGTTCTTCCTCGAACTGCACGAACGGATTTCCAGAAAAACTTTATGTTTCTCCGGAAATCTTCAGATAGTCTGCTATCAAACTCATCTTTCTTTTCCTCTTTTTTCCTTTTAACAATTTCTTTCACAATTCTTTTTGACCTAACAAACTCCTTTCTTGCTTCATCTATGTCATCACTCGTTGCCTTTCCCATTCTTTCATTTGCTCTGGCAGCCAACCAATCTAACCAAGCTTTCTTCTTCTCTGACACTGCTGATTGTACATCCTTGTCCCACCATGTATTCTTAACCTTTCGTATTTTCCGTCTCTTGATCACACCACATACTTCAGACGCTACACATACTATCTCTTCTTTAAAAGATTGCCATCATTCTTCCATATCATTTATGCTATCGAACCTCTCAAATCTTGTTATCAATCTTAGCTTATACTCATCTTTCACATCTTTTTCTTGCAGATTTTCTACTTTTATTCTTTCTAGGACCCTATTTTCATAATGTTCTCGGTGTCGCCATCCTTTAAAGAGTCCATTTATCCGGCTCATCACCAAGAAGTGGTCTGTGTGGATGCCGATCCCTCGATACACCCTTGTATCTAACACATTCTTTCTCAAACGTTCATCTACAATTACAAAATTAATCATACTTCTTCTAACATTCTTAGCCTCACGCGTATACATGTGTATCCTTTTGTGATCAAACATGGTGTTTGTCACACAAAGGCTCCACTATAAACAAACCTCAAGCAAAACTTTTCCATTTTCATTCACACTCTCATCACCAAATCCACCTAAAACCCTTTCAAATGCATCTCGTTTTACTCCCACCCATCCATTGAAATCACCTAACAAATCAATCTTTCGTTATCCTTACATTTACTCAAAATCGCTCTTAAGTTCTCCCAAAATTCCTGCCTTTCGTCTTGTTCTTGCTGTGACATACCCGCTACTATATTGACCGGGGCGTAAACCCCTACAATAAAGAGACGAGTAAGTCCTACTTTCATTCTCATCCACAATAGTCTAGCATTTACACATTCATATTCCTTAACGCACTCATTCATTCGCGCAGACAGTATTAAACCAACTCCCTTGCAGGCTCTGGTGGTACTGTCTACCCCAGACCAATAAGCCGTGTAGCTGTCATGCTTGGTGGGGCCACAACCTTTCCTTTTTGTCTCATTCACACATAGAACATCAATCTTTCTATCATCCATCATCCGGCATACTTCATTCAATTTACCATCCATTCCTCCTCCAACATTTAATGTTGCAAACCGGCTTTCTGTAGGCCGCTTTTCGCCCTCGCGGGAAACGAGACGTGATGGGTTGCGAACCGCGTCGCCGCCGTCTGGAGAAATATTATTTTCAGTTCTCATAGCGTTCCCACGAGTAATAGGGATTTAGAATGTCCATCCCCGCAGAGCCCTGTACGGGGGTAAGATGGAATACTAGCTGTGCCCTGTGACCACCAACACATGCACCCTCCGTTAGCGACCAGCTTGCCCTCTGGCCATGAATCCCTCGGCACGGGTCGGTTGACACCTTGGATTGGGGTTTGTTTTCGGGTATGCTCCCTGAATGTTAAATATTTTCTTACAATCATGTCTATTTATATTTTAATATTTTGTAAATACTTTATTGTAAATATATAGTTGTAAATAGTCATTAAGTGAATAGTACGATGCAAGCAGACAGTGATGGCAATGGTGAAGTAGAAGGGGGCGCAAGTCAACCTACCACATCACTGAGTGAATTAGTACGCTGCCCCTACTGTGACCAGGCCCGCTTCTTTAAAGGTAAGCGGGGTTTGAAAGTACATCTTGGCAAAATGCATAAATCCCAAGATGTACTTTCTGACCCCTTAACTTCACCATATTCAATTTCTACACAAGACTGTGTCCAAATTCCCTTTTGGCAACATCTTTCGAATTTAAAAAAATCTGTTCCGGTTCTGAAAAGAGTTCCCCGTGGCGCAAGGCCATCAGTCGCCAAAAAATTGGCTGACTGCATAGGTAGGTAGTCGTGCGGGAGAACTCAAAAACGGCCTGGGAACGATTATTAACATTCCCTTATAGGATTTTACATATTGAAAAAGATGAGGCCTCAAAAAAGACACTTACTGCCCGAATTAAACACAACTGTTCTGTTTCGGTCCATACTTTCGACACCAAATTTACTTTTAATACAAATAGAACGAATTATCAATATGTAGAATCCAAACTAAGGGAGGGTGATATAAGGGGTGCGTCGAGACTCTTATTCAGCACTGATGTGGTGGCGCCTTGCTCTCCAAACACGCTTGCGGGTTTGACGAGCAGGCATCCAGCGCCGATGGATGGCCTCTCTTTTCCTGATGCCCCGAATATGGATTCGGAGCATCTGATTACTACAGCCAAGGACGTGTTCGCAGCAGTTTGCTCCTTCCGGACTGTGTCGGCTGGTGGCCTCGACGCTCTAACACCACAACATCTCAAAGATCTTTTGTGTTCGAGCGCCGGGGAGGCTGGCGATGCACTCCTGAGGGAGCTGACTGCTCTCGTGAATTTGATGCTCTCCGGCAATGTGAACGGTGCCATCACTGACATATTGTACGGAGCAAATTTATGCGCTCTTAACAAGAAGGATGGTGGCATTCGTCCCATTGCCGTAGGTTGCACATATAGGCGTATGGCAGCCAAGATATGTTGCAGATATTATAGCAACGATTTATCTGCTAAATTCCAACCCCTCCAATTAGGCTTTGGCTCAAAGGGGGGTTGTGAGGCTGCCATACATGCCCTGGCCACGTACCTTGGTTCTAGTAATGGAGAGGTCATCCTTAAGGTTGACATAAAGAATGCCTTCAACGCAGTGAATTGACCTTGTTGTCAGAGGCAAAATTAGAAACCCCCAAAATTTATAAATTTCTTTCGCAATGTTACAGATATCCCTCAAAATTATTATACAAGGACAACCTATTGGAATCCGCAGTTGGATGTCAACAAGGTGACCCACTTGGACCAGTCATTTTTAGCTTAGCAATTCACCCAATTATTCGGCAGCTAAATTCAAAATTCAATGTATGGTTTTTGGACGACAGAACCCTTAGTGGAGACGCTGACATAGTACTGCAAGATTTGGCAATTCTAAAAGATAAATTTAAATCGATTGGTTTGGAGCTAAATTCAAGTAAGTGTGAGCTATTTCTAAATAAAATTGACGATGAAAAAAAGTCTTTGGTATTATCAAAATTTAATTGTTTGGCACCACACATTAAAATTTGTGACAAGAATTCTCTTCGCCTCCTTGGGTCTCCTATATTTGAAGAAGCCTACGAATCATTCGTAGATGAAAAGATTCAAAATTTTTGTGAAATTTCAGATCGCCTGCTAATGAGTGCATGTCTCAGCAATGTTCCACCGTACATAGACTGCCAAAAACATAACCCTTCCTTTTGGCTTCGCCGTCGTCGGGTAAAAAGTAGTCTTTATTCTTATCTGATATACTGCAAACCTTTTTAAAATCCTTTTAGTAGCTTTTACGCGAAAGAGTTACAAATATGCCTCCATAAAAATATTTGCATTTGTAATCGTAGTATAGACTTGTACCTACATCATTGTCTTGCCCTGGTCCCAATTTATTTGGGGTCGGCGCAGTATGTCCTTCGCTTCCATACTTCTCTATCACCAGTCATTCGATCGTTTACCCCTTTCTCTTTCATACCCATCCTCACAAGTCCATCCATCTTTTTCTTGGCCGTCCTCTCCCTTTTCGTTCTTCTACATGCATATTCATCACTTTTTTACCTACATACATCTCATCTCTCCGCATAACATGTCCATACCAGGCCAATCGACTCCCTTTTACCTTTTCATCTATGGGTGCCACTTTCATACTATCTCTAACGTAATCATTCCTAATTCTGTCCATTCTTGTCACTCCACACATCCATCGTAACATTCTCATCTCTGCCACATGCAATAGTTTTTCGTCCATCTTCTTTGTAGCCCAACACTCAGCTCCATACAATACGACAGGCCTTATAACCGACTTATACATGCGGCCCTTTAATTTCACAGGCATTTTGTGGTCGCATATTGTGCCTGAGACCTGTCGCCATTTCATTATCTAACATCCCGATCAATTTCGCCGTCATCTTGCAGGAGTGAACCTAGGTAGCGGACATCGGAGCATACTGGTAGAGGTGTACCGCTGAGTGTAACCGGTATAGGACTGGAGAGACCGCTAAAGTCACAGAACATATATTCGTTTTGGTTCTGCTTATTCTCAGGCCTATATTCTCAAATCTCTGCCGCCACTCCTTCAGCTTACTCTGCACCTTCTGTCCACTCTCTGCTACCAGAACGATGTCATCGGCAAACAGCATACACCAGGTTGCCTCTTCCTGTATGTCCGATGATATAGCATCCATAATTAACAGGAAGAGGTAGGGGCTAAGGGCCGACCCTTGGTGCAAGTCTATGGCCACATCGAATCTGGCTGTGATACCAGCTGCGGATCGGACTTGCGTTCGGAATTCAGCGTACATGGCTTGAATCAACGTCAGGTATTTCCCAGGCACTCCTTTCTTCTTCAGGGCCCACCACAAGACTTCACGAGGCACTCGGTCATATGCCCTTTCAAGGTCGACGAACACCATGTGCAAGTTTTTATGCGCCTCCCTCTATTTTTCGCACATTTGGCGAAGTGCAAAAATGGCATCCACCATACCTCGACCAGGCATAAAACCGAATTGGTTTCGTCAAATCTCACTCTCGTCACGCAGGCGTCGCTCAATTACTCTTTCCCATATTTTCATACTATGAGGCATTAACTTTATTCCCCGATAATTGTTGCACTCTTGGATATCACCCTTATTTTTTAAAAATGGGCACCAGGTAACTGTTGCACAATTCCTCGGGTATGGTCTCCTCGTGCAATAGCTTATTGAAGAATAAAGTCAGCCACGCCCATCCATCATCTCCTAACGATTTCCATGTTTCTAGTAGTATTCCATCTGGTCATAACGCTTTTCCATTCTTCATTCCACTTACAGCCTTCTTTACCTCGCCCTTATTTATTTCCTTCACTAAACCAATATGCATCACCTCATTCTCAAGTTTTCCGCTCCAATCGTTCTCCTCATTCGTCAACTTTTCAAAGTATGTCCTCCATCTTTCTTTTATTCTATCGTCGTCCATAAAAATCGCTACTATTTCGTCAGGACTTGTACCTACATACATAAAAATTTAAAGCTGTTTTATTTCAAAAAGTTGTTCAAAAGAAACAATTCGTTTAGCAAGTGCTTTTTACCACTACCACTACTAGTTTTTCAAAGATTCGTCTTAGATTTCACTAGAAATTCAGCGTTCTAGTCTCGAGTGTTAGAATAACTTTTTAAAGAATACAGGGAAAGTTAATTATGGGAAAACGCGGTAGCTATGTTCCACAAACAAGCCATTCGCGCTACCATCGAATGTTCGAGAAATTCTTATTTTCTTCTAGCAAGTGGTTTATAAATATATTTACATGGAATAACATCACCTATATTTATCTAAATCTATCTAAATGTTCCATTAACTTTTGCGTTTGATCCCTTCAGTTCACGTACTTACTAATTTAAATTTCGTGTTTAGTTTTAATTTATTCTGTGTAGCACAAACAAATTAATTACTATTTGAAAGTTACTTACCTTTTTACGGATTATTAACGAGTGCCAAATGAGACTGAGGCTTTATACGGTTGAGTTATTTTGTCACAGTGAATGCTTTTGATACCCCTATAAAGTATAAGCGTGGACACCATGTCTGAGTATTTTTTTTGAGTAATACATGGCATTATTGTTATATTTTTTTTGCTGTTTGAAATACATTGTGTCTCTTTTAAGCAATTTAGGTAAATGTATACAGAACCTAATATTTTATACCTACCCTGTCAATTGCTAATGTTACCATTTCCCTTTCACTTAAGATCAACATGGATGTGTATTGATTGAGGAATGCACATCCATGTTGTAGCAAATCAATAGATTTCTATTGATTTAAAATTTAATTATTTTGCCCAACTGTTGCTCAAATTGATTTAATAACATTAGCGCTCAAATTGATTTAATAATATTATGAAACGGTATACGTAAAAATGTGGGTGCATAGGGTTCCCACTAAGAACTTAGGGTCCCAAGCCAACCTCACCTGCAAGTGGTGCACCTGCCGATCAACAGACGAGGCTCTGGCAAACAAAACATCCCGATAAGCGGCAATAGGCTCGCCACCTATTACGTGGGATCAAAACACTGGCAAAAAGTGGGCGTTTAATATGCCTCTGCCTACCCCTTCGGGGAAACAGGCGTGAGTATATGTATGTATGTACATATGTATGTATGTAACTTAGGGTCCCAAGCCAACCTCACCTGCAAGTGGTGCACCTGCCGATCAACAGACGAGGCTCTGGCAAACAAAACATCCCGATAAGCGGCAATAGGCTCGCCACCTATTACGTGGGATCAAAACACTGGCAAAAAGTGGGCGTTTAATATGCCTCTGCCTACCCCTTCGGGGAAACAGGCGTGAGTATATGTATGTATGTACATATGTATGTATGTATACGTAAAAATGATTTTTAATTGCAAGAACCTATATCATGTTTAACTATATTTATATTACAAAAGAATGTGAGAGCATATATCGTCATAGGCTGGCTTCAAGTATAATTTTCAGGTGCAAGACACAAGTTAAAAAGCTGTTAAAAAGCTGTTAAAAAGCTGTTCAAATTAAAACAGATTAGCCTAGAAAATTTGTTTAAAGGCGGGTACAACCGGACGAAATGTACTTGTTTTATAAATGTCCAAACTTCTTTCCATTGCTACACTTTAAACACAAATAAACCGTGTATTTGCCAACACACTGTATATATCTAGCAGATAGCTGTTCTGGTTATCTGACTATCTAGCCAGTTAGTCGCATTTAAATGTTTATAATCCAACGTTAAGCAAGCGAGTTGATAGGGCACATATTTGCATACTATC
The DNA here is from genome assembly GCA_944739405.2 of Euclidia mi. NCBI lineage: Eukaryota > Metazoa > Arthropoda > Insecta > Lepidoptera > Erebidae > Euclidia > Euclidia mi. The sequence goes on along the minus strand of OX123186.2, from coordinate 76,822,626 downwards.
CCGTATGACGCTTTGAAAATACCGGGTTAGAGAGGAATTTGTTTAATTTTACTGCTTAAGTGCAACATCCATGTTGTGGGGATATTTTATTTTTTAATCTGTGGACTTGTTACATATATATCTATGTTATAAAAACTAAACGCTTTGTTTGTAGCTTGTTGATGGCGTCGTTTGAAAAATTGTCCGATAACAGAGATTCCTTTTTTAAACTTTTTAATAGTCGGGATAAAGCATTTTTAGGGTGAAGTAAAGTTTTGAGAGAAAATTAAACAGATCAAATGGTTTGATCTTTTTATGAGACAAGACTACAATGTGAGTGCGACCAATCGCACTCACATTATAAAATAACAGCCAACTGTTATTTTGTATTTTTCAGATTAGACACAAAGGTTTCAACTACAGTAGATATGTTGTGTTTCACGCGGTATGTCTTGGTCTTATCTATACAACTCTAGATGGTATAACCCATCAGTCTTATAGTAGTTGGCATCAGCGGCTTTAATAATATACAAGCACATAGCATACTTGTCTTTTCCGCGGTGCCAACCACGGTAGAAACACCATTTCGCTGACAATCTCATCCGTACGTCATGGGTTCGAGTTTGAATAAGTGGAAAATACGTGGGTTCCTCCTCCCTAGGCGTTTGTTCAGTGGACAGTATGTCCTTTGACTTCTAGCAGCAACGAAGTGACGTGACGTGAACTCTACTCTGTCGCGACTTCACCGTGATTCACCAGCGGTCTGATGCCGGCGAGTCCCGACGACTGATAAGGTGAACTTCTGTCATACACTATCATACCATCATCACCATGCATTTCTTCAAGTAACCAGATTGAAAATTGCAAGCGCATGCAACTATGCTATATTGCTACCCCCGATGTTTGCTTGCCTTAGACAGCGATCTGTCTAAGGCAAGCAAACATCGGGGGTAGAGACTATGATCGACCCCTGAGCTCGCTCGCATACTAAAACTTAATAAGGTCCGAGGTCCTACTTACATGACTTGTAATGTACTCGTACCTATATGATTGCTCTAGGTATATTTAAGTTTATAAGTTATATATCATAAAATATGTACCCAATACTTCTCCAATAACAATCTCATTAGGATTTTCGAAATGAAAGTACGGTATGAAATATGAACATTAATCATCCAATAATAACCTTCAATATGAGACGCCCACTTAAAATTGGCTTTGCTATGAATATGTTGATCTAAAATATAATTATTAATATGTGAGTATCTGACGATGTTTTGACATTCTTGTTTACTAAGGTTTCTAAGTAAATTCAGACTTGTTCAAAGATCGGCTGTCATTATGAACTGAAAATAAGGTGTTGATTGTGCTATGTTCATTCCTTCGTTTTATTATAGTCTTCACCCGCGGCGGCACCCGCTTGGGAATTGATTTTCGCAGTGAAAAACCTATCACACACTCTCTGGCCGCCTAACTATATTCTCATACAAAAATCATACCACAATCAATATTAGTATGGATACAAATTTACTTGTGTATTGTAAAAAATATTTTATGTAAAAATATCCATTGATATTAAAATAAATTTGGATCCTTATGTAGTTTCTAGATCATTCGGTTTAAATGTAATAACTCAGTGAAACCAATATAACGTGATAAATTCCGTAAATTGTAATTCCAATGTGTTACATTCGCGTAAACCCCAGAAGATAATAATATTATAACAATCATAAAGTTTTCGTTGCAATATAGCTTTTTTGCGCTAAAGCAAATTTATTTCAAAGCAAACTTGAATACAAAAGTAATCGACCCACTGAAAATTGTACGTTCCACTTTGTGCACTGAGCTTAACAGAAATATTCAACGATTTTCTAACGCCTTTCACCGTTCTCAAAGTAAACTACATACATACGCTCTGGTGAATATTTTTGTGCTCGCCTGTACATGGCGGTTGCTTTGCCCCGAACACGCCTCTAGGCCGGACATGTTATTTGCTGTTATCAACTGTACATTCGCTAGCTCCATATTTCTTGCATGGTAACATGGTTTGATATTACTTCAGTTTATATTGTTTTTTGGTATTCTTATTTTCTCTGAAGACCATCGTTTGATAATAACGAATTCTAAATGTATTTAAAATTACGGGTACAGAAGAACCTCTAAGCTCTTCAAAACTTTTTGTAAAACAAATAGTTCTAGGGAGTTTGCGATCTGGGATCTGTCAATCTAGGATCTAAACACGGCGTGGCAATATGCAAATGGATATAAAACCACTATTAAAAATGCAGTTCTCTGTGAAACACGTTAATTATTTTTACTGACCAATACTATGATTGCAATTCTCTAAGAACTTGCAGATTACATCTTTTTGAACTCACAACAAAAATGATTCCTTACCCACATATTATTATTATCATTTGCAGCCTAAATTGTTCTCTGCAAGACAAGGGGCTCCCTACCATCTTTCCCCCTCTCTATATACTTACCCATTCTTCTTTATTAGTATAAAATCATTTTACCACCTTGGGTTAATATTCGATTCCATCAAGGACCCACATTCATTTGTTGTTAATATGGTCCAAGTAAAGAAATATCTGTACTCTCTGCAATATTTTGAAGGTATAGCAATAACTCACAACTGATGGGTTAACGATACCTTAATTACAAGACGACAAGCGAGAACAGTGCCCTGTGGACCAATATCGTGAACTTGACAACAGATTAATGGTCAGCATCAGAAGACCAATTTTCCTATTTTATATGATATCGAAACTGTATTTTGAACGATATTAGATTAGATTTTCAATTGACTCACAATCGGTATTCTGCTATTTTAATGTCATGATCGTCTAATTTGACTTATATAGTTCGACGTTGACACATAGTTTGCCACCTTGTTAAATTTACGATCATATATTATGGTTCGATAGTAAGCGGCGGTAGCCCAGTGGTGTACGTAACGGACTGCCGAGACGTTGGTCTCGGGTTCGATCCCCAGGTACCTCGGGCACACACCTCTGACTTTTCGAAGTTATGTGTGTATTAAAAATGTTAATTATCGCTCGCTTAATAATGTGCCCGGTAGATGGCAATAGGCTCGCCCCCTATTATATTGGGACCAAAACATATCTGGCGAAGTGTGGGTGTGTAATACACCTCTACCTACCACTTCGAGGATAAAAGGCGTGAAGATATGTTATGTGTTATGTATTATTCGATATCATGACAGAGTCATACTTACGTCACAAAAAGCGTATTCATCTAAATTATCTGATAATTGAACGAAGTTGTAACGAGATCGTAAATTGAAACAAGTGTCAAAATATGTGTAATGTATAACGAAGGGGTCTCAAGAAAATTAAAGTGGTCTTTCACATTGTGATCATTCGTAAGGATGAATAAACATGATGTAGGCTTGATGTTATGTGAACAACAAATGATTATATGTAATTATACGATAATGACATTAGGTTATCAGAATACCGCTTCTGAGTCAATTCAAAATATAATATCAATGTCATATAAAAATAGGAGAATTGGCCCCCTGGTCACGATATCAGTCAAGTATCAGTTAATTTAGGAGAATACCATTTACGACATAAGTATAACACTGATATTAGATTTAAACTGCATTTTGGACAAATATAATTATGAGAATAGGAACTCTGATGTTATCGGTACACAGTTGGATGCACAAGAAATACGCTATCGGTAGTCGTTTATTGCTGATTTCTTGCTACGTTACTACTGTGTGGAAGACTTTATGGGTTCTCACCATTTTTGGGGTTTGGCAAGGTGTTTTGTAAAACACATTTTAGTCGTGACATGGATGTGAGGAGATGAGCTTGATGGACAGCAGTGGGCTAAGTAGGTACTAGGTGGAATTTGATGACTGTAAAAATTGTTGTTTGTAATATTATTGGGGTAAGTATAAAAATATATCTTCTAATAATTGATTTGTATTTTTTAACAACAAATTCGATTGGTAGCAATAGATTTGAGAACCTAAAGCATCGAAAAGTAACAATGGATACTGCTTAGGTGATCCAAGAAATTTATAGGCCTGTATAATAACTGCCTGCAAAGTGTCTTATTATTTTTACTATACCGATAATCATATAATGATACCTACCTACAGCAGTGTAATTACTGTTTATTTATTTCTTTATTTGGAGTTAGTGTGCTTCTGTCATATAAATGACCAGGCTGTACAAAGATCATTATTCACTGAAGCAGTTATTAGCACATTGAAGCTTATCCAACCAATTTGATGTTGTTAAATCAGTGACACGTTCGAATTCACCCCGCTTAAGCCTCGCATGGTATTGAGCGTCGCTTTGAATGCGCTTGGGTTGTAAATGGTTTATCTGTCTCGACATAAGATAGTAATATGAAGATATATATCAGCTGTGTTTATTGTCCCGTAGCTGTAATAGATTCGGACTGAAATGAGTCAATTTTTCGACGTTGACTAAAGTATAGGCAGTCTTAAAAATATTTAAGGGTACCTACTTCAAAAGTTTAGATTGTTGAACGAAGGGGTCTCAAGAAAATTAAAGTGGTCTTTCACATTGTGATCATTCGTAAGGATGAATGAACATGATGTAGGCTTGATGTTATGTGAACAACAAATAATTTTAACAACATATGAAAGAAAGAAACATATCTGTTCATAATTCACATAAATTAATTATTATCTTCCGTGTATGAATAGATCCAAATTAAGAGTTGTAAGCACTTTCTCTACTTCACATCTTTGCAGCCAAAATTATTTTCTTTATCGACGTCGAATGTGGAAATTACGCCAAATGCATACCAAGTTGAAAATCGTCGAACAAACGTAATTAACGGTTTCTGTGTTTACGGTAAAAATATATTTCGGATTTTTGTATACGAAGAATTGTTTACCAACTATCGACATTAACCTGCAAAAGGATACGCTTAGGCCCGGAAAACACAATAATACTTCCGCAAAAACACAATAGTATATAACTCACATAATTCCTGATAACGAAATAAATAAGTCCACCCATACGGAAACATAAGGAAGCGAACGCGAAAACACCAATAACGCCCACACCAGATCGACGTCATTAATTCCCGTAGATATCTATTTTACCGAAGCTGTGCGTTGAATCGGTTTATTCTCCACATCAATCTATTGTCGGCTAATCAGGCCGGAGCCGAGTCCACTAATTATACTGTAAATACCCCTTATTAGGTGTATCTCTTACGATCGCAGCTTAAACGACTGACCTCGATATACACTAGGTACTTATGTAGACAGGCTTGCGAGTGAAGCGCTCGGGATGAGCTCGGATACAGTCCTCGGCAATTGCTCCGATAAACCGAGATCAAAGTCCCATCTCGCGACAATGCAGTGATTATTATCCGACCACAATGCCGTGGTATTAGCGGTACTATCCGACGTTTCTGGATCTAAACTATTATTACGCCCTATACGGGTTGCTTGATTTTTGGCTGGTATCAACACTTCACAGTTTGTTATAAGTTCACACCAAATTAAATTAACAAAACTGACTTTACTTAATTATTTTGGATTACTGAACACGAAACGAGTGACAGTTTCTAGGTACTTGTTGCCCGCCCGAAGTCTCCAAGAGAAGTAATAGTTGTCTTGCTCCGTTCAACTTCAACCGTCACCCCCCTCTTCAACTGTAGCGAACGTCACACTAGACTCTGACGAAGCGCGCCATCTTCACACTTCCGTTTTGTAGTCGTTGACGTCCCGTGCTCAAGACCATTCCGATACGGCCATCCTACAAGACACTAGTCCTTGGGTGCTAATCTGTAACAAAATTTGACACGCACATTATCACATTGCTCGGTCACTCCTGATTTAACCCAGGTAAGGGTTGAATCAAAACAGTGTTAGGATTCCAAACAAAATTTTTACAAAATTACCTCCTACATTGCATTCCTAGGTAACTATTATAGGAGCTGGATTCAGAGCATCATTGACAATACAGTCAATTACCAAAGACTCACGTTATAATCAAATCAAATAACTAAAGCTCTACATGTGATTCATAACTATTCAGTAACCTCCAGTTACTAAACCAGGTACTCAACCAGCCACTCCGTTGCCACCATTTAGTAACCTCCAGTTACGAAACCAGGTACTCAACCAGTCACTCGGTTGCCACCCATTTATCTGCGCATCCTCACAAGGATCGCCAAGTCCCTCCTGGACTTTATGTTTTCCTACGAAACCCATTTATCTGCGCATCCTCACAAGAATCACCAAATCCCTCCCGGACTTTATGGTTTCCTATGAACACCAGAGTTATCTGCCTACCGCGTACTCTCGGACAACTGCCTTCACAGTTGGTTGATACCGATTTGTACTGATTTGCGGCTACAAATCTACCTCTGACATCGAATCACACAACCATTCAAACACCAGAGTCGTCTGTCTAGCGTGTACTCACGGACAACTGCCTTCACAGTTGTATTGAATCCGATTTGTACTGATTTACGGCTACAAATCAACCTCTGACATTGAATCACACAACCAATCAACATGTAAGCTTAGTTTTCTACTGTCTCGTCAGTATTAAGGTTCACACTTTGCTCTCTTCAAGATGGTCAGTTAGGCTCTGATCCTCTGGCACAAAGTTTCAGTATCAAGATCAATAATCAGGAAACTCAAAGTAAAACTGGCATTTCACTATCGCGGTATCTCTCAATATATTATTAATTTATCTCAATATATACTTTTCGGGTTCGGCGATACACCGAAACCGTAGGTTCTAGGCGATTTGGAAAAAATGGACTGTATCTAAAGGAAGAGGATGTAGGATTGGAATAGGAGATATGATTGTGTGTGGGTATAGGATATTCCAAGGATGGAGGGCACTTACCTTATACGGCAATCTTCTTCGTCTCAGAAGGGCAGTCTCGTGGTGGTTTCGGGATGAAGCTGCTTGATTCACTTCACTGCACAAATCACTTCCACTTGCGAGCGGTTTTATAATCGGTAATAATTATAGCGGGAGCGGCGCGGTGCGATACGGTATGGCGGACGCGAATTTAGCGAATCGAATGTTCTCGAAAGTTCTGGACTGTCACTCGCGTCGACGATCGCCGCGACCAATTCGCGGAAGGCGTGCCCCTCCTTCGGGAATGAGAGACAGGGACGGAAATATGGTATCGCTCGCACTAGACCAGCATGGAACGATTGACGTTGATGCGATTAGTTATAGATAGGAAGGTAGATGGCGCTACCATATACCAATTGTAATAATAATAATCCAATGAATTAATATATGTTTATAAAATTGACATTAGATATAATTGTTGACTTTATTATTGTGCGTAACTTAAAATTATAATTAATTGATTTGACATTTATTTCATTACTTTTATACATGACATTTTGTTTTTTCTTAATTTTTATTTTATGTTTATATTCTTTGATTGACTCTTATTTGTTTATTCAAAAATTTAAATTTAATTGAATTATTAATAATTAATTATAACATTCCTCATAAAATTTGCACGCCACAAGTTATGGCAAACATGTATGAACCAATACACTGTAAGATCTTGCATGCACACCAATGTATGTATACAACATGTTTATGCAAATAAATATCGTTCATTCATTCATTCATTCATTCATTCATTCATTCATTCAAGTAAAACAAAAAAATTAAATCAAAGTCTTTGGACTCTACATCTTCTAACCAAATTCCTTTAATAAAACTACCTTCACTTTCATTGCCAGTTTCGGCTAGATAGGCTTTAGCTATACCAGTTACCAAGCTCCTCAAAGCCTCATACAGGCCTCACACAGGCCCCGCGCCACACACGGGCCGCGCGCCACACACGGGCCCCACGCCACACACGGGCCGCGCGCCACACACGGGCCGCGCGCCACACACGGGCCGCGCGCCACATACGGGCCACGCGTCACACAAGCTATGCTGGCCACCAAGCCACACTCGCAACCAGGCCGCGCCGGCTGCCAAGCCGCGCCGGCCACCATGCCGCGCCGGCCACCAGGCCGCGCCGGCCACCGGGCCGCGCCGGCCATCAGGCCGCGCCGGCCATCAGGCCGCGCTAGCCACCAGGATTACCGAGAAAGGAAATAAGTTTACCAATAATATTTCAAAAATTCGTCTCATTGTATACAGTAATAAGTTAAGTGAATAGAGTATCCGTTCTTTCAGACTAATTCAACGTCCGCACTTCGTCAATTTTAAGCGATTATCAAATTAATTTACAACTTCACAACTGCACAGAACGTAACTCCCGTCCATACTCTCAATGAGCTATGTTAAAACTGGATTTGACCACTGACAAAAACTAAAACCAAATGCGAACATGGCGAGAACTGATAAGCTACTTTCGGACAAACTGATTTTCTTTGGCTACATAGAGGCAACGACTACAGTTCTGAGATAACCAATCGAAAGTCTATAAGTACTTTCAGATTCTCGCAACATGCTCTTGTCATACGACACAGAAACCAGTGGTAAATAATTTTAGCGATCAAAAATCAAATGAGAGCTACTTGAGTAGCAGGGTATCCGTGATTGCGATCAACGACCACACTTTAATGTACTTGGCTCCGAAAACTCTCGAACAGCAATCCTAGTCGTTCGGCCATTCCTGGCACAAGTCGGTGGGCAATAAAAGGTACTCTGATCAAAATCATTAAAGGTTTTAATGAAAATCACAACTACCTCTTTCTCTCGAAGCTGACATGTTGAACAACACGCATACTCGTTAAAATAATAGGAAAGTCATTAAAATATTGCATTTCTCATACTCTGACATCCATCGGGTCTTCAACATTACGCTATGCAACCTCCATCCGGTTACACAACACCACCCGGATAATCATTTCGAGCGTTTAACAAACTAATCTTAAACTAGGTTTGTTCAACATGTTGCTTTGGTTTTCCTTATCACATAGCAGACTATAAGAAAATCTTACTAGGCTGATACTCTAGATGTTAAGTTTACTACCAAGTATCCAACTAGTCTTTTCAGCGTTTTAATTTTGTCATGGATAGTCCAAATACGAAGCTTATCCTAACCTAATCATTAGCAATACAGCAACGGACCTTTCGCGTTCAAGACGATGGACAACGTTTGTGATACTATTATAAATGCACTAATGGCTCTCTTGTTTGCGCACCAAAGGAGACTATGACTAACACAAAAGCTTCAAGGTAAAGAAGGCTAACCAGAAAGGCTCTTTGCCGGTCCAACCAACGGCAACGCATGGCTTAACATGCAGCCGCACAATCGGCTTATCCAGTTTATGCAAATCTACATCAACGAAAACATGGGTACCAAAAAATTATCACAACAACAACTAACAAAGTACCCATTTAATGAGAATAAGGTTAAGCATACAATCATCGCTAACGATCACTTACCTAGTTCTACCTACAATGAAAATTAAAATCTCTGAAACTGATTATCGTAAGGTATTACGATGATAACTCAAGCATTTTCTTCTACGTCTGATAATCGAGTTTAACAGCTTCTACTAGAAACACTATCACTCCTAAGCGTCCTTAGCATAGCTTGAAATTAGCCAGAGACCTCGGGCACTTGATAAGAATTCCCAGCGAATTTTACTAGTGGTGACTGTGGTGGTGGAACGAAACGCGGCGCGGCGGAGTATTGTCCACGTGGGCTCCTCGATTTCAATGTGAATAAAGTGTTAAAACCGTGAAAACTCGATCAAAAAGTGAATTTATCGACAGTATTTAGTGATAAAAATGTTTAAAACGATAAAAAAGTACATAAAAACACCGGATAAATAGTGAAAACCGGGCTTTTAACAAACAGCAAAGAGACGTCCGTTGCTATTCAAATATTTACATCAAAATACCGTAAAACCTGCAAAAACTCGATCAAAAAGTTAATCTTTTGACAGTGTTCAGTGATTTTGTTGAAAATTATAAAAGATATTTAAAAAAAACGACAAATAAAAAGTGTAATCCGGGACAGCAAAAAACAAATTGACGTTTGTCTACTGTTAAAATATTTCCTCCAAAACAACGTTAAAACTGCAAAAACTTGATCAAAAGTAAATAAAAGGACAGTGTTAGCAATAATTGTGTAAAAACGATAATAACTACAGAAAAACCTGGAATAAAAAGTGAAAAACGTGCTAGTAAACGGCCGTTTGTTACCATTCAAATGCATCAAAATTAACAAAAAAAATCAATTAATAATAGTGATTCCCAAAAAAACTACATAATAGTGAAAAATATACTATAAAGAAAATAATATAACCTAAAAACAAAACAACATTAATTTGCAAAACAAAAGTGTAATCGTGTATGTAACGCCATTTATATCTTGACCCCGGAAATAAGTGTCAACTCCGAAGGCATTGATCGGTCACCACTACGTATCAAAGAGTTTACTTAATACCAGTGAAATCGCACAGAGGGCGCTAAACTTAAGAAAAAAATAATATTTCAGAATTTGAAAAATTATTAAAAGAATTAAGAGCTGATATTAAAAAAGATTCCATCGAATCATTGGAGAAGCTCGAAAACAGAATTACAACGAAAATCAACGAAAAAATAGACGAAACTTTTAATTCGATGCAAGATGAACTTAACGAAATCAAAGAAATAAACTTAGATTATGAAAAAAAGATCTCCAAAATAGAGAAACAAAGCAGAGAGAGGAATATTATATTCTTTGGGATTAACGAAGGAGAGAAATCATATAGCAAACTAGAAGGGCAAATTTTAAAAATATTAAATGAAGATCAAATGGAACTGCAGATGGTCAGGCGTATGGGTAAATACGAAGAAAATAAAGTAAGGCCTATTGTTGTAACGTTGTCTACCTATGGCAGAAAAATCACGATAATAAAAAGTAAAAAGAATATGAAAACTGGAACCATCTATATAAAAGAAGATTTTCCACCCAAAGTTCTTGAAACTAGGAAAATGCTACAGAAACAACTGCAGAAAGAAAAAGAAGCCGGCAATATAGCCCATATCCGTTATGACAAACTAATAGTACGAGAACCAACAAAAAGAAACGAAATATACGATAATAGGAACCAAAAGAGAGTACTAGAAATAACACCTCCACACCAAAATGAGAACCCCCACAGAATATCAACAAAACAACAAGCACCCAAGAAAAACAAAATACTACCAACCAAACGAGGCACCAGTCAAAGCTCTATTAAGAACTTCCTAAATAAAGAAAATAGTTGTACATCACCCTCTCTTAAATTAGACGGAATCTACTTGCCCGGGGACCAATAGCAACTAATAAAGCCACTCCAAACCATTACCATGCCGCACCCTCAAAAGCATCAAAATCTATACTAAGATATAAACCTCCCCCAGAACGGCTCGTCACCGCGGGGGTTGTAGACGATCAGCCTCCAAACATAGCAAAGAGAAGAATAAAATACTACATCTCTAAATTTAATGTCAGGTCATTAGCAAATGAAACTAGAATCACAGAATTGGAATATGCAATATCTAAAATTAATTGGAACATTATCGGTATAGCTGAAGTGAGAAGAATGGGATATAAAATAGAAGACAGGGGCAGATACTGCCTCTACTATTACGGCGAAACAAAAGGTGAGAAAGGGGTCGGCTTTTTAGTGAAGACACAACCCGAAATAGAAGTACAAGACTTCATCGCTTTATCCGAGAGAGTTGTCCTACTACAAGTAAAAATACATGGATCCCTTTTCTCTATAATTCAAACATATGTGCCCACCAAAAGAGCCACAAATAGAGACATAGAAAACTTCTATTCTGATCTAGATAAAGCTATGCATAAATGCACAAAAAATACTATATTCATGGGCGATATGAACGCAAAAAATGGCCTTCCCGAGGAAAATGAGCACCTAGTAATGGGAAAATATGGTTAAGGAAAAAGAAGAGAAGTAGAGAAAAAACATTCATTAACTTTTGCCTGCATTATAAGTTAAAAATAGCTTACACTCTGTTTGAAATAGAAATATCGTCTTTGTTAAGTTGAATCGATTATAACAGTTTATTAACGTTTTATTTTGTCTATTGTAAATTTTGACTATGGTCACACTATGATTTGTCAAATCATTCTTTTGCTTGCTTCCGGAAAATTTCTTATTCGCCGTATCTTGTTTGTCGCGTGTTTTGTAGAATTGAAGTAAATTTGGAATCCTTGTGAATGCCGCCTTTGATCTACCACTGGCACCGGTTTAATTGTGATTAAATTTGTGAAATGATGAACATTTGTAAAATTGTGTATCGACGTTCACGTGCCTCATGTCCTGACGACATCACTTTGGAGGAACAGCTAAGTGGATGCTTCATTCGGTCTATTTTGGCCAATATAGTTGTATGATTTGTCTAATTTAGCTCCAAGCCTGACATCATTGTTTAATTTCATCGCTGTGAAACACAGTAAATTTATGTTAGACTCCTTGCTTGCCATAGTAAGGTGGATGTAATACAAACTTCCACTGCCATTTGCAACAATTTCCCACTTGCCTAAGGCAACTCTGAACATATTTTTTGGTAGCAGAGCGTAGTTGAGTGTACATAGCCGCTGTTGAGTGTACCTAACCAGATTAATATTGCAAACTTGTATCTGAACTAGGCATCACAATTGTTAACAGTGTTTGTTAGGTCAGTTTTGCTTAAATACATAATATTTATTTGTATTGGTTGACCTACTTAATTTGAAACACATTGTCATATATATAACCTTAAATCAGTAATTGTTTAACTTGAATTGTTGAAATCTAATCATTAATCAGTCAGTTTTGGTTGGATATATAACAGTTATATGTATCAATTGACTTAGTTAATTGTAAACATTGAGTTTGAAACATTATAATAACAAAATTTGACCTTGCATAGATGGGCGGGTCACAGTGATAAATCAACTTAATAAATCTTGTTTTTGTTATAATATATTGATAATATTGTTGGATAACACCTACCTGTGTTTACTTACGGTTGTATATATCACAAATAGCACAGTTCGTCTGTCTGTTGCAAATAATTAATTAATTAATTTGAAGTTTCAACTTTAATTTGTTATAAGTTATAACTTTTGATAACTTTTGTGTTTAAGTATATAACGGTAATTAACGCGAACATGCATTAGGTATTTACATACCTTATTTTGCTTGACGTTTCGAGATGGTTGCACGCCCCGTGGTCGCAAGCTGACTGGTGTAGCGGTGTCACGTCTCCGAGTGCGAGGTAGAAGCTTCCATTTCTACACCCAGGTCGTTTATTTTCGAAGTACCGGCGCAAAACACACTAACCGTATCTGTATATTGAACATTCGCCGACTGTGCATTAAAGTGGGGTGTTGTTGGTCGAATCACTGGATTCCACGCCGATGACAATTTGAAGCCCTCTTCCCGATTGAAATTTTTATGTTTTCTGATTTCGATCGCTTCACGCACAACTCTTGGGTAAGAGTGGCGTTCTGTGGAGAGGACTTGGGGACGATGAAATTCAATCCAGTGATTGGTGCCCGATTGAAGTAAATGTTCAGCAATCGCCGATTTTTTCATTTGACGGTTCTTTACAGCTGCGATGTGCTCCTTTATACGTTCAGCGATAGTCCTCTTCGTTTGCCCTATGTAAGAGCTTCCGCAGCTGCAGTCGATTTTATAGACACCTGGGGTTTGTAGCGGTAGAACATCCTTTGGTGTGCCCACCATGTTGTATACTTTGGCCCCTGGTGTAAATACGGTCGGAATGGAGTAGTTTTTTAACTTGGCTCCTATTTTATGCGTAACACCTCTAATGTAGGGCATGTAGGTCGGTTGTCTATTTACCGCCGGATGTTTTTCTCGCTTGGTAGACCGCGTCGTTCATCGTTGTACCTGGTATCCGTTTTTTCTGAGTACCTCCTGAACATGGTCTAGCTCTAGTTTCAAATGCTCAGGGTCACAGAGGTCATGTGCTCTGTTTTTTAGTGACGTCACCATGCATTGCAGGTGTCGGTGCGCCACTCTGTTTTAACTCGTGTTACTTATAAATAAATAAATTTTTAGTCTATGGCAAGCGTCACTCTGTGTATTATTATCAGGTTATGGGCGAACGCGATTAAAAATTATTTTTAATAGACGGAACTACTTTTTTTTTGAGTGTGAAAATGACGACAAACTACATCGCTAACATTCCAAAGTTAAAAGGGCGCGAGAACTATGAGGATTGGTGTTTTGCAGTGTAAAATGTGTTGGTGTTAGAAAACATGGCATCCGCCATTACTGAGAGGTTACCGGTTTCTCCTACGACAAGCCAGACAAATGAAGATGCAAAAGCTAAGGCGAAACTAGTGTTAACAATCGACCCATCACTTTATGTACACATAAAACATGCAGCAACAACCTATGATTTATGGAACAAGTTGAAGAATATGTTTGATGACACCGGCTATACAAGAAAAATTGGCTTATTGCGTAAACTCATTAACATTCGACTTGAAAATTGTGACTCGAAGACCCAGTATGTTACTCAAATTGTTGAAACAAGCCAGAGACTTCAAGGTACAGGCTTCAAAATAACTGATGAATGGATTGGTGCATTAATGTTAGCAGGATAACCCGAAAAATATGGTCCGATGTTAATGGCCATAGAACATTCGGGAATAGATGTTAGTGCTGACGTCATTAAAACAAAGCTGTTGGACATGTGTAGTGAAGTTGGAACTGTCTCGGATTCGGAGAATGCTTTTGTTGCGAAAAGTAAACAACGTATGCAATATGGTCAATACTTTAAAAAAGACCAAAATCATGTGACGGGAGAAACATCAAAAGCTGATAAAATCATAAAATGCTATAAATGTAAGCAAACGGGACACTACAAAAACCAATGTCCTGGTTCCGAATCAAGCAAAAGAAAACAATCCAATGCCTTTAGTGCTATTTTTTAAAGTGGAAAATTTAACTGCGAAGATTGGTATATCGATAGCGGGGCCAGCAAACACATGACAGCGAAACAGAAATATGTAGTGAATCAATCATATGAACATGAAATCAAAGAGATTATTGTTGCTAACAAAACATGTGTCCCGGTGCTGTGTTCTGGTGATGTAAACATCATTACAGTTGCAAATGGTGAAGAATATGACATCACAGTTTCAGATGTATTGTGCATACCAAGTTTAACTACAAACTTGCTTTCAGTGAGCCAGTTGATTAAGAATGGCAATAATGTAGTTTTTAAAGAGAACATTTGCTATATTTATAATCAACAAAAAAACTCTAGTTGGAATAGCAGAATTAGTAGAAGGTGTGTACAGATTATATATGTACTAAGAAAACAGAACAGTTATTGGCAGCTACAGCGAAGGCATCGAGTGAGACTTGGCATCGACGCTTGGGACATATCAACAGTACTAGTTTAAACAAAATGAAGAATGGAGCTGCAGAAGTTATCTCATACACAGATATAGCAGACATAGATAAATCTAAGTGTACTGTGTGCTGTAAGGGGAAGCAGGCTAGACAACCTTTTCAGCCTAGCTTGACAAAGTCACAGGATGTTTTAGAATTGGTACACTCGGATGTGTGCGGTCCTATGGAACAATTGTCCATCGGAGAATCCAGATACTATGTATTGTTTGTGGATGACTACAGCAGAATGGCTTTTATATACTTTATGAAGACAAAGTCTGAGGTATTTAAGTTTTTTAAAGAATTTAAGTCAAAGGTAGGAAAACAAAAAGACAGGAAAATTAAAATTCTAAGGACAGACAATGGAGGTGAGTTCTGCAGTCAAGAGTTTGAAAAATATCTAAAACAACAAGGAATAATACATCAAAAAACTAATGCCTACACGCCTCAACAAAACGGTGTGTGTGAAAGAATGAATAGATCATTAGTTGAGAAGGCTAGATGTCTAATATTTGATGCTGGTTTACATAAAAAGTTTTGGACAGAAGCTGTAAATACCTCTGTATATTTAAGAAATCGGTCAGTTGTTACCGGTTTAAATAATAGGACTCCATATGAAGCCTGGACAGGGAGCAAGCCCAACTTAAGTCATGTGCGTATTTTTGGAGGTAAGGTTATGATGTACATTCCAAAAGAAAAGCGATTAAAATGGGATATGAAGGCTAAAGAACTTATTTTGGTTGGCTATGCAGACAACGTGAAAGGTTATAGGGTTTATGACCCAGAATATAACTCTGTCACAACTAGCAGAGACATCATTATAATGGAAACAGCAGAAAGTACAGTAGATATTCCCATTGAGTGCGCAGCTTCAGCGGAGGAAGAAAAACATGAGGAAGAAGAGGAAAACAGAAACACAGATACTGATGTTGAATGTGAAGATAATGATACCACATATGTTCCAGAGGCTTCTTCGGTAAGTGACTCATTTGACAGCTCTTTCGAAACACTATCAGAACCAGACGTTTCATTAGAAAATTTAAATGTGCCAAACAAAAGAGTGAGAAAAGTACCTGATAGATTTGGCTATAACAACTTATGTATTACAGAGTCAGAAGATCAAAATCTAACAGATATTACACTTGAGGAAGCTTTAAATGGACCTGAAAATAAATTTTGGAGAGCAAGCATGGAGGAGGAACTGGAATCATTTAAGAAAAAATATGCATGGGAGCTTGTAGATAGACCTCATGACTCTACAATAGTGCAGAGCAAGTTGGTGTTTAAAAAAAAATATGATAGTGCTGGTAATGTGCGTTATCGTGCGAGACTAGTAGCAAAAGGTTTTTCACAGAAAGCTGGCATAGATTATCATGAAACTTTTTCTCCTGTGCTCAGATATTCAACTTTAAGATTATTTTTTTCTTTAACAGCAAAACTAAGTTTCGACATTCGTCATCTAGATGTTACTACAGCCTTTTTAAATGGTTTTTTGAATGAATCTGTATATATGCAAAAACCTGTAACTTACAAAGAAAGTAGTGATGATAACAAAGTATTAAAGCTTAAACGAGCAATCTATGGACTTAAACAGTCATCACGTGCTTGGTATCAGAGGGTCAATGATTACCTCATGGCTTTAGGATATTTGAAATCCAAATATGAACCTTGTTTGTTTACAAAATTTTAAGGAAATGTTAAAATCATAATAGCATTGTTTGTCGACGATTTGTTTGTTTTTTCAAACTGTAAAATGGCAACTAATCAGTTAATACATGAGTTGAGTTGTAAATTTCAAATTAAAGATTTGGGTCAAATAAAGCAGTGTTTAGGCTTAAGAGTAAATATGTCTGAAAATGTAATAACTGTTGATCAAGAGCAGTATATAGAAAGTTTATTAAAAAGGTATAATATGACACATTGTAAAACTGCTGAAACTCCAATGGAGATTAATTTAAGGTTAGAAAAATCTCAGAATAGTAATTGTTATAAAAAGTTTCCATATAGGCAGCTGATAGGTAACTTGATGTATTTAGCTGTTCTAACCAGACCAGATATTGCATACAGTAATTGTTATTTCAGCCAGTTTAATAATTCTTATGATGAAACTCATTGGAAACACTTAAAAAGAATTTCAAAGTATTTAAAATGTACAAAAAATTATGGTCTTGTTTTTACTGAAGATAAATCTTGTATTGAGGGATATGTTGATGCAGACTGGGGTTCAGATTCAAATGATAGAAAATCTTTTTCTGGGTTTTGTTTTAAATTGACAGGATCAGTTATTTCATTTGAATGCAGAAAACAAAGAAATGTGGCACTGTCCTCAACAGAAGCCGAATACGTTGCTATTTCAAAAGCCTGTAAAGAGGCTATTTATTTAAAGAATTTATTGTTTGAAATTTTAGGTAATTCAGAAACAATAACTTTATATAATGTCAAAGTGCACAAAAACTAATTTTGAATCCAATTTATCATAGAAGGTCTAAACATATAGACATTAGGTATCATTTTGTGCGAGAAGCAGTTGCAAATAAGTTTGTAAAAATTGATTATTTAGAAACTACTGAAATGCCAGCAGATATTTTTACTAAAAGTTTGGGATCTGTAAAGCATAAATATTTTGCAAAAAAGCTTGGTATATTACCTGTCTTAAAGTATGTATGATTTTGTTAAGCGGAGGTGTTAATAATGTAACAAAATAATATGGTAAATGTAACTACTAGCGCCACTCTGTTTTAACTCGTGTTACTTATAAATAAATAAATTTTTAGTCTATGGCAAGCGTCACTCGTGTATTATTATCAATATTGGCCTTGAAAGAGGAAGTAGTTGCCATCTAAGCAGTAGTTTAAT
This sequence comes from Euclidia mi, assembly GCA_944739405.2. Lineage (NCBI taxonomy): Eukaryota > Metazoa > Arthropoda > Insecta > Lepidoptera > Erebidae > Euclidia > Euclidia mi. The sequence continues at coordinate 76,804,412 of OX123186.2, read as the reverse complement.
AAATCAATATAGTTGTGAGGTATATAACTGAGTGACAATGATATGCATCTCTCTCGCGCACCAGAATGTGCGACTGTTCAGCGTCACCAGCACCTTGACTGCTGCCCCAGGTGTTCTCCTCCTTTGGCAGAGCGTCCCCGCCTTGACTCGCGCCCACCACGTTTTGGGCGGGTGCGTCATTATGATCCCCCACAGATGACGCGTGGATCGAGTCACCGCGCCTTTGAGGACTTCAAACCGCAAGCTTATTTTGATTTGCCTGGTTCTGGCCAACGGTCGCCGCCCAGGCAACAATAGGTCATTGACTCCTGCCCTATAACGCCAACCTCCCCCATTGAGACCGTTATCCTACCAACGGTTGCGGTTAGGGTCTGGGGACCCACGGGGGCCTCTGTTGTTGTCCGTGCTATATTGGACACAGGTTCACAAGGTTGCATTGTTTCCACTTATTTGGTAGGGCAGGTTAAATTAAATATGGGTTCTTTTTCGAATTGGATACGGGGAATAGGTGACGTAGCATCTAATGTTGAAGGGCAAGTTAAGGTTTTGTTTGCCCCTGTTGAATCTTCACACCCGAGGATTAAAACCTCGGGTATTGTGCTGAAAAATATTTTGGGTATGCATCCACAGAAACAGCTATCCGCTGCTGTGGTGAATTTGACGTCGGGATTGGAACTGGCAGACCCCAAATTTGACACACCGAGACAAATCGATTTGTTGATTGGCTCTGATGTGCTCGGTGGAATTTTGATTGGTGGGAAACGGGTCTTGGTGCCAAATGGTTTGACTGCCATCCCGACCATATTTGGATTTGCTTTGATGGGACCTGTACCTAGGGACCCCTCTCCACTCGAACTTGATAATTTGTTGGCGGTAGGCCCCGCTCTCTGTGATGCTGTTCAGAGGTTTAAGGAGGTAGAAGAGCATCTCAAGCTGCTCGTTTGAATCCAGAACCTGAGGAGTGCAAGCTGTTCTTCCAGAACAACACTGATCGACTCCATTCTGGTCAGATTAATACGAAGCTACCCTTCCTGTCTGTTCGGCCTCCGCTTGGTGAGTCACGACCTTTAGCAAAAAAAGATTGTTGGCTATGGAACGTCGCATGGGTCGTGATCCGGAGCTCAGACAGAAGTAGTATTGAGTTCATGAGAGAATATGAACAATTAGGACACATGTCTGTGTCAAACTTGGATTGTCATTCGGTGGAGCATTACTTTATCATGCAGCATGCGATACATATTGAAGCCATCAACTGGCAAGCTGCGCACAGTGTTTGATGGTTCTGCGCAGACTTCAACAGGCGTATCCTTGAACCAGTGCTTGCATTCTGGTCCCAAGTTGGTCAAGGACCTTTGTGACGTCATCACCAGCTTCCGACGACATCAGGTTGTCTTTGTGGCCGATATAAAAAAGAAGTTTATTCAGACGATTATCCACCCTAATGACCGTCGTTTCCAGCTGGTCCTTTGGAGAGAGAATCCTCGCGATCCCATGGTCGTCTACGAGCTCAATACTAATACGTACGGGCTAAGGTCAAACCCCTACTTGGCAATACGTTCTCTTTGGGAGCTCTTTATGTGGATGACATTTGTTCGGGCGCCTCCACATCGGACGAGGCGATCCTCTTGCGGGACGATTTAATAGGTATCTTGGCCTCCACTAGTTATGAGTTGCGCAAATGGATTTCCAACTCACCAGCGCTTTTGGAAGGCTTGCCAGAGGATCATCAGCAGGATCCACATTTGTTTGAGATTGTTGACAACCCCGCCATGATGGCTGTTCTCGGCGTTCAGTACAGACCAGTCCAAGACACCTTACGTATAACGTAGACTTGAAATTGCCTTTTTCTTGGACTAAACTTCTCGTGTTGTCTACTGTCGCCAGAACCTTTGATCCAAACGGTTGGATCTGACCAGTTATATTTTGGGCAAAATGCTTCTTGCAGAAGCTTTGGACAGCAGGATTGACATGGGACAAGCCTCTCCGCGGTGCTCTTGTTGAGGAATGGACCTCTTTTGTATCCTCACTTCCTGCCATCAATGAGATCTCTTTGCCTCGTCCCATTCTTCCTCCCGGGAAGTACAAGGCAACCCTTCACGGGTTTTGTGATGCTTCGGAACGTGGTCACGCGGCCGTGGTGTACTTACGCACAGTCAGTGCCTCAGGTAAGGTGAGGGTTTTCCTGATCATGGTAAAGAGCAAGGTTGCACCCCTTCGTATATCTTTGACTATCCCGAAATTGGAGCTCTCGGGAGCAGCACTACTCGTGCGATTGTTGAATCACGTGTCTAACACTTTGGGTAAAACAATTTGTATCAATGGGGCCTGGACAGACAGCCAAATTGTTCTTTGTTGGTTGAAGGCATCTGTCCACACTTTGGAAGTATTTGTCGCTAATCGCGTTTCCAAAATACAAAAATCTGAAGTCACACTTGTTTGGAGACACGTGCCAGGTGAGCTCAACCCCGCTGATTGTGCCTCGCGCAGATGCTTGACGCCTAGTTTGATAGGTCATTTGCTGTGGTGGGGTCCGGAATGGTTGAATTGACCAGAAATTGATTGGCCTCGAACGCCAGTTTTGAATACTTCCAATTAGCCGGGTCTACGAACACTCGCTCTTGAGAAGGTAGAATGCGCCTTCGACCCCGATTTCTTGTTGAATCGCTACAGCTCCCTTGACAAGTTGTTAGGTGTTATTGTTTGGATAAAGCGGCAAAAATTAATTTTAGGCACCCACCACAGGAACGATCGGAGTCCCTCACCCTTTGAATACGTTCTGTGCAATTGGCGCATTTTGAGAAGGAGATTGCTATCCTTAAGTCAGGGAATTCGAAATAGTCGCGAGCTGTATCTAAGTTGAACCCCTTTTTAGACGACACGGGTCTCTTGCGCGTTGGAGGGCGTCTTAAGAACGCCTACCTCCCTTACGGGGCACGTCACCCCCTGTTGTTACATAAGGACGGTAATTTGGTACGTTTATTGGTAACTGACCGTCACCTTAATAATTTGTGGTTGTAATGCTTTGTTGGCTATATTGCAACGCGAGTTTTGGATTTTGTCTGCCCGAAGAATTATTCGGAGTATAGTCTTTCGCTTCATCTCTTGTTATAAGCTCAAGGCTTCTACCATGTAGCCCTTGATGGGAGACTTACCAGCAGATCGCGTAACTGAGAGCAGGACGTTTGACGGTGTTGGCACGGACTTCGCTGGTCCCTTCTTGGTGAAAACATCGACGCTTCGAAACAGCAAGACTGTCAAGGCCTACTTGTGTGTCTTCGTTTGCCTCTCCACAAAGGCCGTACATTTGAAACTGGTCTCCTCGCTTACGACCGAGGCGTTTGTAGCCACATTTGACAGATTTGTATCCCGCAGAGGGCTGCCTTCCTTGATCCTTTCTGATTGCGGCACTAACTTCAAGGGCACTTATAATTATTTGAATGACGTATTTAATTTCCTTGAAACCAAAAAGGCTGATATAGGCTTGCCCGACGTTGGATAAATTGGTGTAAAATCGGCCAAAACACACTTGCGCAGGACAATTGGTGAATCAGTCCTTACATTTGAGGAACTCGCAAATGTGTTTTGTAAGATTGAGGCCGTTTTGAACTCTAGGCCATTGTGCCCGATCTCCTCAGATCCGAATGATTTGGAAGCCCTTACCCGGGACATTTTTTGATTGGTCGCCCACTTGTCGCCTTGCCTGAGTACCCCTATATTGAAACGAGACCTAATCGTCTCTCGCGTTTTGAATTGGTACGCCAGATTACTCAGAGCTTTTGGAAACGCTGGAATTTGGAATACTCCAGCAACGCGTTAAGTGGACCGTCAAGACCGATCCACCCAAGATGCCAAGAGGTCTTGGTGGACGGTTCGCTTCTGAGGAGAGTGGTTGCAACGTTATCACGTCTACCAACCGAAAAGCGGGCCAAAAGAAATATTGTCTATGTTAAGTTGAATCGATTAAATCAGTTTAGTAACGTTTTATTTTGTCTATTGTAAATTTTGTCTATGGTCACACGTGTTTGTCGCGTGTTTTGTAGAATTGAAGTAAATTTGGAACCCTTGTGAATGCCGCCTTTGATCTACCACTGGCATCGGTTTAATTGTGATTAAATTTGTGAAATGTTGAACATTTGTTAAATTGTGTATCGACGTCCACGTGCCTCATGTCCTGACCACATCAGTTTGGAGGAACAGCTAAATGGATACTTCATTCAGTCTATTTTGGCCAATATAGTTGTATGATTTGTCTAATTTAGCTCCAAGCCTGACATTAGTGAAATACCAGGTAATTGATTTGTTTAATTTCATCGCTGTGAAATACAGTAAATAAATGTAAGACTCCTTGCTTGCCATAGTCAGGTAGTTGTAATACAAACTTCCACTGCCATCTGCAACAATTTCCCACTTGCCTAAGGCAACTCTGAATACACTCTATTCAAAAAAACCTAATCAGCTCCGATGGACCTGGATGACGCCAGATGGGAAGTCAAAGAACGAGATTGACTTCATAGTGACTAATATAACAAAAAGTATACAAAACGTTCAAGTACTGAACAAATTGGAACACCCCAGCGACCATAGAATGATTAGAGTCACGATAAATGTAGAGAACAATAAGAAATCACGAGCTAACTATATATGTAAACCAAACATGGAAAAAGACATAATAAATGCCGAGCCGCCGTCCCTATCAGATTGCGAAAATGATAACGTGCAACAGCTTAACAAAAATATTGAAACATTCTTACAAAAGGGTTTCTTTAAGATGGAACAAAAATATCAAGAAATTATAACTGAAGAAATAAAGTTGCTGATAGCCTAGATAAAATATGAATTAAAAAACAAAAAATACAAAACTAGGCAAGAAAAGACACCCCTTAGTAAGCTTTACAGAATGTTTCATAAAAATATAAAACAGAACATTAAAAATAAGAGACTAAATACTATTAGTAAATTTATAGAAAAAACTGGTGGAGTAAGAAAAGCGTACAAAAAACTAGAAAATTCAATGCCTGTCATGACACGACAACAGAATGCTACTGGAACCACTGTTACAAATAGGTCAGATTTATTGGCAATAGTTACACAGTTTTATGAAAACCTATACGCATATACAAAAAATAACCAAGACAAACCGATAATTGCGAATTCGATATTAGATAAAGAATCAGTAGCACCATTTTTAGAGAGTGAGATAGAATTATCAATAGAATTGTTAAAATCTGGTAAGAGTCCAGGGCCTGACTGAGTAACAAACGAAATGATCAAAACTGCCAAAGAAGAATTAATAAGGCCACTTACCAAGCTCTTCAATCGAGTACTTATAACTAAGGAAATACTAGAGACATGGACACGCTCAGAAATAACTCTCCTATACAAAAAAGGTGACCCCAAGCAGATAACTAATTATAGACCTATCAGCCTCATATCCTGTTTGTACAAAGTATTCGCATCGACTCTATTAAGACGTATAGCACCGAAAATTGACGAAAATCAACCTGTAGATCAAGCTGGTTTCATGAAACATTACTCTACGGTCGACCATATACACACATTAAAAATAATAATCGAAAGGGCTACGGAATACGACTTACCATTATATATAGCTTTCATTGATTACTCGAAGGCTTTCGACTCTGTCACTCATGACTCTATATGGCAGGCTTTATACCAGCAAGGAGTGAATGATGACTATATAGAACTCATTAAAGCTATCTACTCGAATAGCACAGCGAGAGTACGCCTAGAGACAAGAGGACCAGCATTCAAAGTAGAAAAAGGTGTAAAGCAAGGAGACCTACCTTCCCCAAAACTTTTCATCGCAGTCTTAGAAGGGATATTCCAAAGCAAGGCAAGTAAACGGTGATTTTTTAAGACTTATAGGATTTGATTTTTAAAAAAAACACAAATAATTTGAAAAATATTATGAAATCTTTATTGGAATCGATAGAACGATCAATATAATTTAATGTTTGAAGATGATTTCATGCAAATGCTGGCCGCGGCTCCGGTTTAGATGGCCCATTCGCAAGGCCTAATTTCGGTACACTCTCTCCAACATATCAGCCGGTATATCACGAATAAATGCTTCAATATTGGCTCACAGTGCGTCAATCATTGCTGGTTTATCCCTGTAGACATGAGCCTTAACATGGCCCCACAAGAAATAGTCCAAAGGCGTTAGATCACACGATCTAGGCGGCCAATTGACGGGCCCAAAACGTGAGATAAACTGTTCACCGAAGGCGGCTCTCAATTGGGCCATTATTTCGCGTGCCATGTGGCATGTGGCACCGTCTTGATGAAACCACATGTCAGGCATGTCCAATTCTTCCATTTTGGGCAAAAAAAATCGCCAATCATCACACGGTAGCGCTCGCCATTCACAGTAACGTTTCGGCCATTGTCGTCTTTGAAAAAGTACGGCCCGATGATGCCACCGGCCCATAATCCACACCAAACAGTACATTTTTTTAGGGATGCAGTGGTAGCTCTTGCAATGCTTCTGGCTGGTCTTCACTCCAGATGCGGCAATTATGCTTATTGACATATCCATTCAACCAGAAATGAGCTTCGTCGCTGAACACAATTTTTCGATAAAAAAGTGGATCTTCCTCCAACTTTGCCAATGCCCATTCACCAAATGTTAGACGTTGTGGGAGGTCGTGTGGCTTCAATTCTTTCACCCGCTGTATCTTGTAAGGTTTTACACCCGAATCCTTTCTCAAAATTTTCCACGTAGTGGAGTAACAGAGGCCCAATTGCTGCGAACGGCGGCGAATCGACATTTCACGGTCATCACTAACACTGGCGGATACAGTCGCAATATTATCTTCGGTCCTCACTCTACGTATGCGTGTTCGTGGTTTAATGTCCAATAATGTAAACTGGGTTCGAAATTTAGTCACAAGCTTCCGAATAGCTGCCTCTGTAGGCCGACCAAACTGCCCGTAAATTGGAAGGAGTGCGCGATGCACTCTCTTAACCAAGCATGCATTTTGATAGTAAAATTCAATAATTTGCAAGCGTTGTTCGTTCGTAAGTCGATTCATGGTTAAATTATAGACCAAACTGAACAAGTTTGACAATGACACAAGACACGATTCACGCATGATCTGTCAAAAACAGTGTTGCCAAAAAGATACCAGCAAAAAAATCAACCGTTACCTATCACATCTCCGGTTCGCGGACGATATAGTCCTACTGTCAGAAAATCCTTGTGAAATCAACTACATGATAGACTCACTCAGACAAGAAAGCGAGACAGTTGCGCTACAGATCAACTGGGAGAAAACTAAAATTATGACCAATCGCGAACAAACATTGGTAACCATTCAATCAAAACCCATATGTTACGTTCAAGACTATATTTACCTAGGACATCTCATTTCATTAAAAACTTGTACAGCAAAAGAAATAGATCAAAGAGTAAAGAACACTTGGAATGTGTATTTTAATGTACCATGTTAAAAATTTATGCACACAAAGAAGCAGGTATAATTGCAACAGTGCCACTTTTTATTTAGGCTCTGATCACGTTTAAACGAAAACCGTTAGGTATTATCAACACCACGAGTCGATTAAATAATGGCGCTAGTAATATCTTTCGACTATGGTCAGGTTACACTAACCAACCAACGGCACTCGTCTAAACAGCACTGTAGTTCACACGTCTATTTAAGAAATAAAAGCTACAAGCTATTCTACACAAAATCAGCACAGTCAGAAGCAATAGCTCCGCCCAGTCTTACACTGTGAACTTAGTATGTACGATTCGATTAGTCTACCAACTTTAGCGCCACTGCTCTGCGAAGGACAGTCTAGACCGTAGTTATTGTTCTAGATTTAGCAGAAAACCAACCGAAGCTAGGTGTTGGTTCTAAAACCAATATTACAACTGCACTGGAACAATAACTAGCACGTTTCATTCAAACGCACTTGCTTGGAATAATGCAAGTCGGCCTGTACGCTCACTCTCTTTACTATTACAGTCCATAAAGTAAGACCGAGACAAGATAATCTTTTTGCAAGCAAGCATAATATGATCACAAGGTTCGTGAGTGTGAGCCACCCTCGCGTGAAGAAATAAAAATAATCTCTTTCTTTTTAACTGGCGTATCAAACTCAAAACCTCAAGCTATCTACGCTATAGCTAGGTCACTGACGTCACTGTGGTAGTCAAACAACCATACACTAACTTAAAATACGGCAAAGGTCGCAATTAAATCGTTACTACCCACATTTGTTTTGTCTTTCTTCTTTAAGCTATTAAAATAAAATTATTCATGAGATCATGACATGGGACCCACGACACCGTAAAAGTCAAACGGTTCCACAACTCAGTGTCTCGTGTAGGAATCGAACCTACAAAACTCGGTACGATGTTATGGCGATATCACCACAACGATTATGACATTTCCAAGCGTAATGTTTTACGACTACCGCCACTAAACAAAATTGGCAGTACCAATAAAAAAATCAGACATAATACGGTCACCACGGTTGGAGTTGAAAGCTCAGCTGATTCACCAACATAGCATTGTTAGCAGTCACCTTCGCTCGCGCCTTGTGGTCGCGCTGGTCCATTATGCCACTTTTGATGTTCACTTCACAGTTTTTTATACGTTCACACCAAATCAAATTAACAAAACCGACTAAAATTATTTTGAATTACTGAACACGAAACGAAGTGACAGTTTCTAGGTACTTGTTGCCCGCCCGAAATCTCCAAGAGAAGTAATAGTTAATATAATTTAAATACTACCTTTGTTATTCAGAAAAGAGCTATAAGAACAATGCTCCGCTTAAAGCAAATAGAATCATGCAGAGAACACTTTGTAACTCTAAGAATCTTAACGGTTCCATGTCTGTATCTTCTTGTTTTGCTGGTAAATTTGGTTGGTAATCTGCATAAGCTTGAAACCATTGATGAAAGACAAAATAGAGAAAGCACTAGAAGAAAAGATTTACCGTCCACAATACAACCAAAGCTTGATGTGGTTAAACACAGCTCTAGGGTACAATCAGTGTTCCTATATAATAAATTACCTACAGAGCTAAAGACTATATATAGCACAAACTTATTCAAAAATAAACTAAAGGCATATTTGTTGAGGAAAATTTTATATAGTATAGATGAATTTATAAATGACAACTACTATAATAACTAATGACATAAATATTTATTGTATGTGTATTATTGTAATGTTATTTTATTATTCTAATTGATATAATTAATTAATGTAATGAATTAATGTAATGTTATGTTTGGATTTAGATTTGATAAGTAAGATTATATTTTCAACACAATGTTTATTGTTCTGAAATAAATGAATTGAATGAAATGAATTGAGTTGTCTTGCTCCGTTCAACGTCAACCGTCAACCCCCTCTTCAACTGTAGCGAACGTCACACTAGACTCTGTCGAAGCGCGCCATCTTCACACTTCCGTTTCGTAGTCGTTGACGTCCCGTACTCATGACCATTCCGATATATATATATATATGGCCCCTTAATAACACCATGTTCAATAACCAAGTATGGTCCTTCCAGCAAGACTCGGCACCGGGTCATAAAGCTCGGTCCACGCAGTCTTGGTTGGAAGCGAACGTTTCGGAAAGAACTATATTGCAGCCAATGAGACCACTTCGAATAAGCTTTTTATATTTTAAATTGTTTTATATTTATGTATTAAACTAACACACTGTAAAAGTAATAAATGTTATTTGCAATTAAAAAAATATTTTTCTTTGTTAAAATATTTATGGTAAGACTAGGTATATTTATTTATGTATTGAGTAGGTATATTATATCATATATACAACTACCATTTCTTTTCTGCCAATATTATTCATCCAAAGGTTGCCTGGTAGAAATCGCTCTTAGCGATTGTACAATGTACAATGTTTGTAAAACGAATAATTTTTAATGTTCATATTAAAGTGTACAATAAAGCGTTTTAAAAATAAATACTTTCATAAATCGAACTAAACACGTAAACTTTTGTATACCTAAATCCTACAAGTTATAAAACATAATTGCTGGCATTCCTAAGCTCGAAACACTACGAAATCCCTCAGTGGTTCATTTACCCCTACCCCATAGACGACTTATAAACTCATTCTATAATAAAATGCAGTAGGTATTTTGAGACGCCACGCAGGGCTCGCCACAGTAAGATTAGGGCAACCCCTGTTGAAACGTGTTCTGACTTATAAAATATACTTAACCGACAAAATATACCAACCAAATAATACTATGTGCCCTACTAAAGCTACTAGTAGGCGGTATGCCAGAGCGTTTTTTTTTCTTTATTTATATGAAATTCCTATCAAAATGACTCCATGCCGCCTGATCTAAAGCAGTCATGGAGTCCCACAGCAAAGGTCATCATGCCAATAAAATATTAATAATGAAAACATGATAGCCTTACTTTGATGGCCTAGGGAAAAGCGTAACCGCAAATGCTCTTTTAGTAAAGAATTAACTGTTAACGTTCTTTAGCTGTTTCGTTAAGTTTATATTTTTTATTGGTTTGCAATACTACAGGATGTAACAGCTTCGGCATCCAATATTGTCGCCTAGCGTCGCAAGATAACGATAATATTCGAAACGTTACGATGACGCCGATAAACTGTCAGGCGACGCGACGCAAGTACATAGATTCTTGCGTCATGTATCAAATTGAATCGAGTCACGTCGCACTGCTGCGTTTGTCGATCACTAGTCTTATATTTCTAATCTAATCACTCACAAGCAGATTGATATTGTACTCCAACATTCTTTTTTCACAATTGAAAATTATCCAAGCCAATTCAAGTGGAATATTTTCCATTGCTGAAAAAAAAAAATGTTTTTTTCATTTTCTTACAAGCTAGTTAACATCAGTAGTTGAGGTACTCCTTTTAAGCATGAAAAATACTTGTGTTAGGAGTCCCCGCTCTTCACATTACACAATTATGAAACTAGACAGGTATGTTTATCTATAAAACAAAGAAGAAAAATAATTACAAAATAAAAAGATAAAAAATAAATAATAGAAGAAAACATAACAGAAACCAAGAAACCATGTTTGTGTGTGTATGTGCGTGTGCGTGCGTGCGTGTGCGTGTGTGTGTGCGTGTGTGTGTGTGTGTGCGTGTGCGTGTGCGTGTGCGTGTGCGTGTGCGTGTGTGTGTGTGTGTGTTGTGTGTGTGTGTGGGGGTGTGTGGGTGTGGGTGAGTGTGTGTGTGGGTGTGTGTGTCAGTGTATGTCATAATAATATAAAATATACATATCATGAAGTATCATGATATGTATAGAAGACCTGTTACATATAGTAATATGTAACAGGTCTTCTGTGCTACAGTAATTGAGGGTCTTCAGCCAAAACAGTAAAGCTTTTTTACAGTCATGAATAGTCATTGGGTAAATGTTGATAATTTTATTTATTTTGTTATATAAATATGAGGACTGTCTATCAAATTGTCTTCTTGCGAAGGATGTACTGACCGTTCTGGTGGGAGCAACATTACAATAATTTCTTTTTTTCTTATTTTTGGGTCAAATTTTAGTTTTGAGTGTACCTCAAGGGTAATTGCTTATTTTTTAAAAGTACCTTTTTTATTGTATGTTAAACAGACAAATCGGATTCTCAATGGATTAACTTGTCACCGTAAATCTTATTAGGAGAGTAATCTTATGTGCATGGTTTAAATTTGGATAGTGAGGGAATGAACAACGAGCACTTACAGTAAATTAGATAAATATGGCGGGTGAACTCAGTGACGTGATAATATGTATCACGCTAGTGCGTCTTTGCCAGCAGAGGCATAAGTATATATACATGTTGCAAGAACCTTCGCACATGATGGCCGTGAAAAACAAAGAGTTTATATAACGTATAAAATCATTAGGCTGTATTTGCTGCTGGCAAGCGTACCATAGCGAATATTTATATGCAAAGATATTCTATTTCATTACAAGAAAAAAAATTTTAAAGCGCAAAAGATATTACAGTTAAAGATCTAAATGTCAGTTTTTCTGTCCTTTCAGGACGAAAGGACAGAAACACTGTCTATTGGTTTCTTTTCTTCTTTTTCGACTTCCTCGGATTCGTGCATCTTAGTTTGAGATTCGTGGTGGGTCCATCAATTAAGAGTGGATCGGTGCCAGCTCTGGAAGAAAACAAACAACATAAATTATTCTCAGTACATTAGTAACGTATAATTTTTTTCTGCTTATCTGCTTGAGTATGAATACATAATGTATGTGTAATGTCGCTCATTTAGTGCAACAATGTCGTAATTACATTTTTTTTAAATAAGTTTAATTATGTAATTATGTGCGAAAAGTCTATTTACACCCGGAGAAACATCGACCCTATTGTTTTTTAGGGGATTTGTCGCGAGATGGCGCGAGTGTCATTGTTGAATTGAACGAAATGGCGCCATTTCTGATGCTACGACGTCTGGGCGGCCAGTAGCGCGGGGCGCCCCGCTGAGTCTCTAATTATAGTATATCATCTACGCCGCTGAGTGTGGTCATATTTGGGAGCTACAACGTCATAATGGACAATTATTATTCCATTGTTGCACCAAAACTTAGCATGTTTTTGGAGAAACAATGACATAGTTTTGTAATTAAGTATGTAATTTTATTTTAAACTCCTTTTTTAATTTATTTTAAACCGATCATCTTAACATTTCTGCATACAACTAATCAGTTTTAAAGAAAACAGTAATTCATACCTTATAATTTTATATTTTTCATAACTTGCATTTTTCGAATGGTAGTAGTAGCACTTCAAACCATAAAAAAAGTAAAAAAGAAACACAAGTTCACTCTGCAGATTCAATTTCGATTAAAAAACAGCTATCATTGAGTCCATCGGACTAATCTTTCTCTGCCACTAAAAGTACCGTTCGAAGCAGATAGTTAATACTACAATTCCCGGAAAGAACACGTTCATTTTCCATCCCGACCTCGGTCCGATAAAATAAATTGACCGGTTTAAAGATTAACCTAATTAAATTTCTAATAAAACCATTTGGTGTCTGAATGTCCAATAGTTTTTATTATTTTAGACGGTTTAAAACTCTGCTGCTTTTGAATGAATGGTGGCTCTTAGAATGAATGGTAAAATACAGTTAAATTTTGAATTTTAAATCGCAATTGAAATAACTTGGAAAATTTGTTTTAATATATATTTATATATTGGTATGATCACGACCGCTCTGCCAAGACCGCATCGAAGAAGAAGAAGAATGTATTAGTATGATTGATGTATACACGGCTACAAGTCAATCTATTCAGTTGCAATACGATTTTGACACTTACATATCCTACGTCATAAGAAAGGTACAAAGGTCAAAGTGTCTAGCTTGATGTATGTACGTTTTAGCAGATATCATCATCATCATCAGCCCTATATACTGTCCCACTGATGGGCACGGGCCTCCTCTCACGATGAGGAAGACAAGGCCATAGTCGACCACGTTGGCCAAGTGTGGGTTGGCAGACTACACATGTCTTTGGAGAACATTATAGAGAACTCTCAGACATGCAGGTTTACTCATGATGTTTTCCTTCACCGATAAGCAAGCGAAAATTAACATCATATTACTCACTTAACTTCAAAAAGTCCTGGGTTCGTGCTGATAGCAGATATAGCAGTTCATTATATTAGTTCTGAGAAGCGTGACATTTATTAGTCGGTATTCCATTCTGGTTCATTGAATCTTGTCATTAATAAATTGGTAAACTGTGTGTGCTTTAATTTTATGTTCTAATACCTCGTCGCGGTTTGTGTTTAAAAAAATATTATGTTAATTTTATACATACATACATAGACTCACGCCTGTTTCCCCAAAGGAGTAGGCAGAGGCATATTAAACGCCCACTTTTCGCCAGTGTTTTGATCCCACGTAATAGGTGGCGAGCCTATTGCCGCTTATCGGGATATTTTGTTAATTTAATGGAGAGGTAAAATATTATTACGCAATGGGTATTATGAATGATTGGATTGAAACAAGCTTTTGTAGAAAATGAAAGCCTTTCTGGTGACATTGTTTTTGGTCGAAACACTTTTAAATCTGTTCAGCTAATGGTTCGACTACCTATAAGTCAAAACTTAACGTTAATAGTGTGGACATACTTCTTAACAGTCAACGCGTGTGTTGGACCTATATAATATACTTTTCTTTTACGTAAATGCCGATATCTATTTATTATGGCAAATTCCTTTAGGCGCTTACTAGGCCGAATAATTCGAAAACAAGCAATCAATTCAATTGCAACATATCGTCAAAACCATTTCCGAATAAATTCATTCGACAAACCACTCATTTTATCCAATTTTCCGAAGTAAACCAAACTCTTCCAAATACTTTCTACAACCGAAACACTGCAGAGTCACGCAAAGCAAATTCTCCGCTCAGCAACAGCAGCTGTAAAAGTGTGTCACAGTTCTGCCCCTAGAGGCAGAAACAAATACGTAGCACAAAGGAGTTGGAAGGCAAAAATCAAAACATGGAGCGTTCTCAGTCACGCGCTAAGCAACTGCGGCTTAAACCGTCACGAGACGGGAACGGACGTGTGCCCGTTAATCAGTCCCCGGTGCATTGCTGCAAAAATATCCAATACTTTTTGTGCACGAAACGTTAGAATTTCAAAGCCTGCTGCTTTTCTATTTAATTTCTAATATTGCTGAAGAGGTTCTGCTGATTGATGAAAGTGTTGTATAACAGAGAGGTTTACATGGTCGTCTCGTCGCTTAAAACTGAGCCAAGTGACGTGGTTGTCTCGTGTGGTGAGTTCAATCCGTACTCACATGACGATGACGACACATGACGACAGACAGCTAGGGTACTAAGTTATGTTGAAGTTCCAGAGTGGAGACCGAGCGTTGGCAAACCTTGCGTATTATACCCTTCGGCTAGGTCGAGTGACGATATACGCTAAGTGGTTGTCAGCGGCTGGACACGAAAATGCAAAAATCGGGCTCAGTGGCGTGCTATCGGGGAGACCTAGATCATGAAGTTATGTTATGTTGTACCAAATATATTAATATAACATTTGTTTTTTTGTTACAATAACGAATATGGAATATTTGTATACTACATATTAGGCCTCATGCTAACGGACCACCGACCACAGCCACCATGCCAGACGCACGTGATAGATATGTAATAATATTAGTAATGTTATCCAAGTATTTATACATAATATGTAAGATGTATTGTAACACGGCAGTGGCAGTTAAATTACACTGACATGACGTTTGACAGTTAAACTGTCAAACGTGTAAATAAGCTAGCTATATAAGTCGACAAGCTCGGCTAGATCGTCCTATTTCCCTTCGACGACGGCTCAGGTACGATATGGTTCTGACTATTTAACTGCTACTGAGTTTCAATATTCTGTGTTGCTTGTGCTTTGGTTTTATCATCTAGGAAACAATGTAAGATAGTGTAATCATTATCTTATTGATATTGTGGGTAGTTTGGTCGTTTGTAAGATATAAAAGATTGTAATATAGGACAGAATAATATACTGTGTACTATAGATCAATGAGATTCATTATATACCTTTGATAAACATTTAGTAAATTGTGTTGATGCTAAATAATGCTTATTGTGTTATGTTGTAAGACAGAACTTTCTTCTAATATAAAACTACCCACAACATTGATATTTGATACAATTTGGCTGTACCACTATTTGTGAATTATGACTATTGAAAATAATGATCAAGAGTTTTATTGCCCGTTCTTTCTCTTGGTTCTATGCCTTTGCTTTGCGAACAGGGCGCTAAATGTAAATATAGAATCACGATCTTTGGATTATCTAAAGATATATCTTTGTGCCAAACTAAATAAATGAAAGTATGATTTGATAGTTGTCTCTTTTATTTAAAACTGTCTCTACACTAGGGAGCTTGCCTGAATTTGACACACGTAACGTCCTTAGATAAGGCCTAAACAAATATGGCTGTGATCAGTGGCTCGTTTGCGCGCAGTATCTCTTCTTCAATATTCAAACACATTTATTACATTTTAAACTAAAACACACTAGTTTGGTTAGCAGGAGGTCCGGGCTAGCGGTGTATCGCAAATTGGAGCGACACAAGCCCCGCCAAATGTATAATAAAAATGTAAATTGGCAAAGCAACGCTATGGAATAGCACGTTCAATGCACGTTGGCGCTCAGTAAATCTATTCATAAATTACCACACTACCGCTTATCTGCATGTTATATTATTATATTTGGATAGAAAAGTTCGTAACTTTGTCGTGTTTGAGTAATTATGGCTGAAAATGGGCTCGTAAACAAATATACATTTTTGGAAATGGATTCGCAAATTGGTCTACTTTTTATATTCGAGATTTACTGTTTTGAAAATTTATTAATGACAAACTAAAATCAGTGATGTTTATTGTCCTACCGTTTTTCCATAATTTTCTCAGCTACATTCACCATTAATTGTAAATCTATATGGAATTATAAAATTCACTCTGTATACCTCGTGGCTTTTAATGACAAAGTGAATAAACTACAACCAGATAATAATATCACCAATTTCATTATTCGATTCATAATTCAATATGAAAACGAATCAATTAAATTTTAACCGTATCAATTAATTCAGTAGTGATAAAATTAAAACATGCATCAAAGTGCATAAAAATACTGTTATCTGCTAGAAATCTCCTACTGCTGGCATTGAACAAAAAATGTTTCCTTTTTTAGTCCTGCCAATTGTATACCAAATCTTTTGCTATATTTTACAACGACTGATATATATTGTCCACTACGAGAAACTAAGTGCCTATAGCATAATGAGTAAATACTTTTGGTAGAAAAGTTATTAATAATTGAGAAGGGAAGATATTGTACTGTTAATTATTTGCAATATCATCTTCGCTAGAACCTTCTATGGCAATACTTTTACCTTATAGTGACATACTAAGTAGAAAAGTATGACATGTTATTATTCTAGTCTATTGTTGTAGAGACCGTAACCATTAGAAATACGTAAAAACGCCGCAGCTGCTATTTTACCCGTTTCTATTGATTAAATTGACACAACAACGCTATTCTACGCTCCGGTGGACGGCCAGACTAAGTCGATTAACTTGACGAATTCTCGGAGACGAAACCTCACATTTGTGAGGCCGTCACTTTGTCACGATCAGATAGCCTTTATCCTCGACCTCAGGACACGCCATCCTAAAGAGTACGTGAAGCCGTCGTGTCGGCTCCGGTCGTTGTTATAAGCTTCATTGACTGTCGATACTGGAGTTAGTACCCTTAAATATCGTGACACTGGTGTAACTTACAAAATACCTCAACTCCTTTGGGTTGCGGCGTTCAGACTGTAATCGTTCTACGAAAAATCAAGCATCGTAAGCCGACCCGGGCCTAGACCTTTAGATCGCGACCAGTATGAATAGTATATTATATACATACATGTACTCACGCCTTTCCTCGTCGGGGTAAGCAGAGACAACGGAACGCCATAGTATATTATTATTACCAGTATAATAATAATATGATAATGATAAATATTTGACTTGTTGTAATAGTAAATTCAGAAATAGCAGCCAAAAGATAAGACAACTACACGATTCTAAGAAATATGATTTATATATCAAAAAACATTTTTCATCCATAGTTTCAAAAAAAATAGATGTCTCAGAAAGCCCTCTCTAATTTTCTATCCACCCTTCACAATTTTCTTGTTCCAAAATCAATTATTGCGACACAGCAAATTCCTAAGTCTTTGATAAAATCAATGTCATATTAAAAAATCATTTTGAAAATAATTTACTTGCCCTTTGTAGATACGCCCTTTACGATGGGTGAAGCTTTTTCTAATTGCTTTTAAATAGGACTGTTTTTGCATATTTTTGTGATTTTGTTTAATGAAGTTGTTGAATATTTATTTATTTGTTTAGTGAGTAATTATTAATAATTAATATAAAATAATTATGTAAAATGCTTCGCTGTTAACTAGAAAGTGATTTTATCGTGTCGGTATTTATGTTGCGGACTCAAATACTTACCAAATGCAACATACTATACATACCGTAGACTACTATTGTATGAATTTGCCGAAAATTTATATTATATATCTTATACTTATATAATGTATAAACTGCGTTAAAACGTCTCACTTTAAATTCTACATACTCTTTTAGAAATACATAATAAGCTTGATTAAGGTTTGTATAATACTACACTGACCAGCAATAGCCTAGTATTTCAGGCTATTGCTGCTCAGTGTAGTATAGTGACCAACGGACTGCTACGCAGAGGGTCTCAGGTTCGACCTTACCCTTCTCATAGTGAGAAGAAGCCCGTGCCTAGTAGTGGGACAGTTTATATACAGGGCCGATGATGATGAATACTACACTGACGTTTGCAAACAGTAACGTAAAACAAAACCATATAACTTTCTTCCAAAAGAAATCTCCTCAAAAGATTTTCCAAAACACTAATTAATGAACAGCTAGAGAGTGTCGTTACATCATGATAGATGAGACATTCAAGTGGACAGCCAAGCATCAATCTGAAGCGGGTCAGACTGGCCAACGATCCCTTTTCAATTACACGCCGAACGCCTTTTAAGCGCCCAAACTTCAGGCCTTGAATAAGATACCAAACGTGTTGAAACAGGTAAAGATACTATAAAATATACAAGGTTTGGTCGAAATATCTGCGTATCAGGTTTGGTGTGAAGCCTATCAAATTCTGGGTCAGCTATCTGAGGATATTAATGTGAATATTACATTGACAGTAAAGAAATAAGCAAACTACAATTTCATAACTTTTATTTATTGACGACCGGTTGGCGCAGCGGTGTAAGCGACTGCTACGCCAAAGGTCGCGGGTTCGATTCTCGCTCAAGTCAAACATTATTGTGAATGAACATGGATATTTGTCTTTGTATTTACAAATAAAAAGTATATATGTATGGTTTGAAATAGAAATATTGTCTATGATAGTTAAATCGAGAATATTAGTTGGTATCATTTTTTTTGTCTATTGTAATTTTTTGACTCTGGTCGCACAATGAGATGACAAATCATTATTTTTCTTGCTTTGAAAAACTAACACGTTTTTGTCGTCTCGTAAAACTTCACCTTTTTGAAAGAACATGGTTAAACCAGCTTCGCGAATTGTATTGTAAAATCTTATAAATTGCCGCTAATTGATTTGTCCGGCACCGATCAGTCCGCCGTATTGTAAATTATTGTGATATTGAATTGAACATTGACATTTGCAAAAGTTGTGTAAATCCGCACCTCGTGCAAAAGGCCTTGAAGACGTCGCATATGAAAACGGCACCAGGTAGGAGTATCACTCGCTAATATTGGCCAATTTAGTCTTGTGTTTTCTCTAGCTTAGTTGCAGGACCGACACCAGAAGATCTCAGTAACTGTACATTGTATTTTGATTGTCAGCGCCGAGAAACTCGGCCTCATGTATGTTCAGACTATCCTTGTGTTGCCCTGGTCAATTGAAGTATGTAAACTAGTTTCCACTGCACTCTGCAACAATGCCTGAGATTGCCCTTGCCTAGGGCAATCTCTGAACATGTATGTTTATCCATTATCTAGTACCCATAACACATGCTCTGCTTAGCTTGGGACTAGATGGTGATGTGTGTATGTAGTAGAATGTTATTATTATTATTAAAATATGCATAGTTATAAGTATAAACTTGCGTATACATTACTAATAATCTTTGAAGGAATAGATAGAAACTGAACTGGCCGGTCTGCGGTTTAGTATGTTTCAAAACCAGTAACACTAAACGATTATAACAATCTGTCAACAAGTCTACGTAATGAACAGGTGGAGTGGCCCAGAAAACTTCAGTTTTTCACTCATCATCATCGTTCTAGTGTTATCCAAGAGAAATGTCTTGGTTGTACCAAGACATTTCGCCTTGGAGCCCGGGGTCCGCTTACTAGTCCAACCAGATTTGACAGAATATTAGCTCTTCAACAGAGTGACTGTCCTCTGACTTCATTAACCCAAAGGGATTGCGATATTCCATAGTTTAGACCAGTATCAGTTTATTCGAGGAAACTAACTCCGCGTTACGACTGTCAAAGATCGTCATAACGACAGCCTCAATCGACGCTTCAACGTGCTCTCCGCGGCACGGGGCTAGCGATAATTAACAATTTAACACGCATATAATTTCAAAAAGTCATTGGTGGGCGCCGTGGATTCGAACCCACTATCGCTGCTTGCAATACTTCAGTCCTTCACACTACTTTCGAAATTATATCGCCAGTATTTTCTTTGACTACAAATAAGGAACATAGCACAACCCAGTTTTTTAAACCACAACTTCACAATTATATAGACTGCACATAGGGCGTAATGGTTTGAGTAGTCAACTCGCCGTTTAAAACTGTGTCAGTGTTATGGGTTCGATCTTCCACGAGGTGTGATCAAGAAATTCTCACTTTTAGGATTAAAAAGCACTAAGAATTAAATCCTAATGCAGGAGTAGTCCTTTTTCTGCAAAAATTTGTCATACATACGAACCACGAAGTAGCCAAACTCGCTTTTATTTATTACTAACCTATTCGCCATGTGAGTACTGCTTTCAGTACTGCATGTACGATTCACAACAAAACTTATGGTAGATGCCAAACAAATAATGGATAAATGGCACTGAACTCTCGTTCTCAGATGGTGAAGTGAAACGTATCCATCTTTTACTTGGGGATAGTCTGGGTTTATTAAACCGTAAAGCCATATTCACGTCCCCAGTATTCGAGATTGCGATTGGTGTACGGCTCGTAACAGACCAATCAGAATGTCGAACGTGGCTACCACTTCCACACAATTCCTTTAGCAAGAATGAACTCTTACTTATCCCACAGAGAGCATTAAAATTTGATGTTATCGAGTGACTGCATGGCTGCTACGTTATATACATTATGTAATAGCTTGCGCAACGTGATGGGAGAAGGCTCTAATTTTATATAACATATCCAGCTATGTATAGCTATCGTATCAACACATGTGACTTGCCTGACTGCGTAATAGAACCAATATTTAACTAACTAATCGTTAGTATCTGTAATGATACTTGTGATGGAACTTTATAATATGACCACTTCTTAGCTTCTTAATTTAAAATAGCTATAATAGCTGTTGTATCGGATGTCTAACCGAATATTTCGACAAAATTAGCAATCACATAAACAATTTTAAATAGAAAATAGCGTTTTTCATGTCACGAAAATATATCTCTCAATATGCCTCGATTTTATATCCTTAAGTAATTTTATATCTTTGAAGTATCATTTTACTTATAAACCAATGAACGTAATACCATTGAGATTGGTAATCAACGTATACAGCAACATGCGATAATTTACAATTGAGGGAATTGGATTCTGTTTTGCTTTAAAATAACCCTTGTATATAAATTGTACCACAGCTGGCCACGGATCCTTTTTAACTTTGAGAAGGGATAGGTCATAGTCCACCACGTTAGTGAAGTGCGGGTTGGTGGACTTAACATATCTTGCTAAAACAGTATGAAGTAGATACTCTCAGACATGCAGATTTCCTCGCGATGTTTTCCTACGCTATTTTGTAAGCGATAATTTACAAAATAATACCCACTTATCTACAAACATTCATCAGTCCTCTGCCTAGCAGTTTGTTAGTCCCTCCATTAGGCAATACCTGCCAATTTTCTAATTTGGGGGATCAAAGTACATTTCTTTCATATGAAATGTACGAATTTCGATTAGTGTTTAAGAAGTCGCAAATGGTAGAGTCTACTCGTTAGTTTGGCATGCAGCGCGTTGGCGGGTAAACTCAGGTAATATAAATGTAAATTGACTAAAAGAACGCACGCAGACGTAGCAACACCGATTGTACTTCCAACGTGCAACGCATTATGCTTTCTACCCTTTCTTTCTTGGTATAGATGTAACAGTATTAAAACCAATAATGTACCCTTTACGATGTTTAAATGTAAAATACATTCGCATAAAAAGAACAATGCCCATTTCTGGCCCAGTTTGGAACTCATGAACAGCACTATAGAGATTCAATTTGTTGTTGAATAATCCATTTTATTTATAACTTAATATTTACTAAAGGTGTGACGAGAAACATAATCAATAAAGAGGTTTAAAAAGATGTGTTAACGTCTAAATAGCCAACACGTAATAGATCAGAAATCGCCAGTAAAGAATTCATAATATTTAATCGATTATCTTAATCGATTTCACATTTTCTCTACTCAAAATTATTTTAGTGACTAGCAAATCTTTATTTGGTCCTTAAACATTTTTATTATGTATATTTTTAAGGAATATATGCGATCAACTACAAATAAATTCTGTTTTGAATCAAATATATAGATACATAACCTATGATGACCCAAATCTATATCGAATAATAAATATTATTTAAAAATTGTAAAATGGCAACACTTTTTTGACTCTTAGTAAATGTCAATAATGTCATATTCAATTTATTTTGTTTGTTATTTGTTTTGCTCGTGCGCATTGTGAATGTTTGTGGATCTTTTACGACTTCTGGCTTTTTCTTTCGGATTTCTACCCTTACCAAACGATTAACTCATTCCTTTCTACTCAAAACTACGAAATACTGTAACTATCCTAATAAAAGTACGTACACACCTAAAGTTTTTTGAACATAAAAAAGTACTTCTTGTAATAAAACTATGAATGTGGCCGACCCCTAATCAATCTCAAAATTCTAGTTTAACACTCTTTTATCGATTGCAATAACAACTACTACGATTTTTGACGGTCCACACCTGGTCTCTAACAAAAATGGGCATTGTTCTTTAGTTGTTATACAATGCACACGTAATGCCCTATGAAGTAAAATAATAATTATCAGCAAAGCCTTCAAAAAATTTTAAGCTAGATAAATGCTTAAATATTACAATTTTAAAATTAATATGCACAATTGCAGAGTTTTTAGAGAACACCACATAATTATGGTAAATATAAAAAGTTAAAAAGTTAGAGGTGTGTCCAAATTAGATCATTTCACCACACCCGTGGACGGTGATTTTATACTTAGGTACGAAATAGAATTATACTTTAACAAACGACTATCTATAACATTATTGCGAACAGTTAAAATAATAATAAAACTCACCTTATAACTACTTAAAATACTTAAATCATAACTACTTAAAACATTAGAGACACACATTATACAACGAATACTATCTTTCAGTCGGGTAAAATATTGTCGGTGTGTTTAATAATGACATACACCGAAGCTACCAAACTGAAGGCATAAGATAAAGAGCTAAGTAAATATACGGTAGGTATTCGAAGTGCGGTGAGACGATGTAAAGAGTGACTTGTTGAGTGTGATAACAATGCAGCAACGACGGGGAAGTTACTCCAGTTCCGCTTCAACGCAAATAAGCAATGTGAGCACCTAATTGTGTTGCTGGGGATCGGGAGAGAGATTCAAATTGTAGATAACAGAAAGCGTTAGCGTGGATATTTTTTGCTACATGGCGACAAGTTTATTTAAATGTACCTTTTTATAATCGGTTTTATGTACCGCCCATAGAATATATTAACTTGCCATTCGTAAATGATCAGCTCAGTTAACCAGGATTGTTATGGCATTTACGTTGACATAAATGCTAGTATGCTCTACTGCACCCCGGAAAGTCACAAAGCCATCGATCCCGGATCTTTTCTATTGACAAGAATAATTAAGTCATGTCCAAGGACTTCGGTGGTCGGACAGTGACTTGAAAAGAAAAAAAAATCACATAAAAATAGATTTGTTAATACGAGTAATGCACAATCCAATATTTTTATAGGGGTAACCATAGTGCATAAACTACTTTTACACTGTATTTTTAAAGAAAAAGTGATACATCTCTTAGCGGATGACATTTTATTATTGAATTCCCAGTTATAAGATCAATTGTGAAACGATTATTTAGCGATTATTTACTCTACGAATATGCGAGCGGTATCTTTTAAACCCTGTTTGAATGAAAAGAGATGCTTTTGGACATTATTACAAATTATAACAATGTTGATAATAGTTTGAGTGTGAAAAATCACACACTGCGCTTAGCTATATTTGCACCGGCTCTTACGATTACTTACTTAACGCACAATCGAAAATTAAAATATAAAACAAGTAAAAAATTTCAGTATGATAAAATACATTTTGGAATAGACAAAGCAGACATGTGTCTTCAAATAAAACATTTCACACTCTCCACGGACGTCGAGAATGAAGATAATAAAAATTCATATATATTTTTTTGACGTTGAAAGGCTACCTTTGAAACATAATAAAGCCTCCATCTTTTATTTTTCCTGTCGAACGATGTAAACGTAGAATAGGTCGACTGTTATGGAATGAGCGTCTTACGTAACGACTGAAATTAACTTGTCTCGTTTAAATACTTGTTGAATACTGCGTTGGTACCGCTGACAGCGGGCCTGTCTTGCTGGTCGTAGTAGATCGGCAAAGTTAAGCAACGTTTGCACAGGTCATCTCTTGGATGACCGCTTGTTGTGGCATTCAAACTCTGATTATCTGACTCTGAAACTTTCAATTCGGATGCTTAAAATGACAATCCATAGTATTTTATTTCTTGAAAGTTTGTGGCTCTGATTAAGTCCCTAAAACCAGGGAAAAGACTCGCGAGTTTGCGGGCTTTCACGACTGAAGTGAAGTCCTCTAATAACATAGGAAAAATAAATTAGGTGTAAGAGTTTGAAAACGGATTCATACAGTATAATAGCAATGATATCATAATAGCATGCCACAAGGCCAATAATATTGTTATGAATTGGTTGAGTTTTATTTTGTTTTGCTATATTAAAGATGAGGGTTTCGAAGACTTTCTTCCAATAAAGTGGCTGTGTGCAGGCTAGAACCTAGTTTCACTAGCCATACTTCAAACTTCAAGGCACTGAGAAGTGCTAACAGCCTGAAACAATGTTGGAATATTGTACACTCCAATGCAGAACAATGCATAAAATATGTATTTCTTGGCGCGGTCGTCTAAAACAACTGCAGGTTTTATCTACACAGAGTATGTAAAAGGAAGGATGCGGTAAAGGGTTAAGTGCGCTCTCAACATGAGCTCAAGAAATCTATACTCACACACCTGTATGGATTTGTTCAGCTCAATACGGTTCGTGTCCTAAGGCTTGAAAATGACAAGTTTTTTCAGAGGTCTTTCCGCCAGAGACAAATTCTATGTATTGGTAGACGTGTGAAAGGAGGCCAGTGCGTGTTAAGCAGAATTTCTTTTATTGAAATTAAACGCCCTCAGCGTCTCAGTTGAGCAGCCATTAAAAATATATACCCTTTACTTTTGCAACATTTTGGTATGGGTCATATATTTGTCCCGTACCAAATGTCCAATATAAACTGGGTACAAATCACTTAAGTTTGAAAGTAAAGGTATCGGCAAAGAAGAAAGGCCATTTTTGACCTTAACATGTAAAGAGATAAAACTTATTTTAAAATTAAAGTTATTTTTTAGTGTAATGATTTCACTAACAATTATATTTTATAGAAGTGTAGGTAAAAAGTAAAGTTTTGGGTTGTAAAGATGTTCTAGAACTCGTGAACGCATCCTTATCAAAATATTTTTTATTCGCTGCATTGTTATATTATCTGTGCCCGTTAATACTTCCTTGTTTAGCTACGTTCCATTTCACTTATACCACATCTTTAGCATTTGGTTTTGTCAAAACCTCCAGCAAACTTAACTTTATATATAAATTGAATCAAGTTGTTAAAAGCTGATCATGTATGAATGTATTTTTTTATGTTAAAAGATATAAAAAGATAAACATAAATGTATTTCTGCCGTTGAAAACATTGGATAAGGATGCAATGGAACGTTTTTGACGTAAAGACGCCGCCAGTGACATTGGACATGGGAGAATCTGTCAAATTAATACGAACTAATTTCGGTGTATTATGTAATTCCTAGACCTTTATAAGAAAAACTGTATTTACAGTATAATTTCTTGATCATAGAGCTACTTGTTTTTGTACATTTTATCTTTATACACAATAATTCATTATCAGGTCATTCAATGTATGGGAAGTGGCCATTGTTCTTTTTAGTTTCCGCCGAAGTTGTTGCGTATAGCTACGCAGTAATCGAAAAATAGGTGTCAGCAAGACGGGGCCGGATAGCGGGAGGGGACTTCACGATTCGTCGCGGGACTCGGAACTGTTCGGTGGCTTTCGGAAATGTCCTTGTATTCGGCTATGATCGGTTGCAATCGGATATGTTCTATTGCATTTGAAATTTGAATTTGTGTTCGAATCTTCCGTAAAGTACAGTCACCAAGAAACGCGCCACGCAACTTTAAATTATCGATTTGTTATATGTTGTGTTTTTATTCGCTTGTTTTTGTTTTAGTAACATTTGTTGATTGTTATTTTATATACTCTTAAACGTCTGTAATATTAAATTACTATTTTTTAAATAGTTTATAGGTAGTAGAACCTTACTGATTTCAGCATGAATGGGCCGGCTTGACCGGGGAAGTACTACCCTCTCACAGAAAATCGACGTAAAGTAACGCTACCTAAACTGTTGCGTTTCATTCGGTGAGTGAGAGTGCCGGAGGCCCTATCCCCTATTCCTTCTCCCTCATCCCACTCCTCATCCTATCCCCATTCCAAACCCCAAGGGGCGGCAATACACTTGTGACTCCTGTGGTGTTGCTTGTGTGCATGGGCGGCGGCAATTGCTTACCATCAGGCAATCCGTCTGCTCGTTTGCCGCCTATTAACATAAAAAAAAAGTTTGTCATTCACCAAGAATATTCCTCACTTCTAACGTGAATCGATAAGGAAAATGGGGATGTATGTAGGTAGACAACATACTTAAGTGTACAGTTTTCAACATCTTTTTGCTTAAATATTAGACCTTGGTTAACATTTGTTTCATAATTTTGTTGTCACAATAAACTAAAACTTAATTAATTTGTCATTATGGTAACAAAAATATGTATTAAAAATATTTTTTGTAAAGATTTTCTTTTTGACTGTACCTGCGCAAACACCTCTGTGGTGCAACTTCAAAGAGCACAAGAAGTTTGGCGAAAACTATACCTAAGTATATTTTCGACGCCCAAAAGTAATAAATTTTAACGCCATTTCCATCGAATTTTCACTCATAGCTCCGTTTTTATCTTTGTACGCTTATGCACAAACTTGCCCTTTATTCGGAACTGTTCGTTTATGCATTCAAAGTCCAAGACAATGTTATAAACTTTAGAGAGCTCGTTGAACACTTTAAGGATTTAAGTCGAATGAACAATTGCACTATCTGATTTCCGCGGAATTTAAAACTGTTCGTGATTGTACTGAATTTTAATGTATAATGGGACAGAAAAAGAAAGTGAGATTATGCTTTCTTGTTAGGGAGCGAAAACCGCACATTAGTTTTAAGAGCAAATAAGATAACGTTAACGCAATTTTGATAAAAAATACAGCGTGTAATATCATTATTATGTGTTTGAGATCATTACAACACGTCTGTCTGTGCACGATGAAATCAAAATCTACTAAACAGATTTTAATGTAGTTTTCACAACTGCATAGAGTGAAAATAGGGAAAATTTGTATTTGAAAAGTATATAAATAATCACAACTCGACATATTATTATGCGAATAGTGATGCCGCCAAGGAACGCCAGTTACTATTATGTATATATATATATATATATATATATATATATATATATGCGCACGGTGAAATCCGTTAGCGATCTTATCAATATAATCAGGTTCGATGGAATAATATCGAGAGTGCCTTTGCCAGAGCCACGCAAATTCGATCCCTGAGGTTTTGCAGACGTGTCTGAAATGATTCCGCTGCCTATCCACTTATCAGAACAGGTTTTGGCTTCACGGTACACAAAGTTTGAAAATAATGGCAGGGGAATTATTATGATATTTCTTTTGTGAGTGATTAATCTTTATTTAATTTATAATTTGGGGTATAATATATGAGAATTAAGTAAAGAATTCACACCTACCTATGTGCATATAGCAGTAGTATATATATTTTTGAAAACTATTCCCACACTTCGTCTAAAGCCTGCTCCGTGCGATACTTAAAAATGTATATGTACTAATACTTTACAAACGATCAAATAACGGACACAAATTCAAATATTTCATCATTAAAGGACTCTTGGTGTGTTAATAAACATTTAAAAATACATAATATGATAAATATGTTTAGTGGTATCATGCCACTAAACCCCAATAATACACAAATAAAAATAAATCCCGTTTAAAATAAAATTATAAATATCTTACGTAACCACGACTGAAACTTAGTATCTGCAAATAATTTTACTAATTTGATTCTATTTCGTTGAAAATTAATAAGGGACGTGCGTTGGCTTTCAATTTCCCGGCAGCATGACTACTCCCTCAAATTGTTCACCAGTTCCAAATTATCGCGTCTTATTAATTATCGCGGTTAAATAATTATAGCGTGCCGCCAGAAAGTTTCTCCAAATTGCAAGACTTTGCAAGAAATGAAATGATTATACTCACATAAATTATCCCCTTGGTGTCTGCCACTACAGTTTTGGTACAGTTAAGTAAATATTTCGCCGACCACCATCCAGTTTCTTTATTAGACCGAAATAACGGAAAAGTGCCATTCACGGACGCGGCTCACGTTCTTAGTATTAATTTTGGGTTTATTGAATAATACGTGACCCACATAAGCAATCTGTACACACTACACTTGATAGAGGTTCCACAAAATTGCGTCCACTCAAGTGGATTGGGTCACTTATTCCTAATAGAAGGTGTTTCCCGACCTGAAGACCTTTTTCCGAAGCGCTAGTTACATAATCACTGTCCACTTTAAGTGTCTACGCACTAAAATTATTTCAGTGGAATAATCGAGGAATCAATAAACTAACAATAATAGCGGTACCTGACCCATTTGAAAGACACAGAAAACGTCTGAAACAATTTTGTGTAACGTGCAAATTTCCGATGAGGGTCTTCGAACTTGGACTGTAGTCGTGTACTTAATGACGTTAAGCGTCCTCAAACGCGACAGGGTTAAAAGCTTGTTTCGTGAAAGCGTACCTTATGTCAAATAATAACGGAGGCTCTTTCGAGAGATGAAAAAGTAAATTGTGAGGCTGGTGCGGGCGGAGCCCATTTATTGTGGAACTTGTGAAAACTCGTAGCAAACGGCGGGACGAGCGGCTTTTAACGACTTCTGACGATCGACAAACGTCTCGCATCCCAGTCCTTGCTTCCACACCTCACTCCCTTACTCACACCCTTTAATTATTCACAATTTACTATTATATTCGTCGCCCACTTACCGAATAGATCACAATAATTATTACGAAACATTAACCAATTTTAATGATTTATTTCAAAGCTTGATTGTGTAAACATCAATCATTTAAAGAAAACATTGACCAACATATTTACTTCATTTAAACACATGAAGTTAATATGTTGGTCAATGTTTGCTTTAAATGATTGATATTTAAATGCAAACGTACATACATAAATAAACAAAGCACGTAATTAAAATGCTTACTTTGTTTCGACAATTGCTTAAACTACACTTTGTTTCAAAATGTGTTTGAAAATCAATGAACTGTACATGAGTGTTTTTGTTATATTGGTAAATATAAATGTCGTCCAACCCCTGCGAATTTGGAAAAATACACAAGTGCCAGAAATCTCTGCAATAAGGTGTGTAGGAAAGCACAACGCCAACATATTCACAACTCTGTTGAAAATGGAGACCCAATTAAAGTCTGGAAATTTCTTAGAACGATGGGAGTTGGTAAGTCGCGCAATGACGCAACCCCCAAAGACATAAATTTTGATGCACTAAATGCACATTTCACTGCTTCGTCCAACTTTGATGGGACAACTAAAACGAATACTTTAAAAGATCTTTCACTTATCCCAACTCCCAAATATTCAACTTTTGTTTAAGAGCAATTTTCCGGTTGTGATGTTAAAAAGAGCATAATTTCAATCTCATCCAATGCTGTTGGTAATGACTGTGTCCTTGATGAAATCTTCTGTCCTATGTCACATCTTAAATCATTCAGTTGCTAGTGGTATCTTGCCATCAGCATGGAAAGATGCACAAATAATTCCGTTGCCAAAAAAACCCAAACCCTGTTCCTTCTCCGACTTCCGACCTATATCCATACTACCATTCCTTTCCAAAGTCCTCGAACGTCTTGTATATACACAACTAAGTACCTTCCTGTCCAAAAATGACCTCCTAAATCCCTTTCAATCCGGTTTTCGTCCTGGTCATAGTACTACCACGGCATTGGTTCACATCAACGATGAGATTAGGTTGGATTGTGGAAAGCTCACGCTTCTATCCTTACTTGACTTTAGCAATGCTTTTAACACCGTGGATTTCCACATACTGTTTGGCATACTCCGCTCTATTAACATATCTCCGACGGTAATTGACTTGTTTGATAGTTACCTGTTTGGACGCCGACAGCGTATACGTGTTGATGAGTCGTACTCTTCGTGGTGTAATACAACTGTCGGGGTACCACAGGGTGGCGTGCTATCTCCGTTACTTTTCGCAATTTTTATTAATTCTATCTCCAAACAGTTACTTTTGTCCTACCACCTTTATGCAGATGATTTGCAGATATATTCACAGGCACCACTAGAGTCAATTTCAACGGCGTTTTCTAATATTTACACAGATTTGGCGCATATCTGTACGTGGAGCAAAACTATGGTCTGAAGGTAAATCCGTCAAAAACACAAGTCATTCTAATTGGCAGTTCCAGGATGATTTCCAAGATCAATTGGTCACAACTGCCTCAGATTCAATTCGATGGTAACATCTTACCAATCTTAGATAACGTCAAAAACCTTGGCATTTATTTGGATAAAACTTTTTCATGGCGAAGTCAAATACAGGAGACCAGCCGTAAACTGTTTGCTTCAGCTGGGTCGCTACGTAGGCTGCGGAACTTTTTTCCCACCACCACCAAGATTGCGCTTGCTCAATCCTTGCTTCTCACAATACTCGATTATGCCGATGTCAGCTATCTTGACCTTAATGAGGACCAACTTGATAAACTTGAGCGGCTCCAAAACTTCTGTATTAGATTCATTTTTGGCTTACGCAAATATGATCATATATCTGAATTTCGATCCAGGCTCAAGTGGCTCCTAATTCGACTTCGCCGGAATACTCATATCCTTATGTTACTGTACAAAGTGTTGTTCAATCCTAATACCCCTACGTATTTCAAATAACGTTTTAAGTTCCTTCATGACACACATTTAAAGACCTTGAGGTCGTCGGTGGATGTGAGACTGCAGCTGTCCATCCTAAGGTTGCCTGTAAGAGATCGCACTCAGCGATACGACCGCCCTTGTGCATTTGATATGTATCTACGTTTAAGTTATTTACACCGAATTTGTACCAACATTTGCACAATAAAGCAATTATCTATCTATCTACAAATAAATAGCCCAATATATAAATCAATTATATTATTGCTGGGTACGGACGTATTCTTGCTATGAGAAGGGCTCGCCAATAGTCTTAGGACGACGTTATGGTTACATGGCAGGGTCATTTGTGTACAAAGTTGTACTAGGCCTAGATATGCAAATTTCCTTACGCGTGTTGCTCATTGGTTCACCATTAATATACAATGAATAAGAAAATAATGTAAGTCAGAAGAACTGGTAAAACAAAAACTTATTTTTAGAATTGCCTTTCCTATTTTCTGTCCTGGTGCTTATAAATATTGCTCATACATTACATGTATGATGACGATTATAGTATACTGAAAGAATAAAATTAAAAATATTTTTTAGTAATTTGTTTTTATTGTGAACGGCACTTGTAGGATTTATTTTGTCTCTCGAATTCGTCAACATTGATATTTTTACAAAAAAATAAATATAAGTTTCAAGAGTTTCCTGTTACATTATTTATCGAAAGATATCGTCCATAAATAAAATTTTGTTTTCTTTACTGTACTTTCCTTTTAATTTTCGTAATAAAATTAGTTTATAAATTTAATAATAACCTGCAACTGCTGAATCGGAAAATATTTGAATTTAAACTTTCGTGGTCATCTTATGTAGCCCAGGGTGTAATATTGACATATATTGGTGGAACTAGGTATGCCACAGTGCAATCGTTTTGTGTATTCCTCGATTGGTTCTCCCCACTCCTACTAGTAGAATGCCTAATAAATCTTCATAAGGAGGTGTGCAAAAATCGTCCTAGAAGTTGGTGGGCTACACCTGTGCCCCGGCCGTACGTTTAAGGAAAATAATTGCCTAGTGCACAAGTGGTAAACATTGTAATTTTTTTGTATTATTATGGCGTATTAACGGTCGGTCAGTAACTAACATGGCAAGTATAAACAGTTCTTCTGTTCCTCGCAGTCGGGCGCGGTCGCGGGAGGAGAGGCATGTCAGCGTTGCGTTGCCGCGCGCCCTATCTCCCGCGACCAAATGGGGCGCACCATGTGTTGCGTTGCGATGGGGCCGCAGAGGAAGAGGAGATGCGGTGTTGTCAGGTTGCCGTCCTCCCTATCCTCTGCGGCCTCTAGGTGTTTTGACGGCGGAGCCCAACACCTTCATCCGCCGCCAAGGGGGTTTCACTCGGGGCCCGCCTGACCATCTGGCGGGCTAATACCCGTCGGGGGGTAGCGAGGAATGCTTCGGTGATACCCAACTCTCCGACACACGGGTACATGAGGAACACGGGTTGGTTTTTAGTCAGTAAGAGTCTGACAGTCCCCTTCGCCCTTCCCCCCA
The DNA here is from genome assembly GCA_944739405.2 of Euclidia mi. Taxonomy (NCBI): domain Eukaryota; kingdom Metazoa; phylum Arthropoda; class Insecta; order Lepidoptera; family Erebidae; genus Euclidia; species Euclidia mi. The sequence goes on along the minus strand of OX123186.2, from coordinate 76,771,566 downwards.
GGCGGAGCGACTCCATGAGGATTTTCCAACCCGGCACCAAAAAAAAAGACTCTGTTTTATACTATGTAGTGATTTTCCACTTATTTTAAATTGTTGTCATGTTCAGGGATGTACTTAGTAGATTCTTGAACATGGCGCTTGCAACGGATTGCTGCTTGCTTGTTTTGCTTTGCTGATTTTTAAGTAGTTTTAGTATATGTTTGATATTATAATAAAGAAGACAAGTGTCGATTAATTTTATGTTCCATTTTGATTTTGATAAAGGTATCTATAAATTAGAAGACTGCCTCGTTGGTCTCGCGGCATAATTTTGCGCGTGGGATTGGGAGGTCTCGGGTTCGATTCCCGGGTCGGGCAAAGTGTTATTGGGTTTTTCCGCTAGGAAATTCTCAGTAGCAGCACGGAGTCTGGTAATGTGCCCGGTACGGCAATAGGTTCGCCCCCTATTACGTGGGACCTAAAAAATTAATGGCGAAATGTGGGTGTAATATTACACCTCTGCCTACCCCTTCGGGGATACAGGCGTGAGACTGTAAAAATAATCTATAAATTAAACAATGAGTTTCATTAATTTGTTTACATTTTCATAGATCTAGTAATAGGCTATGAGGGCGCGTGCACTCAAGGAGTATAAATAGGTGCGTGCACTGTAGTGTTAAACTTATTTTAAATTATCTTTCGGGATATATACCACGTACCTTTGTTTATAGTAACCGATATTTTGGGCCGTTGCAAGCGCCATGTTCACGGATGTATTGAGTACATCCGTGAACATGACAACAATTTAAAATAAGTGGAAAATCACTACATAGTATAAAACTATTTTTTTTTGTGTCGGGTTGGAAAATCCTCATGGAGCCCCTTCGCCCTACCCCCCGGGCGGACTGTCAGACTCTTATTGACTAAAAACCAGCCCGTGTTTCTCATGTACCCGTGTGTCGGAGGGTAGGGTATCACCGTATCACCGAAGCATTCCTCGCTACCCCCGATGGGTATTGGCCCGCCAGATAGTGAGGCGGGCTCCGCACAAAACCCCCTTGGCGGCGGATGAAGGTGTTGGGCTCCACCGCAAAAACACCCATCGGCCGCAGAGGATAGGGAGGACGGCAACGCAACACCGCATCTCCTCTTCCTCTGCGGCCGCACCGCGACGCAACGATGGTGCGCCGCCATTAGTTCACGGGAGATAGGGCGCGCGGCAACGCAACACCGACACGCCTCTCTCCTCCCGCGACCGCGCCCGATTGCGAGGGACAAGCAAAACTGTCACCCGCACCCGCACTTTTGGGCGCATCCTGAGCAGGCCCCTCCAAGCCCACGCGGAGCGTCCACTCCCGGTCTCTCTCTTAGCTTCACCGCGGGTGTCCAAGCCACGGTTAATGAGCCTCCCCACCACGACAAGGTGAAGATCCCACGGGGGGTATAAAACAAAGTCTGTCTTCTGTCTGTCTGTACCTATGTATGCTTAAATCTTAAAAACCACGCAACGGATTTTTATGCGTTTTTTTAAATATAAAAGTATTCAAGAGGAAGGTTTATATGTATAATTGAAGCGGGCGAAGCCGCTGGCGACGTCTTTTATTTTATAAAAGTGTTTCTTATAAATAACATGTTTTTGTTTATTTCGTAACAAATGAACAAAAACATGTTATTATAAAAAAAATGAGCTATCAATAGATACATTTACTTCACTTGCTAGTTGGGCTCAGAGAAATTTTATTTTTCTCTAACTGTCGCCCGAAAATTTGTGCATATATTAAATTTGATGATTATATATTTTAAATATTGAATTATGATGACGATCAATCATTTTAGAAACATTTAAGAAGTAACGACTACCTACTTAAAAATCTATTTTCCCCGTTCAACAGAAAATAAATATTTGCCCCAAGCATTAAGGTCCAAATGTCATTTCCAAAATTTTATGACATGTCCCTTAAATTCTCTCTACTCATTCTGCGAACGGAACCCGAAATGAGCGTCATCGAATTGAGTGGCTCACGTACTTTATATCAATTTGATAGAACGTGCCTGAGATAGTAAAAGAGTCCGTTCGGTCCCAAATTAGAGCTTTATTTTTTCAGCCTATATTAATGATAGCCATTTAATTAAATTAATGAGGTATCTGTAAAGGTTTTATCAATTTTGGATGCGCGTTTCGATACCGCTAATGGGAGGATCCACATACATACATATATAGACTCACGCCTGTTTCCCTGAGGGGTAGACAGAGACTACGGAACGCCATTTGCAACGACCCTGACATATTTCTCTTGCTTCATTCACTCCCAGCAGATTCCTTATGCATGCTCTTCTGTTCAGGGTACTTCGAACCTGTCCTCTTTTTCGAATGTCTCCAATCTGGTCAGAGAACGTCCGCCTAGGTCTTCCCCTTCGTCCTGTCCCTTCCACACTTGCCTTATATATCTGGTTGGTCAATCTTTCGTCATCCATCCTCTGCACGTGCCCAAACCATCTTAGCATACCTTTCTCGATGCTTGTCACTACATCTTCTTTTACCCCACAACACTCTCTTATCACACAATTCTTTACGGTGTCAGTCAAAGAAACACCACACATACTTCTCAGTGCTCTCATTTCTACACCCAACTATCACTACCATACATAAGAGTAGGTTCTAACACCCTTCTATGCACAGACAAACGTGCCTTTTTGGACACGTTTTGGCTATTCATAAACGCCTTCAGATCTCCATTCACTCCATTACCTGCATTAACTCTTCTTTCAATATTTTCTACATCCTTACCATCTCTTAAACAGCGTACCTAAAAATACAAACTCATTCACTTGCTCCTGTCCTACTGTCCATCGATCATAACATTATTTATTTATTTATTTGAGGACCACCAGTGACTATACAACAATACATTAATAATATACACAACAGGTTGGACATTTATTGGTTGTATAATCTTTTAAGGTAGCCACTGCATGTACAAATTAAATGAGCTTAAGAATTAATTGTTTAATTAAAATGGAAATAAGTATTTATAAAGACAATGCAACCAATGAATTAAGCGGTAAGTATTACTAAGTCAAAAATACATTAACGACAAAGACACATAATAAAACCCTAATGACAGTTAAATAAAAATTAAATTTTAAGATACAATAATGGAAATAATAATTAAACTAAGTATTAATATAGAAATTAACAAATTAGATTTTGGAATTGCATAGGTAAGTAATAAGTATGAATGTCATAAATACACAAAAAATAAATTAAAAATATAGTTTCTAGATCATTAGTTTCAAATGTAATAACTTAGTGAAACCAATACATCGCGATAAAATCCGTAAACTGTAGTTGAATTTCAATGTGTAACATTCGCGTAAACCCAAGAAGATACTAAATAAATTAAACATAAAAATACATCAATTGAGGCCGAGAAGGAAGCACGAAAATTATTACATAAATTATTACAATAATAATTAATAACACATATTATAATTTATTTCCTGCGTTCTTTACGGAATGCGTCTAGGGAGTCGAAGTGGATATCAACTGTTTCACTGCAATTGTTCAACAATCGGCTCATACGGGGATCAAGGACCGTTTGCCGAACTCGGTCCTCCTGAAGGGAGCTTTGAGGGGCTTGCGTGGGTATTTAGATGGTACAATTTATAGTGATTTTATTTAATAATTGCGGGCAATTAATTTGGTCTCTTACTATTTTAAACAAAAACACTAGATCCAAAATGTCTCTTCGTTTGGAGAGAGATTGTATGATGTAGTGCTTAATCTATCCTCGTAAGATACCAGCTAATAATGGAGATTTGAACTATAACATAAATGTCATAAAAATCTCTTTTGTACTCTTTCCAACCTAAGAGAATGTACAACGTAATGTGGTCTCCATATTTGGCTACAATATTCTAGAATGCTCCTTACTAGAGTATTATATAATAAAATTTTAGTTGTTGGCCTACGGAAATCTTTGCCATTACGGATTACAAATCCCACCATCTTAGAAGCCTTATTAATGATCTGTTCAATGTGTGGCACAAAAGTAAGTTTTCTGTCTAATGATATCCCAAGGTCTCTTACGGTCTCCACTTTGGAAAGAATATTACCATGAATATGGTGTGAAGAAAGGATTGGACTCAGTTCCCGAGATAAGGTTATATGAGAACATTTTTTATAATTAAGTTGCATGTCATTGGAAGCACACCAATTAGCAAAATTGTCTAGGTCACATTGAAGCTCAGCTACATGCTCAGGACAACGTATTTCTTTTGCAATTTTAAGATCATCTGCAAACAAATACGGAATGGAGAACATTACAAGCCGTAACGCATTCCTCCTTTTCAAAAACCATAACTTTCGTTTTACTTACATTCGCTTTCATTCCTTTCCTCTCTAACGCACCATGCATGATTGTTACCATCTCCTGCAACTCCTCCGCTGAAGACGCAAGTATAACCTGATCTTTTAACCCTTGAGGTGCGATCAAACTAAAGGCAAAGTGCCACAAGTGCAAAGGGTCACGTTGCTGCAAATTTTCATTGGCATAGGTTACCGGAAAAAAAATAATTATGACACCTTAATATAATTATATCACATAAATTGCATATCATTGTGTTGGTTATAAAATCAGCTATGATAATAATAACATAAATTACTACTAAATACTCACCTTTCCGGCAAAACAAGCTTACAAACATAGAAGTTTGTTATTTTTCACTGGTTCGCACAAACATTTCATCACATATTAATGAATTTCATTACTTGTTTGGTTCATAAACACAAAAACATTATCACATATACCTTTAGGTTTTCACACAATACATTATTTATTTGTAACAAATGAATCTAACGCCACTAAAAAATTATAATCCGAACGCGTAACAAAAAGTTTGCCGTGCCGGGCCGCCATGTTACTGTAGCGAACACTGTGGCTGTGAATTATTTACCATTTGAAACACGATAACAGTGAAAACGTACAACAATACTAATATTTAATTGCTAAAATATGTTTTCTGATAAATAATCTGGGTACTTTTATGTCTTTCATAACTATTCAAAGAGTATTTATCATAAAACTATTACGAAAATAGCAAGTTTCAAGAGTAGAAATAGCCGTTCTTAAAAGTTTTTGCCTTTTATCACTGTATTTCTTGTCTCTGTCACAAATAATGTCACTTCACAATTAATATTTATTTATTTCTGAGTAAATCTATATAAGTATCTTTATAAAATATTCACCGGTTTCTTCCACAAGACAACTTTTATTATAAAGATCGCGGAACAAAACACAACAATGGCGGACGCTTTCGCAACTGAGACACAGATAATTATATTTCAATATTTTTTGGCACGTTTCGTTTCCCTCACCCTTCTAAAACGATTTAGTTGCATAGAATATGAACTATTCTAATAGTTACTACTTTCGTTTCTTGGTTTAAGTAAAACAAAACGTAAAAAATCCGCGACCAATAGGACGACTGTAAACACATGGGACCACTTGAATTAGAGCACGACCGTGCGTGCTGTAATCACGTGGGGGGTTAACGATTTCTTATTCATAATGAGGACGTATGGGAGGGATTTTCTTTAGATTGTGCTATAAAATATTTGTGGATTCGCGTTGGGTTGCTAATGGGTAAATGTTTTGTATTATTGTGTTTCATGGAGAAAATAGCTGTTAATATTGAGTTTGGATTGGTAAATGAAGAAGTAAACGAGGAAGTTTGTAAGGTGGAATGATTTTATTGTTGTAACTGTCTTGGGCCTTTACTGACGAAGGGTTAGACATATAGATTCTTGTTAGATGTGTGTGTATATTATATAAACTGCTTCTATATAATTGCAAACATTTCAAGGACTTAAGACAAGAACTAGTCCTAGCTCCTAGCTCGCTAGAAATTCATAACATTTTTCTATGCACATGGGGTGATGAGATAAGTATGCAATCAATATAAATGCTAGATGACACCATTGCTATTTTAAACGAGATATATAAATAGATAAAGCACGCGCACCCTAGTACACACAGTTAACTTTCTGAAAGGTAGAAGTTGAACAAAGTTCTACGATTGTAATCTGGTATTCTTGAACCTGGAACAAATTAATTCAAACCTTGCTAGGAAAGTTAATAAACTTTCCTGTCGCCAGATATAACGTTTAAAGTCTATGATTCAAAGAGAATGGCCATCGCCACAAAGAGAGCTATAAACATGAATCTTGATAAAATGGCAGATGCTGACTTGTAGTTTTGTAATGGGACCTTTAATGCTCTTTGGTTTGCGTCAGCCTGCTTTGTTCTGTACCCTTTGAAATTGTAATGAATGAATATTAACAGCATCATATAATAATGGACAGTGATGAATCATTGGAGAGATTCAACGTTTGTGATTAAATTTCAACGTAACTATTTTCAACTTTACAACAATTGACTGCACGGTTGGCGTAGTGGTTTAAGTGGTCACCACGCTGCTTGACACTGGTCCGAGTGTTGTGGGTTCGATCTCCACACGAGACAACACTTTGTGTGATCCATTAATTGTATTTTCGACTCTGGGTGTAATGTTCGTTAGTTGTATGTGTGTAAACTCCCGCGTAACACAGGATTTATACCTAGTGAAGCAAAACTAATTATGTACAAGTCACCAAATATAAGGTTATCAATTCTTATACTAACAAATATCCATATAACTTTATTGAAATAATTTTCTTTTAAAAATCATTTTGTACTCTTTTTGCCAGTGAAAATAGTACGTACCTATTTATGAAATTGAAAAATTGTAAGACTTGTTATCTTCCGATGTGGTATTATGTAGGCAAGTGTCAACTCATACGCTGCACATATTTTGCACAGAGTTTTAATTAGACAATAAGCATTCATCTAAGTATAAACTAACCTACTAATGTCAACAGTTCATCTACACAATATGGATAAACAATACTAGATAAATGTAGTTTGATCTATTTTTCATCACGATCCCATTTATGATTTATACACATAAATCATTACCTACTCACCCCTTAGCAAAATTACAAGCATCATAGTATTGACAGTCAATGTTCCAAATTACGGCAAACCGCGTATTTAATTTACAAATAATGTATAACAGAACATTGTAACAATCTGGTCATAGGACCGACTTAAAATGCATGATATTCAGTAGCGCTCCAGCGGTCATGTATGCTAATCGCTCCAATATTGTAAAGGTTTTCATTCATAAATCTGCATTTGGTGTACAACGATCCAAGAGTCCTTTAGTTTAGTTTTTGTGCTAAGAATTAGTTTGCAAAGAATTCAGGAAATACATAGGTAGAACTGTTTGTGAACGTGGTGATGTAGAAATGTGAAAGAATATAAAGAAGCAATCAGTTGTCCCATTCTAAAGAGGCTGACGTTATGACCTGTTAATTTATACATATATCAAAAGTGTAAAACATTTTTAAAAGACTTTTATAAGCGCTTAACATATTGGATTGAAGTTTACTCGTCAATACAAATCAAACGACACCCAAGTCGATTGGGTTGTCACCGTTTATTGCGCAGTGCCTCATAGCCTCACCAGCCTCTCACCTTCCAGCTTCATGGCATCATAAAAATGCAAAATCTTAACTCTATATAAAACCGGGAAATACATCAAATACATAATATATCCTGCAAGATTTCATTACAGACAACGGTGAAAGAAAATAAAAGCTTGTAAAAATGAATAGGAGTGAGAATGAAACGGATCCTCCCCTGTCCCTCGCAGTCGGGCGCGGTCGGGAGAAGAGGCGTGTCGGTGTTGCGTTGCCGCGCGCCCTATCTCCCGCGACTAAATGGAGGCGCACCATTGTTGCGTCGCGGGGGGGCCGCAGAGGAAGAGGAGATGCGGTGTTGCGTTGCCGTCCTCCCTATCCTCAGCGGCCGCTGGGTGTTTTGGCGGCGGAGGCCATTACCATTACATTATTTGGGGCCCGCCTGACCATCTGGCGGGCCAATTCCCGTCGGGGGGTAGCGAGGAATGCTTCGGCGATACCCGACCCTCCGACACACGGGTACATGAGGAACACGGGTTGGTGTTTAGTCAGTAAGAGTCTGACAGTCCCCTTCGCCTTTCCCCCAGGGCGGAGGGACTGCATGAGGATTTTCAAACCCGAAAGCAAAAAAAAAAGGATGAAACGGATATGTGGAAACAATCACGGTTACAAAGTCAGTTTAACGCTGCAATATGACATACAAACACGGAAACCGGTTTGGCCATTTTTGACTCTCTAATTTATCTGACAAAAAGGTAGCCAAATCAAGATACAGATGTAGTTCAAGTCATAATAACAAGAAAAACTAATGAAAAAATTATCTGACTTAAAAACAATCTGAAGTGACATTCTTCACGAACACACCCTCTTCAAAAGAAACCTACCAGGTCACTCAGAAAGTATTGCGGGAAAAAGTTTTTATGCCAGTTATAATTATTTATTTAAAAATATGATTACTTATAAGTAAAAATTAAAATTACCGTGTCTCATTGAAAAATGGATTTGCGTCGAGAACATTTTCGCGCTATGATTTTTTACGATTTGAAGAGTCGCCTGAAACCGGACGAATCGTACGATAGATTTCAAATGGCATTCATGGATGAAGGCTCTTCTAAGGCAACCGTGTATCGTTGGTATAATGAATTTAAGCGCGGTCGACTAACTTTGGTGATGAAGAAAGTAGTGGTCGCCCTTTGACGGCTGTTACGGAAGAAAACGTGCTAGCAGTGAAAAATTTTATCCGGGTGACACGGGTGCGGAGGATAGTTTCACGCTGGGTGCTGCACAGCCACAGCGATTGTTCAGAAGCAGGCAAGAGTGGAATGGTGCCATGATATGATAGACAAATTTGAAGCAGGCTTGTCTCGGCGTGTTTACGACATTGTTACGGGTGATGAATCCTGGATTTATCAATACGCTCCAAAAACAAAGTGCCAGTCGACGGTTTGGGTGTTTCAAAACGAATCAACGCCTACCAAAGGAAAGCGACCTAGACGCGGGGGGCAGATTTTGATCGCGAGCTTTTTCAATTTGATTGGCTACTTGGTGTCAATTCCTTTACGAAACCAAAGAAGAATTAACACCGAATGGTATACTACTAAATGCTTGGCAGCAGTTTTCTCTGTTGTGAGCAACAAGCGACCAAACACAGGGCTCCGCGGGCTACTGCTCCACCACGATAATGCGCCCGCTCACACTGCAATCAAAACGAGAGACTTCCTAGACAGCACACCGGTCAAACTCCTGGGTAATCCTCCTTACAGCCCTGACCTAGCACCGTGTGACTTCTTATTCCCAAAAATAAAAAATCTGCTCAAAGGTATTTTAGTCGCCGAATGATGCGCTCTCAGCGTTCGAGCAGTCTGTAAACGAGGTGTCTGCGGCGGATTGTATAGAGGCTGGTGGAGAGTACTTTGAAAAGATGTTATAGAAATATATCTACTTATAGAACATTTTTATAGTGTCGCAAAACTTTCTGCGAGTCCCACGTAAAATTAGATAATCCACATAATTTAAATACCCTTAATGCATTATTCCCTTCCCATAAAGAAATATATCCATCCCAAGCTAAAGAATTTTATATAACAGTACCTACAGTAAATGTTAATTAATCAACTGGCTATCTCCATATGTGAAAGTTGTAGAAATTAATGTCGTAATTACTGTTATATGGCGCTGCAGTTCGTAGCCTAAAGCGGCGAGTCTATCAAATATGTGCTAAGCGGAGCGGTGTACGAAAATTACTGCCAATAGTACCAAATTAGTAAGTTCTGATAGAAACTATAATCTTACGTTAGCTAGTTTCCTGACATTACAACAGCGTAAGCCTGGTAGACAAACTTACAGACTGCTACGTAGAGTGTCTCAGCAAAACTGTAAAGGAAATCATCTTCTCTAAAGAAGAAATATGATCTCTGCCAACTAACACTTGACCAGCCTGTCGTACTGACTATGGCGTAATTGTTTTGATTGTTTTTGTTTTTCGTGTGAGTGTGTGGCCAACTCTGGTGTCGGTGTCTGGCGTAATCATTATCTGTCAGTTTGATTGGGCCATAGATCTATCCAAGAGGCTTTTATAATTACTGTAAAATCAGTTATCTAATAAAGTCCATCTGTGCATAGTGTATATTACAAGTTTCATATCACAAGTATTATTTTTCTCGCTCTCTTCTTACTTACTCGCACATCTTTAATGGACACTGAATACGTACCCTAAATGTGAATATTTGGTGGAACAAGGTGGCAATTAATATTGCTTTCTGACATAATTCGCATTAATTTAACTTAACAATACGGAGTTGGCGTTTTGCGTGACTAAATGGAGGGTAGGCGCGTATATAAGAGACCAAGATGGTCGCAATGTTTTGTTTATGGTGTTGCTGTGAGATTTAATTATGGTGTTTTATTTGATTTACATAACAATAACAGTTATTATTATGAAATATTTAAACATCAGCAGATATTTATAAAATCCCCGCAATTGTTCTCTTTGTCCTTTTCTCAGATTATTAAAAAAGAGAATATTGAGAGAATATTCTGTTTAAGTTAATTAATTTACATACATACATAGAATCACGCCTGTTTCCCGGAGTGGTAGGCAGATACTACGGAACGCCATTTGCAACGATCCTGACATACCTCTCTTGCTTCATTCACTCCCATCAAGTTTCTCATGCATGCTCTTCTGTTAAGGGTACTTCTGACCTGTCCTTTTTTCAGGACGTCTCCAATCTGGTCAAAGAACATCCGCCTAGGTCTTCCCCTTCGTCCTAATTAATTATTTTATTACGTGAAATAAACATTGCAACACATTCTTTTGGTTACAAACTTCAAAAAATAAAGTTTTAAAGATGCAAACATGTAGAATGTGTAGATAACAATTGAAAATTGAACATATCAGGTTTTTTTTTACAACAGAACCAACCAGTACTGTTTGAAATAGAATTAGTTTTTATTATAAGTCAAATCGATTAGATCGATTGAGTAACATTTTGTTTAGTCTATTGAAAATTTCTGACAATGGTCACACTGAACTGTCACTTCCGTTGGCGCCTTGAAAAATTAACACGCCGTTGGCACTCTTGCGTGCCTTGTACCTAATTAAATTGATCGCCCTTTGAATTAACGCGAATTGAATCAACTTGTAATTAACTTAATACGTAATTGCCGCTTTTGACTTCCGGCAAAGTTTGTTGTAAATTGATGACATATTGAACATTTGTGAAAAGTAAACGTGCATCGTGGTCTGGAGAAGGACTTCGCCGAATTGTACACTGGTATCTATTGATTCTCTTGTTATTTTGGCCAAAATTATGAGTTAATCCTATAGGTCCACTTCAAGAACATCACCAGGATATATAAGGTAAAATTTTCATGTACCTACTCAATACTTTACTCACTGTGCAACGCAGTGCATTGTGTCTGGATATATTGTCTATCGTGGTCAGGTAGATGTATTACACCTTCCACTGCGCACTTCTGATACACCTTCCTGCCTGGCTACGGTAATTCTAGACATAATTTTGGTAGCAGAGCGTGGTTGAAATTTAGCCGCTGTTGTATTACTGAGTATAAACTCAGATTGGTATGAGCTTGTATCTTATCACCTTGTAGACAGTATTGTAGGGTTTGTCAGGTCAGTTATTGTCTAAAATACATAATATTTAATTGTATTAGTTGACCTAGATAATTTGAAACACATTGTCACATAACCTCAATCAGTAATTGTTGATTTGTATTGTTGAAAAATCTAACTTAAATTTGTTGTTGCATTAATAAGTCTGTTTGGATACATAACAGCTGTATGTATCAATAAATTTAGTAAATTTAGTTTATTGCATATATTCATACACATTATAACAACCAACTTGACCTTGCCACTTGGGCGGGTCACATTAATAAACTTTGTTTTGTTATAATATAGATAATATTGCTAGGTAACACTTATTCTGTGCTTACTTACTATTGTATATCTCAAATAACACAGCCAGTCTGTCTGTTGCAAATAATTCATTAATTAATTTGAAGTTCAACTTTTAATTTGTTATAAGTTACAACCTTGATAACTTTTGTGTTTGATTCTTCAATATATTGAAACTATTAATTTTGTTGGACAGTAGATATCTGTCACTTGCCTGCACTTGCAGTAAACAGGCTAATACTTTGTTGGTTTCAAAGAATTAAGAAAAATTAAGTTTTGATTGTTAATTTTATTTAACGCTTGTCCGGGCTCTTTTGAATTTTGATTATGTCAGCTATCAAGGACTTGCGTGCGGCTGCTGGTGCTATTGCATCAGATTTGCGCTGAATTGCCTCGGCCAGTGCTTTAGTGAACCGGCCTGATCGCCAGCAGGCCTTACTTCAAAGGTACGAGCGGATCGATGATCGCCTGGCAAGTGTGGAACAGCAGTTCCGCACTTTCAGCGCTTGCTGTCTCGAAGTGTCAGTCACTGATTTCACTGCTGACCAGCGAAATAAGGTCAGCGAAGACTATGCCCAAGTCTTAGACCTGTATGATGCTGTCTCCAATGGTGCGAGACAACTAGTTGCCGATAGGGAAGGGCAACCCGGCCTGAAGCAGGAGCTTCCTAGGTCAGCACCGGGGCTGGTGAGTAGGCTCCCTACTTTGGACCTCCCCCATTTTGATGGCTACCTAGGAAGCTACCTGGGCTTCGTTAATTTGTTCGACAGCCTAGTCAATGATAGGGCTGACCTTCGGCCGGCACAAAAGTTGGCCTATCTAATGTCGGTTCTGGATTGGGAGGCTAAGGGCCTCATTCAGCATCTGCCCGTGTCTGACGAGGCGTACCAGACGGCTCGGGACCTAATTACCCGTAGGTACCATAATAAGCGTGGCCTCGCCGACACGCACATTGAGCAGATTTTGGGTTTGCCGACGCTCACCCGGGTCTCTGGGTTGCGCACCCAACTTTTGAACCCGCTTTTGGTGGCCATCAACGCAATTAAGTGCCTTGACCTGCCCGTGGACCAATGGTCCTATCTATTGGTGCACATTGTGCTGAAAAAGCTGCCTGCCGACCTGAGGTCGCGTTTTGAACAGCGCTTTGGTGGGGATAGCCCGACCCATCTGCCCCCCTTTGCTGACCTGGAGAGGTTCCTGGAGGATGAGTGCCGGGTCTTGGACAACTCCGGTGGTGACACGCCGGCTAAGACGCAGCCGCCCAAGGTCAAGGAGCAGGCTCGCGGTCACACCCGAGCTAATGTTGACCGGCACCCTCCTCGCTTTGCGGTCACGCAGAGCCCAGCGGAGTGCTCCTACTGCAAGGTCACGGGGCACAGAACGGCCAGTTGCAGGGCATTTTTGGACCTTCATGTCGCCTCTCGTAGGCGCATCGCGAATGCCCGCCGCCTTTGCTTCTCTTGCTTGGGGTCCCACTACCAGCGAGACTGCCCAAATTCTCGCCCCTGTCCTCACTGTGGAGGACAGCATTTGGACATTCTCTGCATGAATGCCAGAGAGGTAGGCCGCTTGTCCAACCAGCCGACGTCGCGCACGGGCGGGTGTTTTGAAGGTGGCAGCCGAGGCTCACCGGCGCGTAGCCGAGAGTCGCCTCGCTTAATTGATCGCCGCTCACCCCGCTTGGAGAACCGTAGCGTGCGCACGCCTCCTCTCTCTCGCGCACCTGAATGTGCTGTCCAGCGTCACCAGCACCATGACTGCTGCCCCAGGTATTCCCCTCCTTTGGCGGAGCGTCCCCGCCTTGACTCGCGCCCACCTCGTTTTGGGCGGGTGCGTCATTATGACCCCCCACAGATGGCGCGCGGATCGAGTCATCGCGCCTTTGAGGACTTCAAGCCGCACCCTCGTTTTGACTTGCCTGGTCCTGGCCAACGGTCGCCGCCCAGGCAACAATAGGTCATTGACCCCTGCCCTATAACTCCAACCTCCCCCATTGAGACCGTTATCCTACCAACGGTTGCTGCTAGGGTCTGGGGACCCACGGGGACCTCTGTTGTTGTTCCGTGCTATATTGGACACAGGTTCAGGCATTGTTTCCACTTATTTGGTAGGGCAGGTTAAATTAAATATGGTCTCTTTTCCAAATTGTATACGGGGCATAGGTGACGTAGCCTCTAATGTTGAAGGGCAAGTTAAGGTTTTGTTTGGCCCTGTTGAATCTTCACACCCGAGGATTAGAACCTCGGCTATTGTGCTGAAGAATATTTTGGGCATGCATCCACAGAAACAGCTACCTGCTGCTGTGGTGAATTTGACATCGGGATTGGAACTGGCAGACCCCAAATTTGACACACCGGGACAAATCGACTTGTTGATTGGCTCTGATGTCCTCGGTGGAATTTTGATTGGTGGGAAACGGGTCTTGGTGCCAAATGGTTTGACTGCCATCCCGACCATATTTGGATTTGCTTTGATGGGCCCTGTACCTAGGGACCCCTCTCCACCTGAACTCGATAATTTGTTGGCTGTAGGATCCGCTCTCTCTGATGCGGTTCAGAGGTTTTGGGAGGTAGAGGAGCCCCCTCAAGCTGCCCGTTTGAATCCAGAACATGAGAAGTGCGAGCTGTTCTTCCAGAACAACACTGGTCGACTCCGTTCTGGTCGGATTATTACGAGGCTACCTTTTCTGTCTGTTCGGCCTCCGCTTGGTGAGTCACGACCTTTAGCCGAAAAGAGATTGTTGGCTATGGAGCGTCGCATGGGTCGTGATCCGGAGCTCAGGCAGAAGTACATTGAGTTCATGAGAGAATATGAACAATTGGGATACATGTCTGTGTCAAATTTGGATTGGCGTTCGGTGGAGCACTACTTTCTCCCGCATCATGCGGTATTGAAGTCGTCAACTGGCAAGCTGCGCACAGTGTTTGATGGTTCTGCGCAGACTTTAACAGGCGTATCCTTGAACCAGTGCTTGCATTCTGGTCCCAAGTTGGTCAAGGACCTTTGTGACGTCATCACCAGCTTCCGACGACATCAGGTTGTCTTTGTAGCCGACATAAAAATGATGTTCAGGCAGACTATTATCCACCCTGATGACCGTCGCTTCCAGCTGATCCTTTGGGGAGAGTCTCCTCGTGATCCCATGGTCGTCTACGAGCTCAATACTAATACGTACGGGTTAAGGTCAAGCCCCTACTTGGCAATACGTTCTCTTTGGGAGCTCGCAGACCGCGCAGGCCTACGTTTCCCACGAGCCTCTGCCATCTTGAAGGACGATATTTACGTCGATGACATTTGCTCGGGCGCCTCCACAGCGGACGAGGCGATCCTTCTGCGGGACGAATTGATAGGTATTTTGGCCTCCGCTGGTTATGAGTTGCGTAAATGGATTTCTAACTCACCAGCGCTTTTGGAAGGCTTGCCAGAGGATCATCAGCAGGATCCACATTTGTTTGAGATTGTTGACAACCCCGCCATGATGGCTGTTCTCGGCGTTCAGTACAGACCAGTCCAAGACATCTTTACGTATAACGTAGACTTGAAATTGGCAATTTCTTGGACTAAACGTCTCGTATTGTCTACTGCCGCCAGAACCTTTGATCCGAACGGTTGGATTTGTCCTATCATATTTTGGGCAAAATGCTTCTTGCAGAAGCTTTGGACAGCAGGATTGACCTGGGACGAACCTCTGCACGGCACTCTTGTTGAGGAATGGACCTCTTTTGTATCCTCACTTCCTGCCGTCAGCGAGATCTCCTTGCCTCGTCCCATCCTTCCTCCCGGGAAGTACAAGGCCACCCTTCACGGGTTTTGTGATGTCTCGGAACGTGGTCACGCGGCCGTGGTGTACTTGCGCACAGTCAGTGCCTGGTGAGAGTTTCCCTGATCATGGCGAAGAGCAAGGTAGCACCCCTTCGGACATCTCTGACCATTCCGAAATTGGAACTCTCGGGAGCAGCCCTACTTGTACGCTTGTTGAACCACGTGTCCAGTACTTTAGGTAAAAGCATTTGTATTGATGGGACCTACGCCTGGACAGCCGGACAGCCAAATTGTACTTTGTTGGTTGAAGGCGTCTGTCCACACTTTGGAGGTATTTGTTGCTAATCGCGTTTCCCAAATCCAGAAATCCGAAGTCAAACTTGTTTGGAGACACGTGCCAGGTGAGCTTAACCCCGCTAATTGTGCCTCGCGCGGACGCTTGACGCCTAGTTTGATAGGTCATTCGCTGTGGTGGGGTCCGGAATGGTTGAGTCGACCAGAAATTGATTGGCCTCGAACGCCAGTTTTGAATACTTCTAATTTGCCGGGTCTACGAACACTCGCTCTTGAGAAGGTAGAATGCGCCTTCGACCCCGATTTCCTGTTGAATCGTTACAGCTCCCTCGATAAGTTGTTAGGTGTTACTGCTTGGATAAAGCGTTTTGTTTTTAACTTTAGGCACCCACAACAGAAACGACTGACACCGTTTCTCTCACCACAGGAACGACAGGAGTCCCTCACCTTTTGGGTTCGTTCTGTGCAATTGGCGCATTTTGAGAAGGAGATTACTATCCTTAAATCAGGGAGATCGAAATTGTCGGGAGCTGTCTCTAAATTGAACCCCTTTTTGGACGATACGGGTCTCTTGCGCGTTGGAGGGCGTCTCAAGAACGCCAACCTCCCTTACGGAGCACGTCACCCCCTTTTGTTACCTAAGGACGGTCATTTGGTACGCTTGTTGGTAACTGACCGTCACCTTAAAAATTCGCATGCTGGTTGTAATGCGCTCTTGGCCATTTTGCAACGCGAATTTTGGATCTTGTCAGCCCGAAGAATTATTCGGAGTGTAGTCTTTCGCTGCATCCCTTGCTATAAGCTCAAGGCTTCTACCATGCAGCCGTTGATGGGGGACTTACCGGCAGATCGCGTAACTGAGAGCAGGAAGTTTGACGGTGTTGGCAAGGACTTCGCTGGTCCCTTTTTGGTGAAAACGTCGACACTTCGAAACAGCAAGACTGTTAAGGCCTACTTGTGTGTTTTTGTTTGTCTCTCCACAAAGGCCGTACACTTAGAACTGGTCTCCTCGCTTACGACCGAGGCGTTTGTAGCCACATTTGACAGATTTGTATCCCGCAGGGGGCTGCCTTCCTTGATCCGTTCTGACTGCGGCACTAACTTCAAGGGCACCTATAATTATTTGAATGATGTTGTTAATTTCCTTGAAACCAACAAAGCTGATATAGGTGATAGGCTTGCCTGACGTGGGATAAATTGGTTGTTTTCCCCACCAAATTGTCCACACTGGGGTGGTATATTTGAGGCCGCCGTAAAATCGGCCAAAACACACTTGCGCAGGACAATCGGTGAATCTGTCCTTACATTTGAGGAACTCGCAACTGTGTTTTGTAAGATCGAGGCCGTTTTAAACTCTCGGCCGTTGTGCCCGATCTGCTCAGATCCGAATGATTTGGAGGCCCTTACGCCGGGCCATTTTTTGATTGGTCGCCCACTTGTCGCCTTGCCTGAGTACCCCTACATTGATACGAGACCTGGTCGTCTCTCGCGCTTTGAATTGGTACGCCAGATTACTCAGAGCTTTTGGAAACGCTGGAATTTGGAATATTTGCACATACTCCAGCAACGCGTTAAGTGTACCGACAAGACCGATCCACCCAAGATTGGTGACCTCGTTTTGATCAAGGAGGCTAACCTTCCGCCACTCAGATGGCGCAGGGGGCGCATCCTTCGTTTGGTAACTGGGGCTGATGGAGTTCCCCGATTTGCTGAGGTCTTGGTGGACGGTTCGATTCTGAGGAGAGCGGTTGCAACATTGTCACGTCTACCAACCGATTAGCGGACCGGTAGGCCGGTCCGGGGCGGGTGGATGTTTGAAATAGAATTATTTTTTATTATAAGTCAAATCGATTAGATCGATTGAGTAACATTTTGTTTAGTCTATTGAAACTTTCTGACAATGGTCACACTGAACTGTCACTTCCGTTGGCGCCTTGAAAAATTAACACGCCGTTGGCACTCTCGCGTGCCTTGTACCTAATTAAATTGATCGCCCTTTGAATTAACGCGAATTGAATCAACTTGTAATTAACTTAATACGTAATTGCCGCTTTTGACTTCCGGCAAAGTTTGTTGTAAATTTATGACATATTGAACATTTGTGAAAAGTTTTGTGAACCGTAAACGTGCATCGTGGTCTGGAGAAGGACTTCACCGAATTGTACACTGGTATCTATTGATTCTCTTGTTATTTTGGCCAAAATTATGAGTTAATCCTATAGGTCCACTTCAAGAACATCACCAGGATATATAAGGTAAAATTTTCATGTACCTACTCAATACTTTACTCACTGTGCAACGCAGTGCATTGTGTCTGGATATATTGTCTATCGTGGTCAGGTAGATGTATTACACCTTCCACTGCACACTTCTGATACACCTTCCTGCCTGGCTACGGTAATTCTAGACAAGTACTGTAGTTTAGATTAGGAATTAACCTTCAATTGGTGATGTACCGTCAATTTGACACCTCTCAAGTAAAAGTATTGAATATCTCTCGAACGATTTTTTCTGTTGCCCCGCGTCTCTCAGTAGCTGCCTCTCGCTCAGTTTGGCACCCAATTTCGCCGGAGTCGGTCGTCGCACGCGCACAGGTGAAAATATAAAGGATACCTGACGTCAATTTGACGTAACATCACTAATAGTGTCCGTACTTTATAGTTCATTAAAATTAAAAATTAATCCAAATGACGAAGATTACGAACGCATTGTCACTGAGATTTTAAAACAAAGTAGTAGCGCTGTCAGTGACATAGAAGATCGTGAGTTGAACCAGAATCACTGTGTGTAATCTGTTCACAACATTGAAAGCGAGCTTTCTGAAAGTGAAATTCCTCGAGACATTCGCGCTTCTATCAAAAGAATTTTGAAAATAGAAGATACAGGACCTGTTGCGTCAAAATCTACAAAGCTTGAAAAACGAAAAACTCGCTCAATATGTTCCACAAAAAAGAACATCATATCTATGTAACAAGTGCAAGAAGCCTGCGTGCCTTGATTGCCTAGAAATAAATTGTGTCGCTTGTTATCAAGATTAATCTTTATTTTTTCTATTTTAGTAGTATATAAGAATGCTTTATTTTTTGTGGCAATAAAACTAGAACAATAGATTTTAATTTGTTTCATTTTTTTAAATTTAGTCTTGATTGATCTCATGTCTACGAAAATGCAAGCCAAATATTAATACTATATTTGTAAGCATAATTTGAGTAAACTTTTCTAATATACTATAAAAAAGGTGTTTAATTTATAAAAGTAATAAATCTAATTGCACATAAAGTCATTTGTTTTATCCCCATGTAATTAGTTATCCTAAAATTCGGCATTTTATAAGTTTAGTCTAACTACGGAATTTAATATTCGATATATAGATAGATCTGTAAATTTTAGATTCGTTTTTGACATAAGCGCCATACAAAATATGTCAAACACGAATCTCGAATCTCAAAATCCATGTATGGATCGAATATTGAAAATGGCCGTAAATGACGGTACCTCACCAATACTGTTACCCAATTTCACGTCACCAGTAGAAGGTTAACAAAAAACAAACAAAATTAATTGTTACTTATACTTTGCTACGAGTATAATCAATCATACGCATTTCACATTCGGGCACAAATATTATTAGTCTAAAAAAGGACTTGAAAACTCGTGAAACTCTATTAAACTGTCAAATTATTGCAAATACCTTAACCCTTTATAGGGCATAGTGACCCTGTGGTGGAAAAACTTCACTGTTGACGGATTTAGGTATAATATGGGGGTAGAAAATGATAAATATATATTTTTAATTTTTTTATAATTTTTCTATGGTGGTAAATATATCCCCTTTGCCTGTGTAGGAGGACAGTATCGAACATTACGAGTATGGAAAAGGTGATCTTGAATTAGTCTAATGTACAATAGGTTAGTCTGTGGTCTACGTAAACAACAAATATAATTAGAAAATAACTTTTATTCATAGGAACAATGACTACTGTATGTGAAAAGCCGTGAAAAATGGCAATATTCATAGTGGCACAGCACACAGCCACAGCCACCCACAGGCATAGGGAATATGTTTCCCACCATAACAAACGAATATTATAAAATATCAAGACACCCAGGGAAAAAGATTTGCGTAAAATCCTTCAGATTAAATATAATAACACATGCTAAAAATAAAACTTGCCTCAGAAATAAAAAGATTCAAGAGATAGCCCTAACTAGAAAATTGAATACGTAAAATTGCTACTTTTCAAACTTCAACAAACCACCGAAGAAAATTATACTTGATAGTTTACAATTTCTTTACGTCAAAATAATGACAGATTAATAAAAAAATAGCTAAAGTAAAAATAAGTATCGCAAGGATGAGGTTTTGTTACTAAAAAAAATTAAAATCAAGGTGGGAAAAATATCCCCTATGCCTTAAAAAGGGTTAATGACAATTTGCGGTAGCAAGACTAAAGCATTTTGATTTACGATCATAAAATAAAACATAACTGCATGGATCACGCCTTTAATCTACAAATAACTTGCTACCTTACCATAAAACTTATATGATACATAACTAAATACCACGCTATCAATTTATCAAAGTGAATCTAAAACTCATTTCAAAACAATGCATTCAAACATACTCATTAAACTCTATCACAAAACACTGAAAGTGTTAGTGCTGCTAAAGAGCTTCCGTCACACAAAACGCAAAACAGAATTGTACTGAAATCAACATTCCTCTTTTAATGAGTAGCTTTCCGGCAGCCATTTTGAGAATTAATTAAAAACAGTGGTTTTCGTCCACTAGCTTCAACTGTGATAAACTTCCTCTGGCTCGAAATCATTTACTGTTTCCGACTAGTTTCGCCAACTTTTCTTTTAGATAACCGGTATCTGTAGTTTTATTTAGAAACTCGGCAGACCAATTGATTGAAATAGCTGTTGTTTTATTCGCAATGTTTTGGTAAAGTTTTTACAGACAATGTTAATTGGAAATAAATGTTCTAAGAAAAACACAAACTATGTTTTACAAAGAATCTACCCGCTGTTTTTGCTCGGTATTTAGATTAAATCTTTTGGAAATTTAGCATTTTGTTAGTTCAATTTTAACCATACCTGGTCTACAGTATTATATATAATTGATAGACAGATATTTAACTTGTCTTAATGATCCTTGTATAGTTGTATATACGATCTACTTAAATGCATCAGCAAGGTAAAGTTGACTACTTTTAAGATGCCGGATTGTGTTGTGTTGTGCGGAGTCAATGGCTTTCCCGGTCCACCCTCAACTTGATCATCATGACGGCTTCACAGAAAGAGACAGTGACGTACCAAGACCTCTCGTGTCGAACCATAGGCAGAACTAGGGTTGGAAGCGCGGGAGCAATCGTACCGACTGCCGCGACTAGGTCACGACGCGGTGGTGCCCAGGTGGGCGCACTGCTAATGTGTGCAACGCCGTGTCCTTGACTGAGTCGTGGAAGCTTTCTCATTATGGTATCTGAGAGTTTCTTCCCGGCCTATTCTCCGCAGGTACCGGCCATATTACGGCTTCGAAGCCTCACTACGATGAAACGACAAAGAGGCTCACCAGCCCGAAGAAATTTGTGCGGTAGTGGCCATGTCACACTGCAGTACCTAAAGCACCGCGATGATGTAGGCTCATGAACCACACGAGCCCTTCGTAGAGCCCCTGGCAAGTTAGTAGGTTATTTAGATCGTAGTGCGTACTAAAGCGTGTAATACGCTGGACTATGAAACAAATTCAGAAAGGAAGGAACCCAAAAACATATCCACAGCACAAGTGTCAGGTGTACACTTATGATCATATTTCTCAAGGATTCATTTTACAAGAAAACATCAACAAGTATAACAAAGTGACACACCAGCCTTAAAACATCGTCCAGTTAATAAATCGTTTTAAATATTAGACTCTAATACTTTCAAATATGATTGAAAATAAATAAAATCTGTTTCGTTCATAAACAAATTCAGTGTAGTCGTTACTTTGAAGGTCTCGAGGGAAATCTGCGTGATCCATTCGCCCATGTGCTGTCATATTTCTGCATTACGTGCTTATGCATTTTGTGGGTTTAGCTAAATACATCGCCTGGCAGACTTATAAATAGGGCAGACTGAAATTTATTAGAGACGGATATCTTCCATTTTATATATTTTAGGACCGCGCCTTGGCAAATATAGTGTAGGCCGCCCTCCGGTTAGGCGGAGTGACGATATAATTATGCAAAGTGGCTGGCAGCGACTGGACACAGAGTCAAAAATTGGGCTCAGTGGCATTCATTTGGACAGGCCTATAGCTAGCAATGGCTTATAACAAGCTGATGATATTTTAGGATCCAACTAGACGAACCTGTTGCCTACTTTCTTTTTCTTTATACACTCACGCCTATATCCCCGAAGTGGTAGGCAGAGCTATATTGCTACACCCACTTATCGCCAGATTTATTTTAGTCCCACGTAATAGGAGGCCAGCCTATTGAAGTACCGGGCATATTACCAGACTCCGAGCTGCTACTCAGAATTTCCTAACGTGGAAACCCAATAACACTTTGCCCGACCCGGCGATCGAACCCAAGACCTCCCAATCCTACGCGCACATTTATGCCTCAAGACCAACGAGGCAGTCTACTTTCTGGCCGTTTTTTTACGAGAACTTGTAATTTTTTTTTAAAGTTCAATGAATTTAATGTTGGAGAACTCGAAAGTTGTACTAAACATACCTATTCATAACATAACATAACTTCACGCCTTTTATCGCCGAAGTGGTAGGCAGAGGTGTATTACTAAACATCAAAATTATTCATAAACAGCAATAATTTTATTTAATTACCTGCCCTTAATAAACAGACTATCGTTCCTTCAAATTAGTATTTATAAAATTTTCGTTACTGACTGACTGACTGACTGACAGACAACGCCAAAACTACTGGGCGCAAGAAGTTGAAACTTGGCATATATGTTCCTTAGGGATTTGACGAAATTGTCTAGGGATCGAAGATAAATGTTTAAGTTACTTAAAACGTGCGGCCATAGCTGAGAGAATCCTCTAGTACTCAATTATAGCACACAAACATTACACACAATAGATACTTCAGAACATGCTATCCACCTGTAATACACATTTCACTAGTAGAGAATGCACGTTTAATCTGACTTCAAGGATTGCCGAACGTAAGGTATACTCAGCTGGAATATTCCCTCAGCTTAATGAATGTTTATTTTACACTGAAATAATAGATCTTACGAAGATGTAGACTAAGATATATTTGAAAATGTACAAATGAATTACGTATGCTGAACGTGCAACTTATTGTCAAAATATTTAGATCGTTTGTCGGAATAATTCACAATTCGATCGTCCGCCGGTGCATGAGTTATTTTGAAATTACATTTTTCCAACGTGCATAGCGTTTAAGTGTTCGTCTTGGTCGGAGCTATGCAGCTGTTTCTATTAATTTTTCGTGATATTTTGCTAGTATTATTGCGTGTATGGTGGGACCCTTTGATATTCAAAAATGGCCATTACCATAGCAATATACAGGAGCATGTTGCTCAGTTGCGCTTGTTGTTTGTCTCTTCTGAACATAATAATAATATAATAATAATAATACTTTATTTATCTTTACAAAGATTGCAGTACATGGTTATATAGTTTGAACAGTCATGGTAAAATTACAGATTTGCTACAATTATAGTGGGTGCAGTTCTGATCTCCTAACTAGGTTATAGAATAACCTGTATGAAGGAGTGACAGTTCCGATCCCCCATGGATTAGGAAATGTGTATTTTAAAATAAACTAAGGAAAGAACCAAAAGAAAAATAATACATCTTAAACTAGGTATTCTTAAATGTGCTTCAAAGCTACTATGCGTGTGTGTATATATGTATGTATGTGTGTATGTATGTGTGTGTGTATGTATGTATGTGTGTGTGTGTGTGTGTGTGTATGTGTGTGTGTGTGTGTGTGTGTGTGTGTGTGTGTGTGTGTGCGCGTGTTTGTGCCAGTGTGTGTGTGTGTGTGTGGGTGCGTGCGTTTACTTATCCTAAATTAGCATTTATTCCGTTTCTTCATATGTGTAGTCTAGAAGTAATGGGTGGACCATTTTTTTGCATTTATAATATGACAATCCGTATACTGAAAGTTTATTTATTTTATTATATAAAGAAGGGCCCAGAAAATAAAAGAATCTTTTAATGAATTTAGAGCGTGTATGTGGGACAGTACAAATCAAATCTTTTCTACGTTTATCGATTGACCTGTATGGCGTTTTTTGTGTTGTAAGAGTACTGTTTTCATGATAAACTGTTGTCTAACGTTTAGAATACTCCACTTCTGGTATAATTCATTGGTAGGGAAGATAATCGGGCGAAAAGTAGCGACTTTTAATACTGCTCTATGTGCTAACTCTAAAGGTTTCAAAATCGTTTTAGCAGCACCACTCCAACACGTGATGCAATATGTGACAATAGATTGGCATAATGCATAATAAACATTGCGTATGACAGTTTGATTAGCAACTGTCCGAAGAGTTTTAAAAATAAATATAAGCTTCCTGTAAGAATGTTTATATGCGATTTAAAGTTTAAAGTTTTGTCTAATGTTACACCTAGATATTTTATTTGGTTTACTGAGATTAACGAAGGACAATTGCAGGGAGTTTGGGGTTGACTATCGCAAGAGTGAGCTATTAAAGTTATGGGGTTGGGTGGTTGAGAGGCTGCACTGATTGAATATGTAAGGAAGTTGGTTTTGGTAGTATTGAGTGTAAGCGTGTGTTCATTTAGCCAGTTTTGAATGCGAGTTGCGCTCTGACTTCCAGTTGCGGCCATGTTTCAGCTACAACTGTTATCGCAGTATCATCCGCGAATGATATTATTTTACCATTCTGGATGTTGACGTCGCATAACTCATTGATGAAAATAAGAAAAAGGGTTGGTCCTAGTATACTTCCCTGGGGTACACCATAATGAATAAAAAGATCATTACCACTGTAACTGTTTATTTTGACAAACTGCGATCTATTTGTTAGGTAGTTCTTGAAAATTTCTAATTGAACACCTCTAACACCCATTTCTTCAAGTTTTAATAAGAGAGTAGGGACGGGGACCGTGTCGAACGCTTTTGCGAGGTCTAAGAATATGGTTAGGACTTTTTTATTGCTATTAATACTTTGTACCACGTGATTAGTTAATTCGTGGACTGCGTCGCATGTTGACAAATTTCTGCGAAAACCGAATTGTTGAGATGATATTAGGTTATAGTGCTCCAAGTAATTAACCAACCTCTTATTAATTAAACGTTCGAGCACCTTAGATAGCGCACTTAGGACTGCTATGAGTCGGTAATTATTAGGTAAGGTCCCGTCCCCTCCCTTGAAAATGGGATGAATAATTGCCTTTTTAAATGAAGTAGGAAAGACACCAGTGTCAAAACAAAGATTAAATATATGGCATAGGATGGGTGCTAGTAGGCTGGAGTATTTTTTTAGGATATATGGCGATATACCATCTCATCCAGTAGCAGCATTGGTCCTTAGGGAGTATATAGTTGAGATGATTTCGTTGATGTCGGTATGTTCTAGGACGAAAGATGAAGTAGGTGTAATTTTATGTACCGTATTAGAAGTTGTCACTCGTTGTTTGGGAGTTTTCCTGATATTATCAGCAATATTCTTGCCAACATTGACGAAAAAGGAGTTTACTTGGTCACAACATTCCATCGGTGATGATGAGGTCGTTAATAGTTGTGTAGGAGTATTATTAGGTTTTTCTGGTATAGGTGACTCTCTTTATTGTTTCCCAGAGTAATTTTGGGTTATGTCCAGCTTTTTCAAGTTCTCCTGTGTCATAGAGACGTTTCGCTTTCTTAAGAATTTTTGTACAGAAATTTCTGTAACGCTTGTAGGTTAGTTTCAATATGTCGTTTTCTGGATCTTGTTTTGCCTTTTTATGTAATGCATCCCTATTTCTGATGCAGCGTAACAACCCAGTCGTGATCCAAGGTTTCAGGACTCTCTTTCTCGCAGGCACTTTCTTGGTCAGGGTGTGTTTAGTAATGGCTGTGGTTACTAATTCTATAAGTTAGTTTGTAGCAACATCAGCGTTAGTTATGGACAGAATTGGACTAAAGTCTAATTGAGATATTGTTTCGTCTAGTCTCTCAAAGTCAATACTGGTGAGAGTAAGAATTGTTTTATTGCGTATACGTCTATTATCCAGGCAGAGTAGTGAAGGATAGTGGTCGGTGACCACGGAGTCATAGACGAAGGAATATGAAGAAGAGTTTGTTCTTAAAATAAGATGGTCCAAACAGTTATCGCGTCGGGTTGGAATGGTATGTGCTGCGAGGAGGCCATGAAACGCCAGGCAATCAAGATATTTGTGGAAACGGGTATCTTACGTATTAGTTTTTATGTCAAGGTTTATGTCACCCGTTAAAATTTCCGTTTTAAAATGTTGAAGAGATGGAAGTATCTTATTTAGAGCTGATAGGAAGTTATTAATGTTATCAATAGATGGAGAACGATAAATGCAAATTATAGCCACCTCAGATTTAATTTTAATAACGAGACCAGAAGCTGATTGATGTAGGTCGGGTTCCTCACATATAGCCGGTAACTCTGCACTCACAAAATCAAATCAAATCAAATCACTTTATTTGCAAATACAGGTACATATATAGGTGTTACAAAAAATATAGAAAGCCCACTGCATTTTACCACATTATTGGTGTGCAAATTATTATGTCTCAAAATTATTTTCATGTCATAATTATAATTAATACAATCATCATCATCATCAGCCTTTAACAGTCCACTGCTGGACTAGGCCTCTCCTTTGAAAGGAGGTATTGGCCTACTATACCACGCTGGCCAGACGGGTTGGCATAGGGTTTGATCAAGTTTTCCTTCTCTGACAGTGGTGTTCTCTGCATAATATGTTCCCTCTGTCGGCTCTTACGACACCCATGGGATGATATGGGGTGGTGACATTCCGTATTCTTAATCCGTCACCACACGGACATTTACGGACAATTAATACAATATTACAATTTAATTATATTGTTAGGATACAATTTTAACAAGGATTTACAAATCTTAGTCCACATCACAAAATCATATATTGCATAAATTACCTATTTAAATATTGTTGTCTGTTAAGAACTCTTTTATAGAATAGTAGGCTTTTTCAATCTGAAAATTACGAAGAGAATCAGAAAATCACATATACCACCATGTAAAAGCCAACAATATAGGTCATTAAACTTGACCACATAGGCAATTTTTGCTGTATAAACCATGCCGCACTGCCGCTTAAAGCTAAAATTTTAGAACGTAAGAATGCTCGCTACAACACACCCGTTTGTTTTTCTGCTTTGTAACATTCGCTCAAATGCTCATTACAGGTGAATGCTCAAATGTATCAGCAGCATAATAGTAAGTATATTGCATAGATAACTGTCTTCTTATCATGCAGTCATAGACTGTTTCGCTATTTTGGCAGCGGATCTTGTAGAGAACGATAGAGGCACTCTGGGGAAATATAACGAGACTACAGAGGTGCTTGTTACTTTTCCCAGTTTAAAGTACTTTTATTAAAACACAACAACGATTGTTGCAATGTTTTAACCATTTAAACGATGTATTCTAGAGCGCTACAATATCGCATACATCATGAAATAAATCTCACTTCACATTTTAAAAAACAAATAAAAATACAATTGCGTCACACTAAGGGCCCGTTTCACCATTGTTCAATAAGTTCGGATTAAACTACTTGGCATATAAATTTATACAAATTCCATTCTAATTTTGAATTTACCTGGAAGATAACGCTTACTTAGAGGTGGTGAAACAGGGCCTAAGGGTTATAAACGCGATGTCCGTGTATTCACAGCGGCAATTTTTTCTTCATAATACTTACGCTGATTTATATTTCAGCAAGAAATTTATTATTCTCATTACAGTTCCAAATTTCGTTGCACGTGACGCTGAAGACGCGGTGGTCCAAGCGAAATTAATTTGAACCTTTTTTGAGATAGCGCCCTCGGATATAAACAATTAATTTACATTGAAATGAATATGCTATATAATATAGTGTTTGTCAGCAAATATGGCTTTTGAAAGAAGTTTGATTTTATGTCGGACTAGCAGTGGTATTACTGAGTCTGTGAGGAAGTCAGGTTAGTTCTTTAATTAACATTGTTTTTTAAGGTCGCCTTTCGGGTTACAAGTTTGATTGTCTTTTTTTCATTTATGTACTGAAGCTATACATATGTATTCCCTAAATATACTGTCACTGGTCTAAGCCGCGGAATAAGTGCGTGTACTCTCAAAGACAATAAAAGACACAATATCTTAAGAATAGAGTTCACATCTGTGTGACATATGCGAACAAAACAAAGTACAGACAAGTGTAGGTACGTGTTTCACTCAGTTCAAAGTGTACAAAAGAAGACAACTTTAAAGTTGTAAGTTTTGAAAGTAACTTTTTCGTTCATCGCTTAGAACGACCTGCTGCTCTGGTTTAAGATGTAGTAAATATGAATGCGACAGCTTAAACTCAAGTTACTTAGGAATATAGTTTTTTTTTTTTACTATATACCTAAAGTAAGAAAACTCTGTGGACAAGTGGATAGCGTATGCCTCTGCGTATCGGGATCCCGGATTCGGTTCGGGACAAAGTGTTAGTGAGCTTTCCGAAGTCTCAGTAGCTGCACAGAATCAGGAAATGTGCAGGGTAACGGTACACCTCTGCCTAGCCTTCCAGACATACAGGCGTAAGTATATAAAATATGGAACATTTTATAAAAGCCTATCAAAGTGTTACTATTCAAGTCTGGTTTCGAAATTTATAGGACATCTCAAAGCCTCTAACATGGCCTAACAATCCATATCCTAAGATATGAACCAAGACTGATGGCTTTACTTGCCCTCCGAAACACGGTAGAGCACTGATCTAAATTCCAGAACAAGCGGTTGCGCATCCAAATGATAACCTGGGCAAATGTTGCTTAACTTTGCCGTCCTATCACGAACGACAAGATAAAACACGCCATAAGCGTTTCTTCTAAAACTCAAAACAATTCACACCGAATCGAAACCGATCACAATTTAATCTGCCCTAACTAAACACAGATTTTTTTTATTGATACTCCGAAAGCCATTTCTAGTAATATTTTCAGTGAGATTGAAAAATAAAGCTCATAAATCGTTGCCATTTCAGAAAGCCAACCTAAAACAAAATAGAAAGTATATTTTGTTGATCCTGAGTTAGTCAATTTTCGATTAATCACGTCGCCATGCCGAGGTAACGAGATTACCTTAAAAGATTTTCAGACTAAAATAAGAAGAAATACTGCTGTTTGTTTATATTCTATGCTTTAATTTAAGGTACGTCCCTTTGGCAAGAAATCCTAATTATTTGCATGCTTGAATTATTCAACTTCAGATTTATGTAAAAGCTTTGCGCCTTTGAGCTTTAAATTCGTTCGATATGCGATAAGAGTTGTGTAAAATGTGGTTGTATATTATATTGTATGGTAGTGTATAGAAATATACCACTTCATAGGGGAAGCTGGAAGCTTATATCAAAATAAACGTTAAGTTCTACAGGACTTACTGTAAATATTGGATCTGTGACAAGAATAATTACAGTGGTGTGATTGTGATATTTAATAATTATGCTTTTATTCCATCTTGGACTAAATATGTCAGTATTTTACAAGATATTGGTTACAAATTACTTAGAGACATAAATTTGCCATCTGTCTCAACTATGCAAAAGACTTTGTAGAATAAAATAAAATCCTCAATATCAGGAGAGAAACTGGAACAATTTCTTCAAACATAAATCTAAAAACGTTACGTTAAAATCTGTAGTGAAGCGTGGAGGTCCTCACTCCTCTCAATCCACTCTGATTGAGAAACGCGGAGGCAATAGAGGGGGTTCAGTTCAATCAACTAAAGTTTGCGGTACGATAGCTAAGATGCTAGCTATCTTCGCTTAACTTTCAAAATTAAACCCAAATTTTGGCATATTTGAAAATGTCTTCAATATTTCCAAGTCTAGTATGACAATTTACCAAAGTAGATGACTGTAAATGGTCTCATAAAAATAAAACTGCCATTTCTAATCAGATAACTGCTTGAGTTCGCAGAAATGGACGTTTCAATTTATATATTCAACAATTGATTGAAGAGCGTGTATAAAAATGATTGAAAGAGGCAATACTTAATTTCGTGATGGAATAAACTTTTGCTAAATGATAATATAATGAAAATCTTTACCTCTAATAACTCCTTCAGTTAATATGACACCCACAGATATTTATATTACCGTAGTATTTAATCCAAGCAAACATTGTAGGCGTTCTGTTGCTTTTTACAAGACAAAATATGTGTCCAAAAATAGCCTTTGTAAAGGGGCTTACCTATCATGTTGTTAACATATTAATGAGTTTGATGCTTTATATTTCGTGATGGAGCCATCATAACGTTCCGAGAGAACCTGCGTATAATAGCCCTAATAACCTTCATATCTGTGCCTCTAGTGAAAAAGGGTATAAGTCTTAAAATGCAACTTTACAGGAGACGCAAAAAACGCTCCGCGCGCTCCAAATTACATGTTTAAGTACGTGTGGCATTTAAACAGCTGTCAAATTAAATACATGTGATATGTTATATAGGTATAAAATGTATGTTCTTTCTTATTCTGGTATTATTTTTTACATAAACTGAATAGTTTTTAAAATAGCGACTTATACTTATCACAAAACAAACTACACAAGGGTACAAAAGAAGTTAGACCCTTTTTCACATACATAAAAACTTAATTCACATAAGTGAAAATGGATACGCATTTGGAATTATTTGTATGATAACTAAGAAATAAAAGCAGATAATTAGTATTGTAGTAACTCAAAAAAATGAATTGAATGTGTACTTTTCATCGACATGATAAAACTTTGAAAAATACCAAAATAAATAACTTGTGTCCTTTTTCACATAGTTATTAG
Source organism: Euclidia mi (assembly GCA_944739405.2). Taxonomy (NCBI): domain Eukaryota; kingdom Metazoa; phylum Arthropoda; class Insecta; order Lepidoptera; family Erebidae; genus Euclidia; species Euclidia mi. Next base: position 76,740,563 of record OX123186.2, on the reverse strand, counting down.
ACGTACCATAAGGTGCATGTAGACTTACACGAACCTTTTGTGTAAGTTATATCCATTTTTAAACCAAAATAAAACAAAAAAATATGTAATTTTATGGTGTTTGACTTTTTATTAAAATTAAAAAGTATGTAAGAAGTGCATATTTATGACACAGTTTTTTTAATTAGGAAAATAATTTAAAAATAAACAAAAAAAATCAAATCAAGTCCAACAGAACCTTGAAAGTGATCCACAAAACCTTATTCGTGAAGTGCCCAATTAGTTATAGCACAGTTTTCTTTTAAATCAGGAAAATAAACCAAAAAACAAAAATAAATTCTCACAAATCAAGTGCAACAGAAACCTTGGAAAGTGATTCTGAAAACCTTATTTTAATTTCACTTGTACCGTTAATAAACCCCAGTGTTAAAAAATATGTAGTAAGTAAAAAAGTATTATTTTTGAAATTAGGAAAACAATTCAAAACAAAAAATAATCTAACTAATCAAGTCCAACAGAAACCTTGAAAGTGATCCAGAAAACGTTATTCGATGTCGTCTTCGCTGTCGTTTAGAAGAGGATGTTGATCTTTTACATCATCGTTACTGAGAAGGTTGTTATATATCGAACACTAGGGTTTATTAGCGGAAGAAGTGAAATCAAATCTCGCTTTTTCTCATTTGAAATAGCTATTGGCCCATCTTATGACCTAGGAATACATTCCGTTTCAAACACACTTGGGAGTGGTGATTTTCCTCTTTTCCTCTGCAAATTAACAATGTTCCATTCTTCCACATCATACAACTTACAATGAAATTGAGGAAACTCTCCTTTTTTATATTTAAAGGCAGCACATTCTAACAAGTAAAACTTTTTCTTATTTTACTAAATTTTCTTGAGCTGTAGAGGTCCTTTTAGAAAGCCAGCAAAATAAAAAAGAACAATTCAGCATGTATTTCAATAACAGCGAATGGTTTTTTTTTGCTGCATGTTCGGACAAGTTGGAACCAGTCTCGAGGGTGGTGTATGTCCATTTGGGTACGTTTTTTGGCCTTTTCAATTATCGCGTGATCAACATCACAATCCTTATGTGTGTGGCCGGGCAATAAGAAATTATGTGTTATTGTTTCAATATTATTAATAATAATAATAAAACATTTATTTTTCTCTCTACAAAGGTCCATGTACACATTAAACTTAGAGTAGGTTGGCTACAATGAGGATAGAATCTAAAATTATGATCCTTTGTAAGAGACCGGAGTCCGTACTAGGTAAGTCCTGTGTGACGGATCACCGGGCCCCCACCCGGAACTTGTTGGTGTAGTTAGAAGAATTGCCATACTTAAATAATTGACAATAAGTAGTAGGTACATGAATTATGCAAGGTTATTATGCAACGTTATATATTGGCATTGTTACGTACAGCAAGCAGGAACATACATACAACATAAATATTTTTATTCTGCCCAGAACAGGAATCAGAATAAAAAATAAGATGCTTAATATTAGATGCAACAAGATTCATAATATAATTAAATAAACATGAAGCTATTTGATTTGCTCCTCTGCCACCAATTCCCTCATGCCACATAAAACAATATACTTAATTATGAGTACAGTCCCTTAATGTTAAATTGTAAGTCCACAATGCACGCTTATAAAATGCAGCCCCAGTTTTAAGGTATGGGGTTGGCAAACATCGCTGTAGATCGAATGACAGAACTGCGGTGTCTCCCTTTTCAATAGAACAAGCCCGGTCTTGTGATTTTTGATCATAAATAGTTTCTGCTCTTCTTTGATGCTCTTCCAAAAGTTTCTCGGTGTTTTCCTTTTCAAAACCTTCACAAAACTTAATTTTCGTATTTAAAGTATCACATTTCACACACGTATCAACATATGGTGTTTTGAAAGATAAGTTTTGGGCCCGGAAAACCCATGAGTAGATGGTTAGTGATACCGGATTTTCATTATCCATCTATAGTAGTGTAGTATCTATAGTCAGGCTCTGTGAAAAGGTTTTTGGAACATCCAGGTATTGGAGAAAATTGTTAAGAGTTTACCGGCATTGATGAAATATTTTTTAAACATTCAAGCCTTGGAGAATAACTGTTTGAACATCATGGTCTTGGAGAATGATCTCTGGAATGTATAGCCTTTGGAGAATAGGTTTTGGAAGATACAGGTACAGCTATAGATTCGTTATCAATCCAATCTACTCCATCTATCATTGCCTTATCTTTGGAAACAAGATCCATCAAACGATTAATGCGGCCTCGACCAGCCATTCTAAAACAATAGATACTTATATTTATTATAACATTACACCAAGTAACCGTGAAAGTTAGGTAGGTAAGTCGAAATAGAAGCATAAAATGTGGCAATTACGTAGGTAGGGATAGAAATATTAATTAATGTGACAATTTTACGTAACTATCTAAATAATTATACTATAAAGCGTAGTTAAATATGTCTGTGAGGTTGACTTCCTATAACCATTGTCATTGTACTGTTTTTGTGTGAAGACTTTACTAACATACATACAAAAACAAATACAAAATCAATGTCTCCTCTTCATTATAAGTTACGTAATGGAGTTTTAAAATAAAAACTAGGTGTACGTACACTCTAAAATAATTTACTAAAATATGTGGAAAAGGGATCAACTTACACGCACAATTATCGATTTTCTGCAGTGCATCCACACAGGTTCCCCTGAATAAAGTGCGTGGACGACTAAAAGAGCGCGGGCGCTGTGCGCTCTCCACCCACCCGCACCGTACCCCGTATCGACCAGTTGTATCTTTTCTCACGAAAAATGGCAGCGACTTTTTGGTATAGTTTTAGTTATGTCAAGTTGCATTTGTTAATATAAATATTTCATACGTGAAAACTGATATAAAAAGACTTATTCTGGATTTTTATCTTTTATTTTGGTGAAAACGGATTTATTTCAAGTGATATCGTTACTCACTAAACATTTTTTAAGGAACAAGTGTACTTGTGCCGGTATTCACCAAATGAATTGAAGCTCTGAAAATATATGTTTATTTAGATAAAAAACACAAAATAAAAAAATCATAGTTCTGTGTAAAGAAACTACAGTGCACTTATACCCCACTTTTGCAATATTTTTAGTGTTAGTTAACCTCTTTTGCACATTGCTAACTTCTTTTTTTTTAAAGATAAGCAAGATCTGTTTTCACGAATTGATAGATCATTTTTTTCTGAACATTTTGATAAACTTAACTCATTTTCGACAAAATCGGACTTATACCCTTTTTCACTAGAGGCACAGATATATTCTCTTCTTAATATTATCAATAAGTTTATTCCATGGTACCAGTATGACATTTTTGATAATATTAATGACTTGTATAACAATTTTATGGATAAGCTTGGTATGTTACTTTGGCTTAACAATTATATCCACGTTTGGTCGAAGTTTGCTGAACGGAATCTGCTTCATATTGTTTCCATTGTTATGTTTAACTTGTTTATCGACAGAAATAAATCAGATACATTCTTAAAGCTGTTTTGTCAACGTAACTTTGACAAAGATATGTGCTCGGGAGTTATTTTTAAATTAAATTTTCTCGTACGTAAGTCTTGTCGAGTACGAGGCAAGAAAATCTCCGCGATGAATGGATTCGACGGTCACATGCCTCGCGCCTTGCATGTCATACGCTTCCGGAATTTCATTTAATACTACCAGTTTTTCCGACTTTGTTTAAACAAAAGATTAGATTGGGATTGTTTTGAAAATGGTATTTTGCGAAATGGTTCAGTATTGGTTTATTCGGCGCGCTATAGAAGTCTGGGTAAAAGGTAAATTTACAGTGTGTTTAAAACAAAAAAATATTTTTTAAGGTTGGAAGGTATAAGAAAACATGTTTTTCTATAATAAAGCCAGAAAGACGATAAAATCACACATAAAAATGTCAACATGACTTGTACTAGGTTATGTTACGAAACTTAGATTACGAAAATAACCGCTTAACATCGCTGCCCTTTTTCCTCGCACGGGATAAAGTCAAAAGCTACTACTGTAATGTGGTATAAATTTGAAAAAAAGAACTCAAATATCCTTTAGCACAAGTTGAATATTCTAAGAAGTATGATTTTATAAGTACAGATGTAAACTTTAAAAAATGTAACTATAAAATGTTTCGAACCACTGGCAATTTGCTAAGATCCTTTATCCTTATTATGTAGCCCCACTTTACATATAAAGTTTAACTATTTAACATTGTTTTCACAAAACTTGTAAGAACAAATTTATAAGTATTTCAGACTCAGAAAACAAATTTGAACGTAATCTAGTCGATGCCCAAGAAATTAATTTTTAAAAATTCCGCTCCTCCTAGCATTATTTTGACCTTAGACAGCAGTGCAACCTCAGACATTGTTTTTATGATAATAACGTGTTTACATAAATTAAACCAATTTATTCGTTCATATTTTGGAATTGTTCACGAAAACAATTTAAGAACGTCTCGAAGTTTGAAAGCGTTATTTTATTATGAAGTTTGGAATAAGCTTTATACCTGTAGCATAAATATTGTGTTATCGTTAACATTTTATAAGTAAGTAGCAACATTTTAGTGGATACTCTTTCCATTTATTGTGTCCAGATTTCGTAAGGCATTAAATTAGGTTTGCGGTCGGCCGCAGATATCTTCGCGGGGATGTCCGGGGTCGGAAGCATATAGGCCGGCTGTCGTGGATTTGAATAGCCTCTGCCCGCTCACTCCACACCCCTCTGGCTTTATGCTCTCCAGATATTCTATCCATTATACAATTTTGACACGTGAAATATTTCCGTGACTCAAGATTTCAAGATTTTTCAGATGTTTCATTTTAAGTCGGCTAACTCTATAACTTTTGCAATATTTAGTTTGTTAGTAATTACTTTAAATATATAACTGGAATTTTAGTGAGGTGTTCCCGTACCTAAAAGGTTAAGGTGCATAACAACTTCAAAAAAATAATGACTAGGAATAAATCCGCTATTGCGGAGGATTTTAGAAACATATTATCTACGCACTCGAAACAACCAATATTCATGGATTCACACATTGTTTTCGTTCATGCATCGTTTGAGCGCTCAACACTCAGTGCAGCTTTGATTTAGGAAGTGAACACTTTGCCATCCGTGTAGGCAGTGAGTCAGTTAAATTAATGAGAGCATAATTTTCGGGTCTTTCTGCATTTAGTAAAATATAATAAATACTTTTTCGACAAATCGCGTTAGCGTACTAACTTGAGGTCGATATGTCCATCCGTGGCCATGACCTTTATTGAGCTGGTTAGAACAACACAGAAACAGTAGTATTCATACCTATTCAACTTTAGTTATTTAAAACCGATTACCTGTGCACAGTAATCTTTCCGACACCAAACAAGCCTTGAAATATCCAATAGCCAAGCGATCGCGTAACTCGCCCATCCGAACAATCTTAGGTATAATTAACAGGTACTTACCATAACTTAATTAGTCCAACGTAAACACGGCACCAAGAGTCTTCGCTTGACCTCGCAATTAGCCAAGCCTATCACTGTTATTGCTTTCCTCGGTCAAATGTCTCCACCGACCGCTAATCTTTCCACTGAGGCGTAATGCTCACATTTGGCGAACGCTAAGCCGTTCCTGCGAAGAGGTAATAATGCCACAAGTATCGCGCACTCAATTGCCTACTTAGTATTTAGAGGTGCTTGAATGTTTGATCTGCCTCTTTCTGGGTTGGTTTGAGGTGAAGGTTTTGTATATGATTTTTATTACGATTTTTAACGCGAATAGTCCTTTACGAAAGTGCTTATATTTTATTAGGATGTTCACCTTTGTTGATTTGCTGCCAGTTTGCCAATATTCGATCCTTCCGTGGATTTTGATAAACATATTTGACATAAGCTCAATACAAAATATGTCAAAAATGTATATTCTGATATTCTGTGATAGATCGAACCTTGAAACAGGGCGTTAGTTGGAATCGACAACTGTTTAATGTACTTTCTAGATAAGGCCGGATCGGAGATGCTAGAATAGAAGTGTTATTATTATGATGGATAGGCGTTTTCTGTTCTTTAAACTGTTCATACGTAAATGTATCGCTTTAAAATGTACCCCGTGCTAAGTAGCAGTTTGTTGATCCCTAAACGATCGCTGCTCAATTATCAGTAATTTCCAATTCATCGTACAATATGCTTAACTTTAATAAGTTCTACGCAATAATAATTGTGATAATGACTACGATAAGCGGACAATGGCCTTTGTTTCTCCAATAGAACAACGCGGCTGATGCTCACCATTACAAGCTATTACGGCTTTCGCTGCAGTACAAAATTTTCAACAATTTATTTTAAGTTGCTGAAATCCTGTATTACTGGTGTACAATAAAGGATTTTCTTATAATCTATATTTAACTAGAATACTCCTTCTGTAAGGTGTTATATCTCTAACTCTATCAAGACGTTTTATCTTCAGTTGATTAGCTTTATGAAAGTATATAGTCACTATATCACTGTCACCGCATCCGGAGACCCTAGCTGGTATTTAGATTTCATTTTGTGAACTCAAACTTTGTCTTGAAAACCAGGTTATACTGAGAACAGAGAAGCTGACAGGTACCATCACATGTGTACGTGTGGGTAGATTTTTGGACAGTTTTACGTGCCAAGTGCTTGGTGTGTAGACTTACGAGACGTTATTTTTCAAAGCTTGTTAACGAACTGAACTACATTTCCACAAGTTAGCGATAGACTCCTCCAAACAATCAAGGGAAGTGTCATAGGACGGTAGGTGTTTGATTTTTAAGTACTATTCAGTTAGACCTACTAATCTTTAAAAAATCTTCCTCGAGCACCAACACGGTAGAACGTGCTTCTCATGAAATAACTTACCATTTGTATTGTATACGGTGTACACTAAAGAATTTTCTATCTATCTACCATTAGAATCTGATTCAGTATATTCGATAAGCATAAAAATGTGAGTGTTTATGAAAAATAAACAAGTATTTTCTTTTTAATTTATGATGGTTCCCACCAAGAACTTAGGGTCCCAAGCCAATCTCACCTGCAAGTGGTGCACCTGCCGATCAACGGACAAGGCTCTGGCAATCAAAATATCCCGAAAAGCGGCAATAGGCTCGCCACCTATTACGTGGGATCAAAACACTGGCGAAAAGTGGGCGTTTAATATGCCTCTGCCTACCCCTTTGTGGAAACAGGCGTGAGTCTATGTATGTATGTTTTCTTTTTGTACTAACAATACATGAGTGTAACGAAAATTTATAGTAAGCGACTTACAATCGACTTAATGTTTTTAGGCAGAAATCAATCACTCTAGACTACAAGTCCGAAGCTTTATTGAAGACTGGGTCATGAGAAAAAGCTGGCAGCCTTATTGGTCCACCGATAAAAGAAAAGTTTCGTAGTTGCGGAAAGGAAATGGGGTCGCAGAGATGAAGTTCAACTGAATAACATCAAAGAGTGGATATTGCGAATGCTGAAGACATAATACTTTAATAAAAATAAGTTCAAGTTTAAATTTTTTTGACTTTAATCAGTTTACTCCAGTAGTCAAAGTAGAATGTAGTTTAGTATTGCGGTAACGCCAGGTACACATTCCAATGTTAGCTCCGGCAAAAGTCAAATCCGGCAGAAATTTTGGGACAACGTCAAAATTATCGATATATAACACTGCATCTTAATTAAATGCACTCGACCTGTTTATGGATAACTACTGCATCTTGCTTTGATGTAATCACACGCTACCGCTGCATTGAAATTAAAATAGATTACAAACGGAAAGACTTGACCACTGCGTCGGTAAGGCTTTTCATGTGATGTGATTGTGACTGACTATTTGTGTTTATAGTATAATACCGTGTATGTATTTTATAGACGATATCAAATTTAAGGCTATTAAGTTACTTTCAGTTATAGCCAATAATACAAAAGCAAGATTCGTACTTAATAAAAGTTACCTAACTTATTTATTTCGAGATGTATATTTTAATATGTATTTCTAGCTTCTCATTGTGAGTTCATAAGATAACCACCGAGAGGCATTTGATAACTGATGCAGACAGTGGTATTTGATTTTTAAACGGTTTTTTATTAAACGGTTTTATTATTATTATTAAACGGTTTTACTTAGCTTGACCTGTTTATTTGTTTGGGTCAAATTTAGTAATTGGAATTTTACCCCCTTCCTGATGACAGATTGATCTGATATTTGGTACACACTCTTAGGCCCACTTGCGTAACGTTTGATTTAAGTCACTCCTTAATTTGAATTGGTTGAACAGAATTAACAGCATAAAATAATTTAAGTTAAAAGTATTTAGCGTCCTCTTGCACAACGACAACAACGCTTTGATTTAGTTAAACAGTTTATGAGGTCGGTAAAGTAGTTTCTACGTTTTGTTTCATGGCATATAGCCTTTTTGTTACGATTTTAACGATGTTATGCGTATAGTTTCGCATAAAACCTTAGACTATATATACTTTGAGCATAAAACAAAACGCATTGTCGTCGCCTAGCAACGAAATGACAATTGACAAAATAATAACTAGAAACTTTTGAGCATTAACCCTAGAACCCTACATGGCGTGCAGGTGCACCCCACACCGGTTTGTTTTCTAAATATCTCAATTTCTTTAATATCCACGAATTCGCGCGTCGGAGTATTTTAGTTTGGTGTCAACCGCTCACGTTACGTCAATACCGTGACGAGGGAATGCGTTGTGTGGTCGCCTCTAGCAGTGCTGTGGGGTACGCCAGTACCCCAGTGTAGTAAAATCGTAAGATTATTTATTTACTACGATTGATGCATTTATATGTAATAAGGTATTAAATTTGATTATTTATTAAAACAATAGTCTTATGTGAATTAAATACAGATATTTTAAGATATTATAAAGGTAAAATTCAATGAAGTTTATTTATTTTGTTTCGGATGGCTGTCAGAGGTTTGAATTACGAAGAAATAAGCTCTATTCTAGACCACAAATCTGGCGAGGAAGAAATAGAAGTTGGGACCAGTTGTAATTCCTGGGTTCTTTACAAGTGTTCAAGATCAAATAATAAGCCAAATATAAAGTTTCAGCACACAGTTTTGAAATTAGGTTTGGAACTGATACATGAACATTTGGAGGACCGTCACCGGATGCCAACTTAGTCCATTGCAGTGATCCTCGAAAAAGGACCAAATCCTACAAACGCTGTTGCTCAAACTACATTTAACTTTGTGTAATAAGGCTGATTTGTGATCTCAAGTTACCGATTATGTTTAATAAAACGTATTTTCATGAATTGTTTTTTTTATTTTAAGGATTACAGTCATTTTAGAATGGGGTGTTCCAGCACCCCAGTATAGGAATAACATGTGCGCCAAATAGTGTAGATTTCTTGGGTTAATAATAACACAAGTAGGTACATTGTTATCAGTTATATCATCATCATCATCATGTCAGCCTAGGGACGTCCACTGCTGGACATAGGCCTCCCCCTGCTGCGTCGTCCGGTCCAGTTATATAATTATTGATAATTTTCGTCACTAATGACAAGATGCCAACATCAGTGTGACAGTTCTTAAATGAAATTAGCCACTAATCAGCCGATTTTCGGTAATTAATTTTGACAGTTCTTAAATCATATTACTCGACAAATTTTTCGTTGTGCAAGACGCTAGTGGTGTTTAATATATTTTTTCTCGTTAAATACATCTTAATTCAATTTAAGAATCGTTGTGCAAGTGGGCCTTAATCTTGATGACAATACAAGATAATATATTTCTTATGATTGTAAATCCAAGATGGCCGCCGATACAAAATGGCGGATCACATATTTCTTCACAACAACCTCAATATGGGTATCAAATGAAAGGGCTTGATTGGTAGAATGCAATTCACTATGAAAAATCCAAGATGGCCGCCGATATAAAAATGGCGGATCACATATTTCTTCACAACAACCTCAATATGGGTATCGAATGAAAATCGTTGGGCGCGTAAAATTTCTATCAAAATGTATCTTGATACGCTATGCCCAACGATTTTATATTTATCTGATCAATACCCCAGATTGATGAGAAGATTGGTGGGATCTGGTAGCTAGGACTTACCGAATTATTTTTTTAGCTTTTAGTACATAACCTAACTACATATTTTTATTGTAATAAAACCATATAAAAAATGTTTTTATTTTATTTTATACTGTTACGCAAATAGCAACATCTAATACCTATTACAACATTTAGTTTCATCCCAATTTATTGCAACTAAACAAATGTGAACATAAGAACATAACACACTATTACATTTGTCTATTTCTCTTTGGGTTCCCCTGTATATTTTCGTAAGAAAACTAACACAAACTTCCTTACTTTATAATAACTCAGATCGGTTAAACATTGGGCGTTTATTCTAAGAGTGAAAACGTCGCTAAAAGGAATTATCCGAGGTACTACTTCATGGCTGGGACTGGAGCATAGTTTAAACACTCCAATCATCATCAATCAAAAGACCTCTGCAATACTGTAGTTTACTGAAGTATTAGATGGAGTTTATATAATTGTCTTTGAATTTACTTAGGAAGTGAACAATAAGAACCGTTGTAAGCTATTTAGATGTTTTGGGTCGTTTGTTTAAATATTTCTTCTCTCTGGACACTGGATTTAATACTTGATAGAGCAAGAGTGGCCTTATTTTATATTTCTTGCGCCAAAGCCTTTGCAAATTATATGTATATTCAGATCATATCTAGACATAATTAGCAATATCAATGCGCCGAAATGTTATGGCCAATTTGTTCGGCGGTAGGTGTAGAAAAGTCAACACACACATACATTTTCGAATTTTTCGGAAAATAAATATAGCCAAGTTTTATTTGAAATATTCTGTTTACTGAGCTTTTTAGTGCATATACTATCGTTTCTGGAACAAAACAACAGGTTAATGTAAAATATAATCTACCTTATACACCACCTGCCAGCACATCGCACAACATCTTCACCAACTTTTTCACTTCACAACACAATGTCACAACTCGCTGATATCCAAATGGCACAGAGTAACCTGGAGGAGAGTGTTTCAAAGCGGATGGCAGAGCTTGAAGCCCAGCTGCATTCTGGGGGTCCGGCCAAGGACACAGTGGCTAAGGTAGCGGAGGAGTTCCGGACCTTTAGGGAGCTTGTTTTCTCTATGCTCAGCCTGCTCAGAAAACAGATCCTTGAATGCTCAGCTGCCGTTGACGAACTGGAGACAAGGCAACGCCGTAAGGCCCTCATCTTCCTCGGCATTGAAGAGACAGACGGAGAGGACTGCTCAGCTGCTGTTGTTGGTATAATCCATAAAATGGAGCTCCGAGACATCACAGCCATCAACATCCATTATTGTCATCGGATTGGAGTGCGCAACACAGAACATCAGAGGCCATTATTAGTGAGGTTCACTACGCAGGATGTCAGGTCTTCTGTGTGGAGGCACAAGACGAAGCTGAAGAATACTTCGGTCGCCATCAAGGAGTTTCTGACGAAGACCCGGCAGTCGATCTTCTTTAAGTCACGCCAGCATTTTGGAATGAGGGGATGTTGGACTCAGGACGGCACAATCGTGGTGAAAACCGCTGACGGAACCCGCCACAAAATTACGACTTTGGATCAGTTCAACGCCCTCAAGCAGAAGTATCCCGCTGCCTCGGCAGCTAGCAGGATTGGCGAAGGGACTGCTGGTACATCGGCTACAACATCCAAACTGCGCAAATAGTGGCACCTTGTTGTCTATTTTGATAGGTATTGGCTTTTATTGATAAGTGTTATCGTTATACTCTTTCCATACGTTGCATTACCTTAATTTACCCACTTTCATATTAACTTTTATATTTAGATTAGTTTGTTTTGAAGTCAGTAATTATTTTACCACAGTTGTCATTGTACTCATTGTCAGTTGTTACTTTGATATGACGTACGTCAAATACTGAATACGTTCAGAAATTGTTTTGATTTTTAAACTTCTGTTTTGCTGTTGAATTACGTTTAGTTATTATGTGTGCATCGGCTGGCGGGTGGTGCAGAGATGAAATATTTGCACCGAATCAGCACGAAAATTTAATTATATCTTATATATATTATTTTATTTATCATATATTATTTATAATTGTATTATTTTATTTTATCTTAGTTTATATTCTTATAAACTTTAATATTTTATGCCTTCTGATGATGATACGTTTTATTCTGCCAGTGATTCTGATACTGTATCTCTTGATGAAAGCTTCCATTCACTGACTGATACACTGGGAGATACTGTACAGAAAACTTTTGATCGTTGCCAAAATAATTTTAATGTGTCATATAAATGCGCAGAGCATACCAAGCCATTACAGCGATTTCTTTGAGGCTTTCAGCGCTGCTAATGTTCATGCCGTCCTGATTTCGGAGAGTTGGTTAAAGCCACATCTTCTTTCTACTTCTTACCCCCTCCCTGGCTTCGACCTGATTCGTAATGATCGGGCCGACCGGAGAGGGGGTGGTGTCGCTATTTATCTTCGCAGCTATTTTCCCTATAAAATTCTTTTTTCGTCCTCTACTAGCGATTGTTCGTCGGCGGAGTATCTGTTTATTGAAATCTGTGTCAAAGGGTCAAAACTGGTTCTAGGCGTCGTCTACTGTCCTCCGTCCGTTAACTATTTCTCCAGTCTCGAAGAGAGACTGGAATCTTTAGGGTCGGAATATTCTCATCACATCATCATGGGAGATTTCAACACCGATCTCCTTTCTCCCTATTCCCATAGATCCTCCAAACTCCTCGACATAGTCAAGTCAGCCAGTCTTCATATTCTACCCCTGCAAGCCACACATCACAATGTACTGGGGGACGATACTTGGCTTGACTTGATCCTAACCTCTGATCCCACCCTTGTCTCCTCTCACGGTCAACACTCTGCACCTGCATTTTCCCATCATGACCTCATCTTCCTTTCCTATATCCTAAAACCTCCCAAACCTGCTCCTAAAATTGTGCATAGGCGTTGTTTTGGTCGTATGGATGCAGAAAAGTTATGCCGGGATGCCTCATTAATTAACTGGGATAACGTATTTCAGGCCGCCACGCTGGACGCCAAAGTCAATGCTTTTAATAACAATATTATCGGTCTATATGACGTTCATGCTCCTGTTAGGCGTGTTAAATTAAAGCGTCCTCCAACACCGTGGCTCACGAGAGGGGTTCGAATGCCGATGAGACGTAGGGACCGGGCTTTTCGTAAATTTCGCAAGGACAGATGTGATGACAACTGGGCATTCTATAAGGCTGCAAGGAATCGCTGCAACCAAATGACACGCAATGCTAAACGCCGACATATTCTTGATAACATTACCTGCTCTTCCTCCGCCCATGTCTGGAAATTCCTTGGGACGCTAGGCATTGGCAAAAAGCGACGTGTCGAATTCCTGGGCACAATTGGTTTGGATGATATTAATCGACATTTCTCCACCACTACAACGCTAGATCATCAAACCAAATGTGTCACGCTCGACTACCTGGCTAATTTGCCCTGTCCCGACATTGAGTCTTTTAGGTTTTCTCCCGTGGCACCGGAAGAGATTAAAAGGATTATCCTCTCCATCAAATCCAATGCAGTGGGCTGTGATCATATCAGTCGCCGCATGATTATTACCATCCTAGAACACCTTCTCCCAGCGATTACCCACATTGTTAATTTTTCCATGGAAGCTGGTACCTGCCCTGACTTATGGCTCAAAGCCTTTGTCACACCGTTGCCTAAGATCCAAAATCCTTCCCAGTCCAGTGACTTCCGCCCCATTTCCATCCTACCTTTCCTGTCTAAAGTGCTGGAGGCCAGTGTCCAGAAACAGCTATCTCGCCATATCTTTTCAAATAATCTTCTAAGTGTGTTTCAATCTGGTTTCAGGCCTGGCCACAGCACTGTTTCCGCGCTCCTAAAAGTGACTGGCGATATTAGGACGGGCATGGAGCAAACCAAAGTCACTGTGTTGGCTTTGGTGGACTTCTCTAATGCCTTTAATACCGTCAGTCACGACATCCTTCTAGCTATCCTTTCCCACCTTATGGTCTCGTCTGAGGCACTGAAATGGTTCTCGTCTTATCTTCGAGGACGCCAGCAGTCTGTACACGTTGACGAATCGTCATCAAGTTGGTGTCAAATAGATTCTGGCGTGCCACAAGGCGGTATTCTCTCTCCTTTGTTATTTTCAATATTTATCAATCTCCTAACACAGAATCTTCAATGCGCTTATCATTTGTATGCCGATGACTTGCAGCTTTATGCTCAAGCCAGTGTATAAGATTTACCTTCTGCTATTGAGAGCATTAACAGGGACTTAGATTATTTATATAACTGGTCTAATTCTTTTGGTCTTACTGTTAACCCGTCTAAATGTCAGGCAATTATTGTAGGTAGTCAAAGAATCCTGAACAAAGTTGATACAACTACACTGCCACCAGTAACGTATAATGGTTCAATTATTGAATACTCTGTAACTGTCAAAGACCTAGGCTTACATATCGACTCCACTTTCAACTGGCGTGCACAGGTGTCGAACATTAGCCAAAAAGTTACCGGTACCCTACGTGCCCTCTATCGCCTAAAAAACTTTCTACCTTCCAAGACTAAGACAATGCTGGTGCATACTTTAATTTTCCCTGTTATCGACTATGGTGATGTGTGTTATTTCGACCTGAATGCAGACCTCCTCAATAAACTTGACCGTCTTCTCAATAACTGCATTCGATTTATTTTTAATCTTCGTAAGTATGATCACGTGTCTACTTATCGCTCCCATTTGAACTGGTGACCTATTCGTCAAGGCCGAAGTTTGCGTGCTCTCACTACCCTTTATTCCATCCTCATGTCTCCCAACCCTCCAACCTATCTAACCCCTTATTTCCAATACCTATTTTCTATTCACGATAAAACCCTACGCTCCTCTAATAATCGACTCCTTCTCTGCCCTTCACACAGTTCCGATTTCCTTCATGCATCTTTTCCTACCCAATCTATCCTTCTGTGGAATGCTCTTCCTCTGGAAATCAGGATGGCCTCCAGTCGCTTCACTTTTAAAAAAAAATTACGGCAGTTCTTACTGAACCAACTGGCAGGATCATCTCAGAGGTAATTTATTTAAATATATTTTATATATAATATACTCATGTATTTATATATATTATGTATACGTATTTATTATATTATATATTTATGTACTTATAATATGTATATTCTATGTATTTAGTATAATTATTTGTTTTTATATTAAGTAGTATTTATGTATGGACATTTATGTTTTTCATTTTTAAGTATTTATTAGGATTGTCATGTTTCTTTTTACTTCAATTTGCACCTACCTTGCTCTATCTCTGCATCACCCCAAGGTAGACTGGCAGAGAATGCCTCAGGCATTAAGTCCGCCTATACATGTTTTGTGTATGAAGTTATAAATAAATAAATAAATATATTATACGTACGCTCATTAGGTAAGGCGAAGTAATAATTCCCCTACAAGAGTTTTGGAAAATACACGTCTTAATTCGTAAGCATTTGAAGCGCTTTGGGCCTAATAAAAATGTACACACATTCTGTTACATCTGAAATAAAATGATTTTGATTACTTAAAAAGTACTAGTTGTCTTAAAAGATTATACCAGTCTAGTATATTCTATAAACTGTTTATTACAAACAATTCAATTTTTAAAATTTAGAAAACGAAATACATTTAACAAGCTAATGGCCTTTTTAACGATTAAAATATTATGCTTGTTTAAACTCTTGATCAAAGCTATTTAGAAACCAACTAGCTTTTGCCCGCGGCTTCGCTCGCGTTAAGAAGTATTAATATAAATTAGGTATATCTTTTGCGGTTTTGCTTTTGTTTAGCGTGTGTAAATAATTAGGGCCTACAAAACTTCTTTTGACTAATCTGTCATAAGGCGCTAAAACTATCAAGCTATTGGGTGAATAGTCGTTAGATCCAGATTCCGTATATATGAGACCGTTTCTATAAACTTCAAACTTAAATGGGAATATTAATCCTGCTGCTATTAACACACAAAGTCCGCCATAAGTAGCATTTTTCATCATATCAGCAAAATATTCGTCAGGCGTTAAGTAGTTATTACCTTTCCTGTCGTGGGTCATAATTGAAAACTTGCTCCAGTCATTAACCACTTATCTGACAATGTCTTAACGCACCTCCATTGCTCTATCTTGTATTCCGTACATTAAATAAGAGAGAGCACGAAACAAACATGCACCGTCACCAACAATAGGGACGACAGTACATTCTTCAACTTCTCCATTAACGTTCAGATTTACTTTAGCCATTTAAAAAAAGTGGAACCGACAAAACCTATGCTTAAACTAAACGAAAACAAAACAAATGCCAAATACAAAGCCGATATTCTATAACCAAAACTACTAAACCGAAACAAAGCAAATGCAATCCAAAATATGCCAAGAAACGAACAGTCAAAATCGTCAAATATAATCCGCTAGAAATATTTAGGTATAGTATGTACTATACAGCAACGAAAACAATTTAACGACTAACAACATCCAACCAACTGCGTACAGCTAACCTACCTGACGAAAATCTTAACACCGCGATTTAAAAAATTACGTAATTGCGCAATGCCATCTATTGTCAACATTTAGAACTAAAATTATTTTGTTTGTCTTAATATTCGTTCCATTAGGTACTGATAGTTCAAACTAATACGTTTACATCCTCCATCATCTCTTATTTTATCCCCATGGGGGTTGAATTTATCAAAATCCTATTTAAGTGGACGTCTTCATCATAGTAGCTCCAATCTTTAATTTCAGTTCAATCATTTGAAAATGTAAGAAGATTTATACAAACTTTCAACCTCTATTTTATCTTCTTAGGGGTGGATTTATCAAAATCCTTTCTTAGGGGATGCTTACGTCATAGTAGTAGTAGTAGCATGCAATGTCTCAGCCCGATCGGTTTAAAATTGACAAAGTTTAATACGAACTTTCATCCCCTATTTTATCCCTTTAGGGGTTGAATTTATCAAAATCCTTTCTTAAAGGATGCGTACGTCATAGTAGCTATATGCATGCAAAGTCTCAGCTTGATCGGTTTAAAATTGACAAAGTTTCATACAAACTTTCATCTCCTATTTTATCCCCTTGGGGGTAGAATTTATCAAAATCCATTCTTAGCGGATGCCTACGTCATACCATCTGCATGCCAAATTTCAGCCCGATCCCTCCAGTGGTGTGGGCTGTGCGTTGATAGATCACTATGTCAGTCAGTCACATTTGAGTTTTATATATATTTAGATGGTAATAATACTGTCCTCCGAACGATTCCTGTTATGGCGGTTTGTCTTTATATGAGATTAGCCAACTACGCGGCACATATTAGAGTGCACAGCTGTATGCACAAACACACAAGTGCACTCTCTTTTCGTTCACTCTCATGGTCCGATGGGAGACCACAAGCGACACGACCGGAGAGAGACTGGGAGCAGGACCAACTGCTTCACGTGTGACACCGCCAGCTCCTTGTCTTCGTACTTCTATTGGATAATTCTTAACAGAAAACCCCAGATATCACTTTTTGTTCGAACCGGGAATCGAACCCGCGACCTTACGATCCACAGTCGTTTACAATACAATACCGCAGGACCACAGAGGCAGTCAATGACTTGATATAATATGTATCTATACCTAATATAAATCTCTATTCCAATATACATGAACAATTTTCTTTGAATACTTAAGTACCTTCTTGTTTATCAATCATAAAAATTGTGAAATACTATAAAAGGAATAAGTTTAGTAAAGTTTTTATAGAAAGTTTAATTGAACTTTTTTGAACTAGGTTTGGTTGGATTTAACCCGAATTTCTGATTCAAAACTTAGTCCTAATTCACGCTTCGCTGTATATGTATAAATATAGCATACTTAGAATGGTAAAATTATCTTCACAACAATATAAACACGATAATTAGGATATATTATCTCTTCTCAACACCATAGATTTCGAACTTTCACATTGCATGGAATACGAAAAAACACTTTATCTGGTGTACTTTTACTACTGTTTTTGCATTTTGTTACCATACAATACTTATAAGTAGGTTTTTTAGCTTTTTCCATGATCTATAAAGCAATTAAAACATAAAATATGTCTGGAGTAACTGAAACGCTTAGAGTTAACAACACGCGTCGTGCCGCGTGACGTAAGCCAAAGGGCGCGACAAATGGCGGCGTTTGAGCGGCTCAGTTTTATTCAATGTTTACAATTTCAGTTTGCACAATAATTTGAATACTTTCGAACCCATTTATATTTGTTTCTATGTTATACATTTAATATGTAAATTATTAATTTGAGACATAAAACAAAAATCATGAACATTCCCTATTGTAGACGCTCCAAGACGTTTATATTTAGTTATGCAAGCGAAATATTATTTGGGAGGAGCATTAGACAAGTGAATTAATCAAATGTTTTGGAGTATAAGCGCACAGCTTGATACTCATGACCATATTTCTGACTTTTTGGACTTTGATGTAATGAATAAAATTATAAACAAAGTAGGTACTTCATAAGGTTCTTACCTTCGTTGAGTACCCGATTTTGTTAATTTTTTCTCTGTTCTTTGTTCCCGTGCTTCAATCGGTAACATTCCGTTACACTGTGCCGGCAATTTTAAGGAATATTATAAAAATGTATACAAAGCATTACAAAATATTTGTATCATCAGAATATTCTAGCAATTTTGAATCGTACACCTGCGTATTTTGTTTAGAAGCGCGACGT
The DNA here is from genome assembly GCA_944739405.2 of Euclidia mi. Taxonomy (NCBI): domain Eukaryota; kingdom Metazoa; phylum Arthropoda; class Insecta; order Lepidoptera; family Erebidae; genus Euclidia; species Euclidia mi. Next base: position 76,721,751 of record OX123186.2, on the reverse strand, counting down.
AGTCTTTAAAGTGCCGCTAGCCTTCGTGCGTCGCTTCGAAGGTTATTCTTTGAAGAAGCACACAAAGCGTGTTTGTGGTATAATATCTTTGACGGTTTTTCTCTCTTTATTTGTTTACGGTGACATACTTATTATGAAACAAAGTCTCTCGCCGCAAAATAATCGTGCTTGTTCGTGGTAATCTAAATACTGCTGGATGGATTTTCATGCGATTGTCCACCAATTTTTGCTGTTTTCGACCAATAACTAGACTGTTGGTCTAGTCGTTAGCGGACGCGACTGCTGAGCAAGAGATAACTAGCAGGCGATTTTAACCTAGGATAGCTCTTTTTACAATGTGCAAGATTATTTGTGCTGCAGCTGGATGTGGTTTATCTGTATGTATTATTGTTTCCCATAGTACAGACCTGATTTGCGATGAGATGATCATGGGATCATGGGACCAAAGTGTAATTATTATCTAACGAAAAAACGTTCATGAATTTGTCCATCAATTTTAATTTATTCTACTTATTCAAAATCATTGACAAATACCCTAACGATAGACGGAACATACCCTATAAATCGGGGGGCACGGCAGTGCCCCCACCAAGTCGAGCAAAAAAGCGGCACGGCCGTACCATCCTTTTCTCGAAGCAATTCAGGCCATTTTCAACCCCCTATAACTTTGTTGTGGAAAAAACTAGAAGCCTGAGTTTTTTATTACCATGCAGGCATTGTATAAACATAGTGTATTTCAAATTTCATTCAATTTGAACCAGTAGTTTAATAATTATAACGAGTCAAAATTCTTAATTTTGTCACTCACTGACCGATCATCAAAAGTCTAAGGCACTTCTAGCAGACATAGAAGCTTCAAATTTAGAATACAACTAGTGTTTACTATATAAATTAAGGAAAAATTAAAATATTTCTCAATTGCTGTCCCGTTTTCGAGATACATCAACTACATAAATAACTTTGCAATCCCGTATAAATATATAGGATTACAAAATTACATTTGCAGTTAGAGGTTTAATTAAGAAAATTCGTTGATGGTGTACAATAAGTCGAAGGAACCGAAAAGGACAAAAGTAAGACTATCTACAAAAAGAAATGAGATCCCATAAAAACAATACTTGTCAAAAATACCAAGTCTCGCAACCGTAAAAAGTTGTGAGATCCATGTAATAAATACCAAGTCGGTTAATTAAAAATCTTAAATGTTTTAAATAAATATAGTGACTTGGCAATGGCATTAAACAATCTCATTTATATACATACATACATACATAGACTGACGCCTGTTTCCCCGAAGGGGTAGGCAGAGGCATATTAAACGCCCACTTTTCGCCAGGGTTTTGATCCCACGTAATAGGTGGCGAGCCTATTGCCGCTTATCGCGATATTTTCTTTGCCAGAGCCTCGTCCGTTGATCGGCAGGTGCACCACTTGCAGGTGAGGTTGGCTTGGGACCCTAAGATCTTGGTGGGAACCCTATGCACATTTATATATGTATTACTTATGAGATATATTGTGTTTTCATGCTGTGGCCAAGTCAATCTATTTATTTAAAACATTTAAGATTTTTAATTAACCGACTTGGTATTACATGGATCTCAATCTCTTTGTTCAAATTGTCTAACGTATGACGTCTAATCGTACTAGCGCAACACGCAGGCGCAAGCAGTGTCTAGTTATTATTATAGCCAATCAACAACAACCAGTCCTGGCATCTTACCAATGAGTATCCAATAGTTCTCTAATGCTACTGGCTACTTATTGGCATTTGCAAAGACTATTTACATCACAGAAGAGATGTTTTCTGCCTTCAATATTTCATGAACATTTTAAGAATAGTTTATTTATGAAAATAAAAGGGATTAATTTCTGTGGGTTTATTTAAGTAAAATAATAAAATCTTTAAACATAATCAGTTGTTTTTATTACAAAATAGAAAAACGTATTTGTGGGCGTAAGTTCAAGACTTGCCTTAGTTGCCTCACGAATAATTCTAATTTTTTAAATTTAAATTTATCTTACTACCTATCAGAATTGCTTAAACATATCCTAATATATTAGGCAGGATTGTTTGTCAATCTGTAAATATGCCCTTGCTGACACATGTGGCAGATGGCACTACCATAAGGAATTCAACTATTAGAAAAATCATTCTATGACGAAGTGGCCTGAGTAGCTTAGTCGGTACAGTATCGACACGGTTCGTCGTGGTCGCGGGTTGAAGTCCTGCCTCAAAAATTTTTTTTTATAGCTTTATATAAATTGCAAATAAATTTACTCAAACAAGAAATGCTCAAAAATATATTTTTAATAACTATTCAATTGCCACCAAACACAATTAATTTTGTGGTTTTTTGTCTATTAGTCGGATAATGGAAATCAGATCTGTTTTGGCCTCATGGTTCAATATTATATTTGCGTATTTTTCTATAACAACAAATGTATTTTTGTATTATGTAACTATGTGGAATCCATACAAGATGGAAACAAGGTTTCTTTTATACTTTTAATATTTTGTACACCACTGGTCAAACATGTAGCTACTTTATTTACTTATTACATCTGACATGTATTGTGATGTACTTTCACTCATGTTTTTACGAACTAAATTATCTTATATCATCTTATCTGTGTATTATGATGAAGTGTTGAAATATTCGTTAACATAGTTATTACGATCAATATACCAAAAAATAAAAAGAACACAGAATTAGTGTTATAAGATATCAAATTGGTTTTATAACATTAACCAAACTAAAAAACTCCTAAAACCATTACCTTCACGAAGTCTGGTCTTAGTCATATATTTTTACATTTTTACAATCACTTGCAATGTATTTCTGCATAGTAGTTACTCTATGATCGTAAATGACGTCACATAAAAATAAAGAAATACATTTTAATGTGGTATTATGATACATTTAACTCTTTTATTTACAAAAATAATAAAAAATATTGACTAACGCTACTACAGATACAATTTCTGATTCAAATTAATCGATACATCGTCGCCACACAGTCAATTACCGAAGCGGACCCACACCGCAGGAAAGTCAAAGTGACACTTGATTGGTTTGCCGGGATATCCGTGCAAAGCATTTGAACAAAGTAAATGTTCTGAATGCTACATCTTGAGCGGGCGGTACCCTCCTGGGTTAATATTTTCTTTTTATCCTTCGCCACTAATCTACAAGGTTACCTGTGAAAATACCAATATAATCTAATTACCAATTTATTGTCATACTTTAGTACATATATACCGATGATCCAAAGACAATCCAGCTTCCCAAAAGTCTGTCATCAATCATTTAGAATAGAAGCAAACGGTAAATTCAAACATCAAATTATTGAATCTGTCATCGATTCGGATGTGTGGTTCCAAGAGCCTTTCTAAAATAAATAAGTGCCATTACCACAATATTATAATGTGATGTGATTGTGAGTAGAAGAATACGTGGAGCGAGTAGGTGAAATCAAAGCAAATACACTCACTGTTTGGCTCGCCTGCGGTTTATGCGTAGGGTTGACACTTGCTAATATGATATTAATAATAAAAAAGATGACGATACCACAGATATTATAATCTTTTATACTATTTATAATATAAAATATATTACATTCTTTTATATTTTTACGTGTTGCTAATTTTTTTTTTAACATAATTGTAAAACAATTTTATAGGCATGATCGAAATGCATAACTGAGCTGATTTTTATTTCCCTCAAAACCAAGTATGTCTAAGATAAACCGCCGATTAACGGATGGACGAACATGCCGAAAATATGTTATATATGGTATGGTATAGGTATAAAGAAAGAAACACGAAAGTCGTTTCATCCACTCCGATGACAATGCCTGGAGTCCAAAATAAGCGTTGGCGAGCCACCCAATATAATGCCGTCCAAGGAAACACTCACTTCAAGTTCTATGCAACCAGTCGCTAACTTGCATCACATAGTAATATTTATGTAACGGAACAAAATCTCAAATAATTACACGATATACGTGTAATTATTTGAATATAAAGGTAAAATACCTTATATTAACCTCAACGTTCCATCATGGGTTACACCTGTTGTGGTTTCAGCACCTACCCTCACTTCCCGTGCTTTTCTGGCGATAAGATAGATAGATATAGCGACGGTCGGTGAAGAGAATGTCTGACCTCCGCAACCCGTAAGATAAACATAACATAGCAAACTAGCATTAAAGAAGTAATTTTTATTGTACAAGCATAATATTGCATATGCCAACCCTACCCATGTCTGTAATTAACCACGTCGCATTGTTCGCGGTGTGTTCGTACGTGCCGACGTCCTTCAGGACTTTGTCGTGTTTTCTTAAGGAACGCTCAGGTATATCGAAGTATGTGGCTACCAGCCTGTAACAGTTCTTCAATAGCATTTTTGAAGTTGAGGATATGGAGGAACGGTAACATTTCGACATTTTAACACAGAAAGATGAATTCTTTAAATAAGATGAGCTTAAAATTTACAAAAAATCGTAATATATTTTTATGTTACCAACCTTCACAAATTGATTTATCATTATGACCTCAGCTGATAGACGTCTACTATCGAATCCTCTGAGGGCTCTTCATCCACACATCAAATGATAAGCGCAAGATAAATAGTAAAGAGGAATTACAGATGTCATGAAACGTCATCACGTCATTAGTATAGTCTCTAAACGAATCGAGAGTGCTGCCGACTGGTTGTGACGTATTGCGGTGCAATGGCGGGGGCCAGCGCTGACAGTGTTTCGTGTGGACTTGTCTGGGAGCGAAGGACGTTCAGTCGAGTCGCCTGGTTGACAGTACATCATGAATCTCTCCTCGGTTCGTTAATAGACTTGCAAGTGAAAGCGTTAGATTATAATTGTTAAGAAAGTACCTTTCGTGTTAAAGTAGTCAGTGTATTTTAGTTAGTGTGTATGCAGTGCACAAGAACCCAGCTGCGCTCACTTAGTAGGAACTCTGAAGTGATTATATCGGCCAACAATCTAGCTACCCGCCTACATCATTTGCGGGATAAAATTGAGCAATGGAACGTACATACACGACGCGAGTGAGGGCGATTGTACTGCTGCCGTGTTGGCGAATCAGTTGATCTTTCAACTGCAACCGTGGTGAGCGTACTTTATCTGATTCTTTATTGGTGCTGCAAATTTTATTTTGTGACGGTAGTTGCAAAACATTCTTGGTTAGCAAAAAACTGCTACATGTTTAGTAACCTTGGGAATGTCAAAATGGTTGTGGTGGTGACGTGCGTCGCCATCACATCGTACCGAGTGTCGTGGGTTCGATTCCTACATGAGACACGAAGTTGTGGTTAAACAGGCTTTTACTGTGAAACCGTTTGACCTTTGCGGTGTCGTGTTTGTCGTGACATGATCTCTTGAATAGGCTTCTTTTTAATAGCTTTAAGAAGAAACAAAGAAAAGAATAAAAAAATTTAGGCAGTACCGAATGATTAAATTGCGACCATTGCTGTATTTTACGTTAACGTAGGGTTGTCTGAATGCCACTGTGACCTAGCTATAGCGTAGATATCGAAAGGACATTTTGGGTTCGATAATCAAGTTAAAAAGAAAACGATTGTTTTTATATTTTCCTTAATAAATCATGTGAGGGTGGCTTGCGATCACGAACCTTGTGAACGTATGCTTGCCTGCCTAGGACGGCAAATGGTCTCTCTCTGGTCTCGCGTGCAGCCGTTTGTGGACATAGTATGTAAAAGTAACAAGACTGAACGTACAGGCCGACTTGCATTATTCCAAGCAATTGCGTTTGAGTGAAGCGTGCTAGTTATTGTTCTAGTGCAGCTGTAATATTGGATTTAGAACCAACACCCAGCTTCGGTTAGTTTTCTGCTAAATCTGGAACAGTAGCTCCGGTCTAGACTGTCCTTTGCAGGTCAGCAGCGCTAAATGGTAGATTCGCGTATATAGTTGTTCGACTAATCGTATTGTACATACTAAGTTCATAGTATAAGGCTGTGCTGAGCTGTTGCGGCTGACCGCGCTGATTTTGTGTGGAATGGATTGTAACGTTTATTTCTTAAATAGAGGTGTGACCTGTAGTGCTGTTTAGAACTTTAGACATGTAGTTGGTTAGTTCGAGTGTAACCTGACCGCCCATAGTCGAAACATATTGCTAGCACCATTATTTTACCGACTCGTAGTGTTTATAATACCTAACGGTTTTCGTTTAAACGTGATTAGAGCCTAAGTTAAAAGTAGCAATTTTGCTCGTTATGGTTCTGATTTGTACAGACGAATCTCGGTGTTACAATTAAACCTGCTTCTTATTGTACGCAAATTTTAACATGTCGTTAGATGTGGCACTAATAAAAATGTTTGGTGTTAGCTTACTGTGATTCATAGATGGCACCACTAGTAAAATTAAATTGGATTAGATTTTACGCGTAAAAATTACCTACTGTGTGTTTTTAAAACTCATGTGATACGCTGGGAATCTTTACCAAGTGCTCCCGATTTCTCTTGCCAATTCCAAGTTATGTTTGGGACGTTTAGGAGTGATACAGTAAAGAAGATACCTTCAGTACAAGGTTTCTAGTAGAAGCTGTTAAACTCGATTATCAAATGTAGGTAGAAGAAAATTATTGAGTTATCATTGTAGTGTCATAATAATCAGTTTGAGCGATTTTCGTTTTCATTTTAGGTAGGGCAAAGTGAGTAGTCGTTAGTGATGATTGTTTGCTTAACCTTATTCCCAATTCTTCTGTCTTGTGCTACCTAGTCTCGTCTGTGCGACGACAAGCTTTTGAGTTAGCCATAATTTCCATTGGCGGGTAAACAAGACAAGCCTTTGTCGCGCTGTCATAGTATCACTAATGATTGGGTTAGGATAAGTATTCCGCATTTTAGAATCAACCATTAAGTTTAAACTAGATAATACAGGCTTTGTTTGAACGCCGCGTTCTGGTGTACTTTCTGTAATAGCGAGTACGTTTTGATGAATTCACCATGAGTTTAGTTGTCACCGCGATAGTTTTATGCCTTTCAGTTAAGAGCAGGTCAGAAGTTTGTTATAAACCATAAACCTTATGGAAAGCGGTTAGGTAAAGAGGTACAAAGGTTGTCATTAAAGCTCTTTTTTATTTCATTTAGTAGCATACTTGCAAGATTTGATTTATAAGTAGAGCCCATCTTACAAACAAGGCTGTGAGAATTTGAAAATTATTGTTATCGAACGTGAAGTCGCTGTCAAATAAGCGTACCTACAAGTAGCCTTATGATCTTAGGAAGGTTTCTGATGTTCAAGTACCAATAATGCTGTCTGTCGTGATGCGGGTCGCAAGCAATATTGCCCCTAGAGAGCGGCATCTGCTCGTAGAGTAGTCCAGGGTAGTTCGGGAAAGCGATAGCTCCGGGTGATATAGTCGGATCTAGCCTTGTAGCGAGGACTATAGCGTGGCCCGGCATTACTAGAGGAAGTGCATTAACATGTGGTGGTTGGACGTAATCATGGATACACTGCCACTCAAATGGCTCTAATTTGATTTATGTTCAGTGATTCTATATTAATCGCTAAAATTGTGTGTCAGTGGTGCTCGACCTGGCTTCTGTTGTGTGACAGGAGCGTGTTGCAAGAATCGGAAAGAATTCGTTACAGTCGATTGACTATCTTAGTAGTCGTTGCGTTCGCGTAGACAAATTCAGGTTTCGCTGTACTGGTGGAAAAGATGGACAGTGAAAATTTGAAAGTTGCGTTATTAACATCCTTATTATTGAGAAGAGAGCCAAGCACCAAGTGAAGTTGTAAAAGAATTTGATAATCACTTAAGATTTCGATGTACGGATATCGAATTAGTCTGAAAGAAATAGGTTCTCCATTCAGTGGGTATACCATACGAAGAATCATTGTAAAATTCAGTTGGTAGATTAGTATGCGTGTGCGGTGCGCGGCTCGTGAGTCGGCGCACATCCTGTGCGCGGCTTTTAGGTGCCTCGTAACTGGTATCCTTGTGGTGACGGATTAAGAATACGGATTGTCACTACCCCATATCATCCCATGGGTGTCGTAAGAGCCGACAGAGGGAACATATTATGCAGAGAACAGCACTGTAAGAGAAGGAAAACTTGATACCAACCCTATGCCAACCCGTTCGGCCAGCGTGGTATAGTAGGCCAATTCCTCCTTTCAAAGGAGAGGCCTAGTCCAGCAGTGGACAGTTAAAGGCTGACGACGACGAACCGGTATAGCTACAGCCTATATGGCTATCTGGCAATGAAATTGAAGGAAGTTTTTTAAGGGAGTTTGGTTAAAGGTTGTTGAGTGAAATGGTTGTATGATGGAAGAAGGATGACTGGATCATAAATCGATTAACAATCAATCGATCAGCAAATAGAGATGCCATCACTATGTTCTTTAAAATGTCAGGGTCATGATGGGTTAGTCTGTAGTGGGTAAATCCTCATAAACTATAGACTGTGTACTCTTTCTCATTCTCAGCTTCTTCTACGTGTATGAATGTGAACTATTATGTGTGGTGTAATAAACTTTAAACTCTCGACTGTGAACTATCTTTCTCTTCTATCCTCCACTACAAACTACAACACCACAAGTCGAAATTAGTACTAGCTTATTGAACGAAGAGGAGGCCGAGACGGCGGTGATTGATGTAGAACTTGATGAGGATTATCATCATAGACTCGGTAGATGCGTAACATTATTTGCAGGTTCTTATACTACTTCAGTAGCATTTGATACAATCACAGCAGGATCAGATACCCTTAGCATCAACTCAGACCTGAGCCAATTGACCACGAAGTTCCAATTCACGCGAACAAGACAGTCCATAACTGATAGGTACGTGAGGTTAGGCTTGACGTAGCGTAGGTTTAGTTTAGCTAGGCGTAGGTTTGACTTCACCTCCGGTATGCTACATTATTACTTGCTTGATCATATTAAAACACGTAAAAGATTGCTTGGTTATTTAAATTGAACTGTTGTAAAGATTCGATATGGATAAACCTGGTCGAAAGGATAGTGTCATCCGGTCCAGGCCCTTGCGGCTGGTCGAAAGGATACACCCATCCGGTCCAGGCTTATGAGTCAGGTAGTTAAGCTGGTCGAAAGTATAGTGTTATCCGGTCCAGGCCCTTGCGGCTGGTCAAAAGGATACACCCATCCGGTCCAGGCTTATGAGTTAGTTAGTTAAGCTGGTCGAAAGGATAGTGTCATCCGGTCCAGGCCCTTGCGGCTGGTCGAAGGATACACCCATCCGGTCCAGGCTTATGAGTCAGGTAGTTAAGCTGGTCGAAAGGATAGTGTCATCCTGTCCAGGCCCTTGCGGCTGGTCGAAAGGATACACTCATCCGATCCAGGCTTATAGTTAAGCTGGTCGAAAGGATAGTGTCATCCGGTTCAGGCCCTTGCGGCTGGTCGAAAGGATACAGCCATCCGGTCCAGGCTTATGAGTCAGGTAGTTAAGCTGGTCGAAAGGATAGTGTCATCCGGTCCAGGCCCTTGTGGCTGGTCGAAAGGATACACCCATCCGGTCCAGGCTTATGAGTTAGTTAGTTAAGCTGGTCGAAAGGATAGTGTCATCCGGTCCAGACCCTTGCGGCTGGTCGAAAGGATACACCCATCTGGTCCAGGCTTACGAGTCAGGTAGTTAAGCTGGTCGAAAGGATAGTGTCATCCGGTCCAGGCCCTTGCGGCTGGTCGAAAGGATATACCCATCTGGTCCAGGCTTATGAGTTATCTAGTTAAGCTGGTCAAAAGGATAGTATCATCCGGTCCAGGCCCTTGCGGGCTGGTCGAAAGGATACACCCATCCGGTCAAGGCTTATGAGTTATGTAGTACATATATTTTGAAAACAAATTGGTGTAAATATATTTTTATATTTTTCATCATTGTATTTATCTTTTTTATATTACTTACTGTTTAATCATTAAATTTATTTGTATCGATAACATTTACTATTTTAGTATATGTGTTTTGATAAAACTCATTACTTGCAATGACGAATTCTCTTTCAAAAAACTGAGACATTCCAAAAGTAAGTATCCAGTTGTGGTGAGACATCGCATTGCTTGTAAGGCAGACACAATGTAGACTTATGTTACAGCTGCTGTGAACGTTGTTAACCCACAGCACTAAAGAGGAGTTATGTGTCCATTCAACATAAGTAAACTTACTGCATACATTTTAAATGCACCTTTGTAACAACATAAACACGCGACCCGGCTCACCTCTACGTGCATCGCGGCTACGCACTTCCCACTGTATCGAGTCTACGCACACACTCACACTCGCCGCCTATATAAGACCGCCGCGCCGCCGCGCCTAGCTCGCGCAGTCTGCTACGCGCAGCCGTTGCATCCGGTACATCGGAACTCTGGTTGTGCTAAACAGACCTTCTCTCGCGCCTCTACGTAGTGTGACGTATCCGTGCGGACGCTTCGTCTCGAACGTCTTGTGTGGTCCGTCACTGTCTAGTGTTTTTATTTTACAAGTTTTCATGTACTTTGCTTTGACAAGAAATATAAGAAGATTGCGTTTTGGAGGAGTTGTTTTATTAACAAGTATCACCGTAAGGTGTTACAAAACTGGCGCTCAACGTAAAGGCCCTAAAGAAGGCAAGCCCAAAGGCGAGAAGAATAACCAAGAAGGAAAGAACAGAAGGCGGTATGAACCTCTCTGAAGACCAGTTTGAGCGGCTAATTGTGAAGGTTGGGTCACAACAGCGCGGTTCCTTTGCCACTTGTAAGGAATGTTATGATGGAACAAGGGACACAGAAGTTGTTGAAGCGTTCCTTACGGCAGCAACTGTTTTCAAGACCGTTGAAAACATCAATGACGAGGAAGCCATTAACAGCGTACCATTGATATAAAAAGGTGAAGCGGCGATTTGGTGGAATGGTATCAAGAAGCGCGTCAGTAACTGGGCAGATTTTCAAGCGACAATTCGAGAAGTCTATGCTCCCAAGAGGCCAGCATTTCTTGTATATCAGGACCTAGTCGGTATAAAACAAGTAGCTAGTAGTAACTTCAGCAGGCAAAAACTTATAGTTACACTAGCCGACGGTGGGAAGACGCAGCGCGATGTACGGTCGCGGTCTGAAAATGTTTACCACTTTTCAAATTACATTCTTTGTCACGCTGGGTTCAGCAAGGTCTAAAATGCTACGTCTGAGTACTTATTACTTTTCAATCATTGGTAAGGCATCGATTCAAACAAAAAGAGTATGACTATTTTTAGGTCGATGAAATAATTTGACATACCTAAGTCCAGAATTGCATTTATTTTGCTGTAAAAGTTCTGTATTTTAATATTATTATAAAAACACTTACTTATTGTAATAAAATGGCAAGTTTAACGGTGCAACAAAGAACTGAAATAATATTGCTTCATTATTTATTTTCTTTATATCTGCTTATTTTTTTATAAAGCACGATTCGCCTGGTTAAGGGCGCACACTATCTAAACAAAAGCTCTCTTATGTGATCAGCATGTGCTTAAACGAGACTAGCACACCATCCACTATCATTATAGCTCACAGTCTGACCGTGCCCTGATTTTCGCTAGACGATATCATCATCGTCATCACCCTAACATTTTCTTAGTTGCATCCCAAGCTTGCGCTTCGGAGCCTAGGACCTGCTATTACTGGTCTGCCTACATTTGACTGAATATCAGTTTTTACACGGAGCGACTGCCATCTAACATCATTCTAAGGTTAGACCAGTAGTCAGTAGGTATATTTGAGGGCACTGACTTCCCACTAATGACTGCCATAGATCATGAGAGCCGGGACTGCTTAACGTGCTTTCTGATGCACGGGGGTGAAACACAGCCAACTTCGGGCTAATTATTAAGAATTTCTTGACAGAAATTCCTTATAATTTGTCACCAAGAAATTCTTAACAGAAAACTTTAGCAACATTTTCCGAGCCCGACCCGCGAATCGAAGAACCCGAAATCATGATCAGCTGTCGTATGCACTACCGCTAGACTAGACCAACGAGGCAGTCTTACGCTGGACGATAGAGGCAGTCTTACGCTGGACGATATTAATATTGTATTTTTGTCAAAAAGGTTTTATATTCAGGATGTCGTATTTTCGCCATCCCTTTCATTATAATCTGTCAATGTAAAAGTCATTTGATAAACTTCTTAATTACAAATACCAAAATCGTAAATAGCAAGTTTAAAATTATATTATTTGAAGACTACAAATATTTTAGTTTCAGTGTAAATTTAACGCTTGGAATTAAATGAACGTATATTAAAAATGTGGAATAATAAATCGTTATTGACAGCAGTTGCTACGCAACGCATGTTAGATTGGTTGCCTAGTACAATATCGTCGTTCTTGTGTCATTGATGTGTTCATGCAATTATAAGCCTTAAGGTGGTAAACACTTTCAGACCGCGACTGTACTAATGATCAAGGTACCGGTCAGTCTTTGCAACCGGGTGATTCCCACAACTTTTATCGTGTTTCCAGAGTCACGAGAGACACGTACCCTACTGGGGGTTGGATTCATCCAGGATGCCGAGATAGTTCTTAATATTCCCCAACTGTGCTGGCACTTTGTCGACGATCCAGACCACTTTTACAACTTATGCGTGGAGGGTAACGAGGAAACATCAATGGCTCTCATCGAGAACACCCCTTTATCAAGCCCGACAAGAAGGGAGTTTCTACAAGAACTTGAACTACCGGATCTTATTTCTCCCTTGCCGATCACACCGGAAGGTTCCATGGGCAATGTCGCTGACGGAGGACCAGCATTTCCCGAATCCAGTGCCTGTGGTGCGGTGGATTTAAGGAAACCTAGAAGCCCTAGAGAAGCAGCGCTACCTGGGTCAAGCGCCTGTGAGAGGCCGTACCGAGTAGTACTTATAGATCCACCAACGACTTGTTTGTATTTTTAACGGGTAGTTTACTCTTCTCTAGGCCGAGACAAGTATGGTTAGTAATATAACATATAGTAACATAGAATTATTTTAACATATTTGTAGAGTTATGCACATAATGTTATTTAATTATTTTATTCTATTCTATTCTATTCTATTCTATTCTATTCTATTCTATTCTATTCTATTCTATTCTATTCTATTCTATTCCATTCCATTCCATTCCATTCCATTCCATTCCATTCCATTCCATTCCATTCCATTCCATTCCATTCCATTCCATTCCATTCCATTCCATTCCATTCCATTCTATTCTATTCTATTCTATTCTGACTGGATTGTCTTGAATATGCCATTTAATACGACCATAAAGCACTAGTTCTAAAGTACTGTGTGTCCCTATTTTAATCTTATCCTATCTTTGAATTCTCTGTTTATCCAATTTTAAAAGGTATACTATTCATATAATAATATGAATTGAACCTTTAAAAGATTTTTATTCTAGTCAATAAATATCGAATAAACTGCAGAAAATAAAGACCGCACAGGCGAAGCCAGGCTGCAGTAATTCTGGCAGTCACATAGATTGATTTAAATGAATTGAAAACCAAGTAAAAACCTTAATCAATCCAAAGACAAAGTGCTTCGAATTTTCCTACCTTGACTATATAATCACCTTCCTAGCATTGCTGCTTCGGCTTGCTAACTTAGATGATAGGACACAGCCTATGCTTTCAGATCGCTCAACTATTACCATCGAATAGAACTCAAAGTCCGAATTATTGAAATTGGATGCAAAAACATAATACTCAGCCAAAATGCATTGATATTTGATCGAGGTAAGTACCAAGTTATGGAGCCAAATTACTCTATAGTGCATCCCCGTTTATCTCTCCACATAATTTGGTATTCCGAGTGGCGGCAATAGCGCGTTACGACCGTCATTACCAGTGCATACAAAGTACCGATAATTGAAATTATCAATAGCATAATATCGACATCGAAGAGTAATTTATCGGTTCCTAGTTATAAAATAAATATAAGTTTTTTTGCTATCATTTCGTCTCTTTAACCCCTCGTTTGCTGTAACGCAGAACTACACGAAATGAAATGTTTATTCACCGACTTTTCGTTACTAATTGTCTGGTATTGTGGCATAAGAGAGGATAATATCTCAAACTTATCATCATCATCCTAGCGCTGTTGCGATCCTTAGCGGACACCTTCGCCTTAGCGCCCGGGGTCCAACGTTATATCGAACACGTATGAGGACCTAATTAATTTTAAGTTATAGATAATAAGTTACTAGGAATACTCTATAGCTTTAAAAAGATTTATAATATTGAACAAAAAAATTACAAACAAGCATTCTGTACCCAATTTGCAACAGGAACGGATAGCTTATTAAATTTCTGTAAACCTAAAAAGTTTTACCACTATTTACAATAAGTGGTTCATTTATCGTCTATTAAAGGTAGGATGTTATAGTTATTAGTTGCAGGACCGACACCAAAAGATCTCAGGTACATTGTAATTTGTTTAAATCTAAGCACTGAGAAACTCAGTCTCATATGTCAGACATTCTTGGGTTGACCTAGAGAAGTGGATGTAATCCAAGCTCACACTGCCGTCTGCAAACTTTTCCCACTGTCTACGCCAATCTCTGAATACCTGGCTTATTCTGAGGGTATTGCTAAAAACATGCTGAGCTACAGTGAACGTCTAACCCATTTCAGACTGAAATCACTTGAAACTCGAAACAAAAATTGTCATGACCTAACATTTTTGTACAAGCTTCTTAAAAATATAATACTACTATACAATATAATACAGCAACTCTCAAAATTTTATTTTACTATCCCAAGTAGATATCCGCGTCATCGTAAAACTGTTTCATGTTTCCATTCACCCATCCCAAGAATGTGTAGACTTCTCAACGCTTGCGACAAGTCTAATGATATATTCGGCACTGCTTTTCTAAGATTTAGACATCAGGTTCTAAATATAAAAAAAAATTTGAAGATTTAAGAATTAGGCATTAGGACAAGGTCGAGAGTTATAATTGCTGTTTTTTACTAAATAGTAACCATCACCTATTTTCACTGGATACGCAAGAAAATATCAATTGTTTTTTTTTTCCTTTAATTATTTATTATTGTGTGCCTATCCTTTTCTGTAAGCTGGATTTCATATTTCATAAAAATATATAATACCTATGTATTTTTTTGATATACATGAACGCTTGTCATAATTATGCATGCTGTGTTTGCCGTAATAATATTGTACACTGAACTAAAAATGTATAATTTGGTAAATGTAATTATTTGTATTTATATGGTGGAAAAGCTGCAAAATAAATTTACTCGATACTTGTATCATAAGCAATATGGAGTCTACCCATTCTATCCACTTATGTATCCAACCCTATTTTTCATAGGTATGGTTGGATATTATAAGTTAGAAGTTAGACGTGATGTAGCATTGGCAAAATACGTTTATGATGTTTTCAGATGCAAAATGAATAACCCAACAATATTGGCTGCTTTGAGGCTAGTCGTGCCAAACACTAGGTTACAAATTAGTGCAAGACAGAGGCTATTCGAGGTCCCAACAGCTCGCACTAATTTAGCCAAATATGTGCCACTTGCAAGAGCTATAAAGCTTATTAATTAAATTAGCTGTAAAATTGATATTTTTAATTGTACTTACAAAATTGTATTAGACAAATTTTTTATTTCATTATCTTGTTGTTTATTTCTAATTTTGCTTGTTGTTCTTTATCTTTTATCTTGTTGTTCTAATTTTGCTTTGTACATATGCTTATATATTTGTAACAATATCAATCGCGTTGGGTGAAACCTGTTATGATTGTGTTGTCTTGAATAAATAAATAAATATTTTCTTAAGTGTAACAATTTTAGGTAAACCAATAAATAAATAAATAAACCTGCAGTGTAATATAAAAGCTTTCCTATTGTTCTGAAGCCGTGACTTCTCGCCTACACCGTACAAAAGACTGTCAAACATATTGTGCCTCAATTTAAATACGCACACGTGCGAACTATGACGAACACAAAGATAATTCACGTGGGGTTTACGAAGTTACGAGTTTTCTAGAATTTTGTGACAAATACTTTTTATAGCCTAGTGGAGAGACTGATACGATACGATAGTTCAAATCAGCGGCGCGCACCACTGAATTTTTGAAGCTTAGTACCTACATATGTTTAAATAGTTAATAAAATTAAAGCTTGTTAATAAAAAGCAGAGAAAAGGGATGAAATCTAAATATTAATTTTGACGTGACAACGTCTTATAAATTGGTTTGCCGGGTGACACTTCAAGAAACTGCGTTACGCTCCGCTCACGTTATGCGCTCACAATGAGAGCGAGTGAGAGGCACGCGTCCCGCCTAAGAGCGAGAGAGACAGACATAAAAAGTGAAAGGCACGCGTCTTTCATCCTTCTTCCTACTATACGAATGAATATTCACATTAAAATTATTTTACCACTCAAAGTCGTTGTCACGTAAAACTTTCGCCCGTATACCGACTTTACAGGCAACCAATTTTTTTTATTATTGAACAAAGTCCAATTTGGGAGTCATTTGTAGGATAAAGCCAAATTGGCAAGCAAGAAGCTGGGAGTGCTGAACCGGGCTAAGCGGTTCTTCACACCAAGCCAACGGCTTATGCTTTATAAAGCACAAGTCCGGCCACATTTGGAGTACTGCTCACATCTCTGAGCCGGAGCGCCAAAATATCAGCTTGATCCACTTGACTCCCTACAGAGACGAGACGATCCCGATCTCATGGCTAGACTAGAGTCGCTGGAGCAGCGGAGAGACTTTGATACTCTCTGCGTATTTTACCGACTCTTTCACGGGGAGTGCTCCGAAGAATTGTTTAATTTGGTACCAGGGTCACCCTTCTGCCAACGTACCGCTCGCCGATGCAGTAGAGTTCACCCGTACTACCTGGAAGCGTTCTCATCTAGTACGGTGCACTTCCAGCGATCTTTTCTACCACGTACGTGTAGGCTCTGGAATGAACTACCTGCTGCGGTGTTTCCCGAGCACTATGACTTATCCTTCTTCAAACGAGGTTTAAAGAAAGCATTACTTTCACAGTAGGCAGCGGCTTTGCTGTGTATACCCTGACATTAGCGCCTTTTTTTTGCCACTAGCAGCTATAAAAAAATATATATATTTGAGAGTTCTTCATAGAGTTCTCAAAAATACATGTCACATCAAACTGCACTTGACCAGTGGTCGGTAGTTTCTAAACGGCGCTGATGATGATATATGCAGTCGCCACCAGAAATTTGTCACAAGTCTTAACTTAACATTAAATGCAACAAACGATTTCGGTTATAACTCATATTGATTTGACGCATTTCATTTGAAATATTTTATTTGTGAAAGCATCGTTTTATTTTTCAGTGTCATTTATACACAAAAGCCATTAAAATCCTCTCAAGGTAATATTTTATCCGAAATATTCATGAATGATATCCCAAAGGTTTCGAGACAAAAATATTATTCATAATATCCTTTAAGACCGTCTGACAACCCTGACTTTAGCAATGTACAATTTAATGACAGACAGTTTTATAAGCGTCGCTGTAGGCATAATTCTAGGTCGTCTGTTGGGGCTTTAAAAGTCGCAAATTCTACGTAATAAAATCTATAATGACGTGACATCAAACAAATCACGGCCTCACCTAATCTTACAGCCACTTTTATATGTCTGAAAAATTCATTCTGGAGATGCCACCATAATAGATAGACATTTTATACGTTATAAGTTAAACGATCTTGTTTTTTGCTCTTCTGAAAATTGAAGCAAGTTTCCAACTATAAAATCTCGTAACAGAATATTCCGCCGTCAATTTTGTAAAGTGTTCTGGGTGAGCTATTAATATGCAATGCATTTTTGTCGCAAAGCAAATAAATTCCCTAAAATAGCGGCGTATTTGATATTTGTTATGCATTTTTATGTGATAACAATTTGGAAGAGCACTCAAGCACAAAATAACCTTTTGTCTAACGAGACCAGCATAACAAAATGATAATTTATTAAACGGTCATCTCTACCTCTGCGTGCTCGTAAACTCCTAGTCACCATAACTGTCACGTTCAAAAAGCATTTTCGTCGGTAAATAGAACTCTCTTAACTCGACGGCCATTCACATAAAGCTGGGCACGTATTCTGGAATCAATACGCGACGTCGAGGCTCATCGTGATTTCCCATTATTGGGCACATTCTTGGGAATATTGTCACGTTGTTGACGCCGTCCTGGCAAATGGCCTATTCCGTGCATTCCCTTGAGCGAGCGCGGACAACATTATCAGCGTTTGTTACAGCTTTTGCGTTAGTGCTGAAGTTAAGGCTTCTAGGGGTCGATTATCCAAGCCTCGCGATACTTTAAACAACGAAAGACATATTATACTTTAGCCAAAGGTCGCTCTGCCTAAACTTAGTTTAGTCCTCAAGGATAATGAAATGTAACAGCTTTTATATCTATCATTTGTCTGGAAGGAGTGCCAGCTGGTCTTTGTTTTAGCCTATCGTTTAGCGATATAATATTACATAATGATTTCATTGAATGACAGCACATTTATCCACACAGGGAAGGATGGTGGAATCTGACGGGATCCAACTCTCAGATTCCATTAACCTAAGAACGCTTCACTTAACTGATACCCATAAGTATTTGGGTATGTCACAGGCTTTAAGTATCAATGAAGCCGTCATGAAACAATCGTTGCAAGAGCGTTTCTTTGGCCGCCTGAAAAAAGTACTGAAAAGTATTTTATCAGGTGGCAATAAGGTTCGTGCTTGCAATGGTTGGGTCATGCCACTTCTTGTATACTCCTTTGGCATACTCAGTCTGAATTGGACGCCCTGGACAGAAAAGTTCACACATTGTTGACGGCATATCGTATGCATCATCCACGTTCATCCGTGATGAGTTTGTACATCCCGCGAAAGTGCGAGGGTCGCGGCTTTCTGAATGTTAAGACCCTACACAATCGCGAGATGTGCAATCTCAGAGAATATTTTCTCCGGGCAAACGTGGATATGCATCGAGATGTTGTCGCAGGAGACAATGGGCTCACCCCGCTCAGGTTGGCTAAGGAGAACTGGCGCATGCCTTTTCTTTACTTAGTACTGATGATCGCAAGCGTGTGTGGCAGAGTAAGGAGCTTCATGGCAGGTTCCATCGGGCCCTGTATGGCCGATATAGACCTATTAGCCTCGGTGAACTGGCTACGCTTCGGTGACCTCTTTGGGGAAACCGAAGGGTTTGTTTGTGCAATTGCTGACGAAGTTATCAAGACGAATAACTACCGGAAATATATCCTGAGGGATGACACTACTGATATTTGCGGTGACGTAACGGCGAGTACTTGCACAGACATAACCAGGTAGCCAGAATAATTCACCAGCAACTTGCTCTGAAGTACAAACTTGTAGACATCGAGGTACCGTACTACAGGTATGTAGCAGAGCCAGTTCTCGAAAATGGCCATGTCACATTGTACTGGGATCGATCTATCATCACGGACAGGACTGTTGTAGCCAACAAGCCTGACATCGTGCTGATACATCGATCAGAGCGCCTCGCCATAATTGTTGATGTCACTATTCCTCATGACGAGACTCTCGTGAAAACCGAAAAGGAAAAACAGATTAAATATCTGGACTTGGCTCACGAGATTGTCGACATGTGGGATGTGAACTCAGCAATTATTGTGCCAATAGTCGTGACCGTTAAAGGGAAGGAAGCGATAGCCGAGTGGAGATACCAACAGACTGCCATGCAGAGGGTATCGGGTTCGATTCCACGGCGCGCACCAATGACTTTTCGGAGTTATGTGCGTATTGAATTATTAATTATCGCTTGTCCCGTGCCTCGGAGAGCACGTTAAGCCGTCGGTCCCGGATGTCATGAATGTCTTTGACAGTCGTTCCAGGGCATCAGTACCTTCTTAATCAACTGACACTAGTCTAAAGCATGGAATATCGCTAACCCTTTGGGTTGCGGAGGTCAAACAGGCGGTAGCTCTGTGGAAAAGCTAATATTCAGCCAAATCCGGTTAGACTAGTAAGCGGACCCCAGATTGAAACTGGGATAACGCTAAGAGGATGATGAGTCGTGACCGTTAATGGTCTAATAGCTAAGAGCCTCGACCGTCACCTTAAGAGGCTCGCGTTGGGTGCTTGGGTCAAGGGCCTGATGCAGAAGGCAGTACTTCTGGACACGGCACGTATTGTGAGGAAGTTCCTGTCTCTGGAGCCCTAACCACCGGCAGCTTGGACCCTGTGCCCGATGCTGGTGGGACCCCACGGTTATTTTTATATTTTTAAATGTGTTTTTTTTTGTGTAAATTATATATTTAAAAATGTAATTTTAATTTGAAGAATAATAAATAAAGGAGATAATAACAATCAAGAAATAATAATAATAAATAATAATAACATCGTGACAACACAATGGCTATTGGATCAAGTGCGGGCCATCCAACGGTGTCACCTGTTGGATGATACAGTGCTTGAGAGACTTCGCTCTGACGTGCAGAGAAGTCTCCCCATCACTTTTTCAGCGCAGACTGACCAAAGGGTTGCGCAGCAACAACTGTTAAATCCGGCTGATGAAGAGGTAGATGACGAGATTTTTCATGTAAGTACCCAGTGCAACGATCAGTTAAGGAGTGCTTTGGAATGTGTTATTGCGGAATACCGATCCATGGACCCAAATGTTCGGCCTCGTTTGCCTCGTTTGCCCATGATAGAATTACTAAAGGTTTTGGTTACCTAAAGCAATGCTGACAGTTGGAAATTGCTGGGGGCAAATAATTTCAGGTCATCCATGAAAAGGAGGTGAGATGTAACATGACCTCCTTTCCTTAACCGATAGCCTAGCCCTGAAGCCTCTAACAAGGTACTTAGGGGATTCAGGGCCAGACAAAACCACAAAGACTCAAAACTATCGCCCGGGAATATACCTCGACCCATATTGGAGCATCGCAACCCAAACTCGATCGAAACCCTGGATAGCACAGTACAGTCCTCCATTGCCCCATACAGTACCTTAAAAAGGTGCATAGAGTTGCATCTACCTTATACAATTCCAGCACCCTCAAATGCCATGTATGTGGCACGGAGTCGTAAGCCTTCTTGTAATCTATCCAGCATGTCGATAGATTCTTTCGGTTACAGCGCACCTGCTGGCTAATGGCCATGTCTATCAGCAGGAGTTCTTTAGTGCCACGGGCCCCACTCTTACATCCATTTTGAGAAACAGGTAAAATATAATTATCAGTTACATGTTTTGACAATTTCGTTCTCAAAATGGATGTAAGGAGTTTATATATCGTTGGCAAACAGGGCCTCAAGTCTGCTATTTTAAACACATTTGTCATTCCAACACGATCCCATTGTCATTTTGATAAAAGATCGTAGTCTGGTAATTCATAATGATCGTTCAGTGATCGATCAGTAATCTCGTAATTGAATGGTGGCAGAATGACATTGTTTTATTGCCAGCAATAAAAAAAACCCATTAGAAGAAATGGTTTTTGAAAAACTACCAATAAATTTGATTTATTTTTCATGCCAGATTGCATTTATATATATTTTAAATAATTACTAGTGTTATAAGCACTCTGAAGTTGTATTAAGTTCGTAAATAGCAAAAAAAAACAATGAATTTAACCATTCAACTCAATAATACGTTTCTGTTTAGCTGTCAAAGTCAAATCATGTTTTGACGTAAGAACTATCAACACTCATACATTTTTGTAAACAAAGTTTTAGTTTGTTATATTGTTATCTTTCTCAATGCACTGCGTTGAATTAATAAATACATACAATACGAAAAACAAACAAACAAACAAACAATAAATACCGAGTAGCTCGTCTGTTTCTCAAAGAGCCAAAACGAAGATATCAATGGAAAATGCTTTATGGATAACAAATTTCAAAGCAAATGATACAGTAAGGTTATGCAGTTCACACCTCAAAGAAAAGTGATTATATCGACAGGAGTAAATACTATAATTAAAGATAGCGATTATTAAAGAATTGATATAACCAAAACATAAAAGATTGTAGATTGAGTTAGATCATAGTTACTTACATTCCTATTGCAATTAAAATATTATTTGTGTTTCATGTGTTGAAACTGTATATTGAAGAAAAATAAAACTCATAATAATGTGATATTATTAACAATGTTGTTTTATTAAAGATATATAATTTCTGTACATGAATTTATAAAGAATTGGTGGTTCCAGATTATAGACACAAAAATTGAACACTATTCTTATATCTATCATAAATTTATATTAATTATCAAGCTTCACTTTTGCATCTGCTAGCAAAGCAACTTTCTTCATACTGGCTTTGCAGAATCCTCACAAATGTATGTCTCAAACATGAATATGAGCGGTCACAAAACTCATAAAGAAGTTGCCCGTTTGGTTAAATTTTGTATCTGTAAGAGAGATAAGTAAATATTTATAAACACTCATTACATCATATTCTTATATACTTACTAAGATCTTCTATACTATGCAATTCATTTAAAAACACTTTTCATCATAATTCAGACATTATTGAATGAATTATGTAAATTCTTTACAAAACTCCATAAAATGTAGAGTATATTGATAAATTAGGAACATTACCTATATAAAGCCAGGTCACTACATAGTTATTATTATCCTAATACTTTTATTCCCCATGTGTAAAAACATTACCGTTCCTGTCAGGTAGGTACCTATGGCAATATTAAAAAAAGATCAGGAAGATCTTATTGTACTAATACTTCAAAGTATCACATAGGTATGACATTATCATTTACTTAAGTACCAAGCCACTGCTGGTCACTATCTATAGTAATCATTATGTAACACTTCCATTCCCAATGTGTAAAAACATTACCCTTTCCTTTTAGCTCTGCCACTCAGTTGAACTAAGTTCATCTGAGCTCCGCCATAGTTGGGTTAAAAGCACAGCTACAAACTTACTATTAAAAATATTATTGAATTTGCTGTTTCTTATATTTGGAATATGAGTATTTAGCTTTGAGGTCCTTGTATATTTCGGAAGGCAGAATGTACATGTACAGTCTACTTGAACATCCAATTTGGAAAACCACAAACTGAACTTGGCGAACTATAATATTCCTTTCCTTTTAATATATTGATGGTATATTTTATATAATGCCTCTGTAACTTCTTTAATGCACCGCGACACAGTAATTGACGAAATGTCATGGAAGGCACCCTGTCCAATCAAGGTCTGGTAAGATCCTGCGTAAAATGAGTGCTACCAGTATTTGCAATAATAATATAATATTAATCAACTCATTTCCTGTTTATAGGAATAGAATAATAAATCAATATTAACTTCAGTTTTCTCACCTTCATTTCTGCCGATACGCTATCGTTTTAACGCGGTCAGGCCTTAAGGGGAATGAGTTTTTGAATTAACTCCCTTACTGAATCCTTTCTAAAGTGAAACGTTTTTACAAATTCCGCCTCGGGAATATCCGTAAAAGAGTTTGTAGTCATCCTCGTTAAGCGACGGGCTCGTTAGTTAGCTCGAGAATGTTAGTTCGCAGTGAATACATTGTCCCCTTTTCGTAGTACGGTCGCGGTCTAAAAATGTTTACCACTTTTCAAATTACATTCTTTGTCACGCTGGGTTCAGCAAGGTCTAAAATGCTATATCTGAGTACTTATGACTTTTCAATCATTGGTAAGGCATCGATTCAAACAAAAAGAGTATGAATATTTTTAGGTCGATGAAATAATTTGACATAAAGACAGAATTGCATTTATTTTGCTGTAAAAGTTCTGAATTTTAATATTATTATAAAAACACTTACTTATTGTAATAAAATAGTACCTACTATCTAAACAAAAGCTCACTTATGTGATCACTGATCAGCATGCGCTTTAACGTGACTAGCATACCATCCACTATCATTATAGCTCACAGTCTGACCGCGCCCTGAATTTCGCTAGACGATATCATCATCACCATCACCCTAGCATTTTCTTAGTTGCATCCCAAGCTTGCGCTTCGGAGCCCAGGGCCTGCTATTACTGGTCTAACGAGATTTGACTGAATATCAGTTTTTACACGGAACGACTGCCATCTAACAGTAATAAGAAATTCTTAACAGAAAACCTTAGTAACATTTTCCGAGCCCGACCCGCGAATCGAACCAGAGACCTCATGATCAGCTGTCGTATGCACTACCGCTAGACTAACGAGGCAGTCTTACGCTAGACGATATAAATATTGTATTTTTTTCAAAAAGGTTTTATATTCAGGATGTCGTATTTTCGCCATATCTTTCATTATAATCTGTCAATGTAAAAGTCATTTGATAAACTTATTAATTACAAATACCAAAATCGTAAATAGCAAGTTTAAAATTACATTATTTCAAGACTACAAATATTTTAGTTTCAGTGTAAATATCACGCTTGTAATTAAATGAACGTATATTATAAATGTGGAATAATAAATCGTTATTGACACCAGTCGCTACGCAACGCATGTTATCATAGATTGGTTTCCTAGTACAATATCGTCGTCCTTGTGTCATTGATGTATTCATGCAATTATAAGCCTTAAGGTGGTAAACACTTTCAGACCGCGACTGTACATTAAGTCTTTGTTTGTCTGTCACTATGTTTCACAAGCAAACACTCGTCAAAAGCAATGATTGCACGATGGCGTCACGATGGTAGGTCACTGATCAAAGGAACTGTCAAAATATTACCAGACTACCGCATACGTCAGTCATTGATTTGTCATTATGTACGAGACTACCAATCTATGCCATGTCTTTCAATGGAGTGTCAGTGGTTGACCATCGGAAATCATAATGACATCATTGTAACAGTAGACTACCAAACTTGTCAAAATCAACAATTATGAAGTCAGTGATCGACCATTTTGGCACTATTTTAATACCAGACTTGAGGCCCAGGTTATCGGCCTGTAATTCTTGGGGTCTGTGGCACTACCAGACTTATGATAGGTGAGTGAAGCCGGATGTTAGAAAATCTGGTAGCGACCTCAATTCCAGTGATGATTGGAATTGAGATGCTAAGCGAGTATGCGAACTACGGAGCCATTTGAGCCAAACATTTTGCAGCCTGTCCGGTCCTGCTGACTTCCAGTTTGGTAACGAACGGACTGCACTAGCTATATCATCATCTGTTATTGATATTGGCTCCATTGTTGGTATTTTTTTGCATACTTGCTCAACAGTCCCAATCCAATCACTCTCCGTGTGGCTGACAGGCGTCGACCAGATGCTGCGCCAAAATGTATGAGTAGCATCATCATCCGGTCGACTCTCAACAACGTCACCGACCGTGGACTCGGGTCGCTCCCATCTTCTGTACACCCACCTCTCGTCTCTCTAGAATGTACGATTCAGGCATTACCGATCCACTCGTTTTTTGTATCAAAGGCTTATGAAATCTGCAAGGATACAACGCAGATTCTATTACAACTTTTATCCCTCTTCCTAAGACCTACAAATACCTGGGTATGTCGCAGTCTTTGAATATTGCTGAGACTGACATGAAACAGAGGTTGCAGGCTCGTTTCTTTCTTTCTGTTCGTCTTTTATCAGGTGGCAATAAGGTGCGGGCCTGCAACTGGTGGGCCATGCCAGTTCTAATGTATTCCTTCGGCATACTTAGGTGGACCCAGACGGTACTCGATGCCCTGGATAGAAACGGTACGGTAAATGAGATAAAGTAAATGGTACGGTTGACATATGTCGGGCGTGTAACCGGCCCGGGAAATCTCTCAGGCATATAGTATCCGGTTATTCGAGTCTTGCCAATGGTCAGTATTTGCACAGACACAACCAAGTGGCCAGGATAATCCATCACCAACTAGCCCTTAAATATGATCTCATTGGTTCTGAGATACCGTTCTACAGATATGTGTCCGACCCAGTTCTCGAAAATGGTCATGCATTGTTGTACTAGGATCGGTCTATCATTACAGACAGGACTATTGTAGCCAATAAGACTGATATTGTAGTGATAGACCAACCAGAGCGACTCGCAATGATAATCTATATCACCATACCGCATAACGGCAGTCTCGTGAAAGCAGGAAAAGAGAAAGAGATTAAATATTTGGACCTTGCTCACGAGATTGTTGAGATGTCGGATGTGGATTCGCCGGTTATTGTGCCGATAGTCTTGTCGGTGAATGGATTAATCGCCAAGAGCCTCGACCAACACCTATAGTTATAGTTATAGTTGGTCGTGGGTTTTCCGCACTTAGCCACTTATTTGGGCCATTGTGCGTATGTGGCGACTTCATTGACGCCGACTACTCATACCACCTTAGTTCCTTCCAGAAAGCCATTAGTTGGCTGGTGTCGTTTAAAGCTTCACTCATGGTTCTGGGGTTGTTGCTGAAGTGTGAGCGATTAACGGGCAAAGCTGCTGAGCTTTGCCCGTTAATCGCTCACACTTGCACAGTGCAGAATGACGTGAGCGGGTGTTTCTTCGGTTTCCATGCAGCCCCTGCACAGTGGGCTGTCCGTAACGCCTATGTTGAATAGGTGCTTGTTGAGTGGACAGTGGCCGGTTATTATGCCCGTCAGATGCTTTAGTGTTTTCCTATTAGAATGCAGCAGCTTGTGTGAGAGTCGCTTGCTCAAGCAGGGGATGGCATCTTTTGTTTGTCTGCATTCTTTTATGTTTGCCCACTGTTTTTCGTGTTCATGTGCGGTTCTCTCACGTAGCCACGTTTTGATTTGGCTTGCTGGTATCGGTACAATCGGCTCGGGTCCCATTATCATTGTGTCCGATCCTTGCCGTGCCAGTTGGTCTGCGGCGTCATTGCCTGCGGAGTTGCTGTGGCCTTTAATCCATTGCAGCGTAACCCGATTCTTCTCTGCAATCTTTTGCAGCTCTAGGTGGCATTCCATGATGAGGCTGTTAAAGCAGTTGCTGCCGAGAGCTTGTAGTACAGAGGCACTGTCCGTGATAATGCGTATAGACAGGTCACTTACGTTCCTAGACGTGATTGCTGTTGCGGCTCTTGTTATCCCAACACACTCGGCTTGGAATATGGTGTTATGGATGCCAAGGGATGTTGAGATGTTGATATTTAAGTCATGGGAGAATACGCCCACACCCGTCCTATACTTCGTTTTTGAGCCGTCTGTGTATACTCTGACTTCGTGTATACCAGAGCAGTCTTTGTGTTCCTCCTGCAATTGGATGCGATATTTTTTGTCAAAGACAAAAGTTTTAGGGATGAGATCGCAAGCGGCCTCTAGCATCGGGATCTCTTTGGTTAAGGTCCCTTTTAGTACGTGCGTGAGTAATTCGATCATCCTTTCTCCATAGCCCGAGCTTGTCTAGAAGGATTGCTGCAGCGCCAGCTTCCTGCTGGATCATTAGGTGCAGCGGTCTTAGGTCCAGTAGTATCTCCAAGGCGGCTGTTGGGGTGCTCTTCATGCAGCCTGTTGTGGCCAAGCAGGCTAGGCGTTGAAGGCTCTGTAGCTTTTTTGTGATTGTGCTTAGTTGCGTGCGTGGCGACCACACTACTGCACCATACGTAAGCATGGGGCGTATAATGGCAGTGTAGATCCACAGGGTAATTGATGGTTTGAGACCCCATTTTTTGCCTATGATTCTCCGACATTGCCAGAAGATTGTACATGCTTTTGTTGTTTTTGTGCTGATGTGCTTGCCCCAGTTTAGCTTATGGTCAAGTATTACGCCCAAGTACTTGACTTCATTCGATAGGGTAAGCTCCGTTCCAAAGAGTTTTGGTGTTTTGCACATATGGGTTTTCCTTTTGTTGGTGAAAAGTACTAGCTCCGTTTTGTTGGGGTTAACCGTCAGTTCATGTTGGTTGCACCATTCCTCCATGATCCTGATGGCTGCTTGCATCCGATTTCGGATCGTGTCTTCTGAGTCACCTTTGATCAGGATGGTGATGTCGTCTGCATAGCCGACCGTGAAGAATCGTCTGTCGTTTAAGTTCCGTAACGATGATCGTCCACCACAATGTTCCACAACAGGGGTGAGAGTACACCTCCCTGAGGGCAGCCTTTTGCAACTATGCCCCTTATGGTGGAGTTTACCGTGAATTGTATTGCCCTCTGTTTCAGCAATTGATCAATCCAGCCACTAAGGATTTGCTCAACTCCGAACTTTTCGAGGGCCCGGCTGATACTGTTGAACTTAGTTTTGTCGAAGGCACCTTCTATGTCAATGAAGGCCCCCAGTGTCATTAATTTGTTGGTAAGCGCTGTTTCAATGGTTCCCACAACGGAATGCAGCGCCGATTCAGTTGACCTGCCACTTCTGTAGGCGTGTTGATGTGGGTGTAGTGGATTGCGCAGTAATGCGCCCTCACGGAGGTATCGGTCCGTAAGTCTCTCCAGCGTTTTCAATAAGAAGGAGGTCAAGCTGATGGGTCTGTATGCTTTCGCTTGTGAGTAGTCAGTTTTGCCAGGTTTTGGGAGGAATATGACTTTAACTTCCCTCCACCTGCAAGGTATGTATCCGTGCGCTATTGAGGCCCTGTAGATGTCGAGCAGGTGCGGCACAATCGTTGTGCATCCCCACTGTAGGAATGCTGGTATGATTTCATCCAGGCCTGCGGATTTGAATGCCTGGAAGCTGTCTATTGCCCATTTCAGCCGGTCTGTGGTGACCACATTTTCGGCTACCAGCCAGTCTGTTTGGGTCGGTGGTCTGTAGTCTGACTCGTCCCACAGACGGTTATTGGTTACTTCACAACCTGGGAAGTGAGTTTCAATTAGCACTTGGCTAATTTCAGCGTCCGTAGTTGCGTAGGTTCCATCTTGCTTTTTAATGGCGCCAAGGGTTTTGTTGCTGTCCTGAGACAAGATCTTTTTCACCCTGGCTGCTTCATTCGTGGTGTTTATACCGCTGCAGAATAGCCGCCAGGACTCGCCTCTGCGGAATCTTATGCGTTTCTTGTAGTGTGACTGGGCTTCTTTGAATTTGAGACAGGCTGCTTCCATTCTCGTGTTTTTAGCCCTGTTAAAGAGTTTCCTCAGGTTTTGCCTGAGTCCCTCTAGTTCTCTTTCCCACCACTGGGTTTTGCTAGACGACTTTGGGAGTGTGGGTGCACAGGCTTGCTGATAACTTGTTTGTATACATTCTGTTAGTAAATTGGTGTTATGTTCTATGTTGTCAGTGCTGGTCGACATGTCCTTAAAATAGGATTTGTCTACCTGTGATACGAGAATCGTCTTGTATTTCGCGATGTTGGTTCTGCGAGGGTTGCGCCTAGGTTGTTGGACGTTCTCTTGCACTCGTATGTCATAGCAGATTCGTCTGTGGTCTGCGAAGGATGCCCCATCCGATGCTAGCGTTATGTCTACTATGGTTTGATATCTGGAGCTAACAAAGGTGGGCTCCGAACCGTTGTTAACTACAGATAGATTTGTTGAAAAGATGTATTCAGTCAAGATCTCACCTCGTCTGTTTGCGTCGGGGCTTCCCCACAGCGGATGGTGCGCGTTTGCGTCCGCCGAGATGATTACCTGCCAGCCGTGGTCCTCGCAGTGCTGCACCAGCTCGGCCAGCTCTTTTGATGGGATGTCCTCATCGCCAGGCATGTAGACCGAAGCTAGTACTAACATCTGTTTGTTGGGCCCTGTTTGGAGTCCTACGGCAGTGAGGTCTCTAGAACAGAAGTTGGTTAGCAACAGTGCTGGTATTGTTCGGGGAATGTATATGCATGTTCTCGGTTTAGTGACCGAGCAGTTGTGCAGTGGCTTACCTCCGATGTTGTTTAGACCACATATGTTGTCGCCTCTAATCCACGGCTCCTGGATTAGGGCTATTGTCTGTTGATTAACCTCCAGCAGCCTGCGTAGGGTAGTTTGTATGACTCTAGTCTGACGAAGAATCGAGGACATTGCTGTCCATAGACTCCCCGTCAGACGAGTGTGCTCGTCTTTTGCGTCCGTCGCAGCGGTGGGTTGTTGTATAGTCGCTGCGGGCGCCGGTGGAATACGGGCTATGCCCGAGGTGCTTGGGATGGCTGGTACAGCTCGTCCCGTTGTGTCCTTACCTTCACTCGGCGTCTCCTTGGGCCCTACAGCCGCTGAGCTCTCCCCTCCCCGCTGGAAGCGTGAAACATTACGTACACACTGCCAGCGAAGAAGGAAACCCGACGGCCGCGTCCCGTGATCTTGGGGATCTCGGGTTCCGGGATGCCCAAGGTAAGGTACACGCCGTGCTCCTGCAAGGATGCGCCATACATACATACATAACGTCACGCCTTTTGTCCTCGAAGGGGTAGGCAGAGGTGCATTTCTACACCCACTTTTCGCCAGATATACTTTAGTCCCACTATTGCCGTACCGGGCACATTTCCAGACTCCGTGCGGCTACTGAGAATTTCGTGACAGAAAAACCCAATAACACTGCCCGACCCAGGAATCGAACCCGGGACCTTCCGATCCAACGCGCACATTTATGCCGCGAGAACAACGAGGCAGTCGTATAGGGTTTGATGTCGAGTTTTCCGTCTCTACGCAAAGATGGTATTTGCATCGTGTTATCCCTTAGTCGCCTCTTACGACACCCACGGAAAGATAGGGGGTGGTGACACTTGTATTCTATGCCGTCAACCACACGGCTATATTTTTACTAATTGTACTTTAATAATATAAAAGAGTGCCAAGTGAAGAATAATAAATGAAGTGAATAATAATAAATCATTTTATTTCGCGTGGCATAGACACATATGTAGACGGGTATCTAGATGGTTGGCCGAAACAAACACTCAAGAGTTCCTACTATGTGAGTGCAGCTAGGTTCTTTAAAACACGAAAGGCACTATCTTAACAATTATAGTCTAACATTTTCACTTGCAAGTCTTGTAACGAACCGAGGACAGATTCATGGTGTACTGACAATTAGGCGACCTGACTGAATGCCCTCGTCAGCTAGACAAGTCCACACGAACACTGTCAGCACCCCCCGCCATTGCACCGCAATACGTCATAACCGACGGTAGCACTCTCGATTCGTTTAGAGATTATACTAATGCACGTCATTACGTTTCATGATATCTGCAATTCCCGTTCCGAAATGAAATTATAAAAGAGGCGCTGGTAACGCGCCGTCACGGCCGAACTGACCTGCGACCATCCTCGGGCACTTTATTTCGCAATTTCGTATCAATCACACAATTATCTTCAGGAAGGAATGGGAAGGTTAAAAAGAGACAGGAAATGGAAAAACAAATTTAAATATTTCGAATAAAGATTAGAAAATTCTAGAAACTTCAGGAAATAATGGAAGGGTTAAAAAGAGACAGGAGATGGAAAAACAATTGAATAATGAGATGACAATCGAAATTAGTGGATCTAGAACATAGGGGTATATAAGGCGGTGTAGACGCGCTGAGCGCCAGTTTAAGTTGAAAAGTAGAATCAATTCCAACGCCCGTACATGTGATAGTGTTAACAGAGACATGGATTAAAAGTGAAGAAGAAGCTCATAGGTTGAAATTACCGAATTATGTACATTACTTTAATTACAGAAAAGACTCGCGTGGTGGTGGAGTGTCTATATTTATAAACCAACACCTAAAACATTACCTTTTGGATGAACAATGTGATGACGGAAACCATTTCTTATGGGTACACTTGGACACTCTTTCTCTGGATATAGGAGCCATATATAAGCGACCAGCGTCAAATACGACCAAATTGCTGGACCATTATAATCAACATCTTGCTAAAAGAAAACGGACTATCATATTTGGTGACCTTAACTATGATTTACTCGGCAGTGACAGTTCTATAAAGGAATACAAAGTAATGCTTCGAGAAAACAGTATCAAAATACTGAACAAAATTGACTTGAAATTTTGCACGCGTGAAACAGCTACAACGAGAACTATTTTAGATCACGTGGTTACAAATTTACAAGACAATACCTTCCAAATGACTCTTATTGATTCCTCACTTTCAGACCACAAACAAATATATTTTGAGATAAACAGGCCCAAACAAGAACGTGCGAAGCGAGTACAGTATGAATCAATAAACTACACTAATTTGTACACGACCATTGGAAATAGTATTGGCACAAGAGTGATATCGGACTTTTCGGACCTGGAAGCTTTACTTTTAAACTCTATATCTAAGAGCAAAATCAGAAAAACAAAGATAATAAATCAACCTTGCAAGGAGTGGATAAGTAATGATCTTATTAGTTTAATTGATGAAAGGAACAAACTATGGCAAAACTTAAAACAAACGCCCGATGATGATCAATTACGGAACAGTTTTATACAAAAAAGAAACTTTACTTATACATCAATCCAAAATGCAAAAAATCGATACTACAATAATGCTTTTAAATACTGTAAGAAAAATCCTTTAAAAATGTGGCAACTTATCAATCGGCTATCTAATAATAAAACTGAAACTAACAACAAGCCACCTATAATTAATACTAGTTCAGGTCAAATTACAGACATCAAATCAATTTGTGAATGTTTTAATCAATTCTTTTCCACAATAGGTAGTGAATTAGCTAATAAGATACCCCAACACTTTCATATGCACCACCTACCTTGTATATCTGTTAAACGTAGTTGTGACAAATTGTCGACGCTGAAACCAACCACACCATGTGAAATAATTAAAATAATAGATAATCTTAAGACCAACACTAGCTCAGGTGTAGATGGAATTAGTACCAAGGTTGTCAAATGTACTAAAGATCTAATAGCAGAAAGTCTTGCAGATTGTTTTAATAAGTGTCTAAGCGAAGGTAACTCTCTTAAAATTGCGAAAGTCAGCCCCATATTTAAATCAGGCAATAAGATGGACCCTAACAACTACAGGCCCATTTCTGTACTACCGGTGCTATCAAAAGTGTTTGAAAGACTTTTATATAGCCGTTTGGACCAGTTCCTAACGTCTAAAGATTTCCTATTTAAAAAACAATATGGCTTCAGACCAAAGTCCAATACTATATCCGCGACTATAGATTTAGTAACAAATATTAAACTTAATATTGATCAAGGTAAAGTAACTTTAGGTGTATTTATTGATTTGAAAAAGGCGTTCGATACCGTGAGCCATAACATTCTTTTAACAAAACTAAAAGACCTAGGTTTGGTGGACGCTAGTTACGATATTTTCAAATCTTATCTCACTGGCCGGACTCAAGTTGTTAAGATTGATAACCAACAAAGCGAACCAAGATTGATTAGCTGCGGCGTCCCTCAAGGGTCAATTTTAGGGCCTTTACTCTTTTTAATTTACATAAATAGCATACATGAGATTGGGCTAAAGGGAGACATAACGTTATACGCTGATGATACCAGTCTATTTTACTCTGGGCATTCGGCAGATATGGTAATAAACCAAGCACAACAAGATCTGAACATATTAAATACCTGGTTACAGTCAAATTTGCTTACTATTAATGCCTCCAAAACTCATTACGTCATATTTTCTCCAAAAAATAAACAAATTGGTAACTATAGTCCTTTAGTAATTAACGGTGAAAGAATTAGTAAAGTTAGTGAAGAGGAGTATCTGGGCTTGGTATTGGATCAGAGACTTACATGGAAGCCGCATATTGATAAACTTCGCAATAAATTATCATCATTAACAGGTGCTCTACGGCCCATAGCACGATGCCTACCTAAAACCGTAAAATATACTATTTACAATTCCTTAATAAAATCTAAAATCGATTATCTTATTGAAGTCTGGGGTTCAGCAGCTAAGAGCAATTTGACACAATTACAAACTTCACAAAACAAACTCATCAAAATACTGTTCCGATATGATTACATTACACCAACTATAACAATCTACAAAGAAACGGGATTAATGAACTTAGCTCAAACCTATAAATACAATACTTGCATTTTAATTAGGAAAATTCTAACTAAAGACATTCATTCACAACTGACATTCACAAAAAAGATAGACTGTCTTAAACGTTTTACTAGACAAGCCAACAATATATGCTTGAGATTGCCAAGAACGAATTATGGTAAAAAGAACATCCTACATGAAGGGGCCCAAATGTATAATAAGTTACCCAAAGACATAAAAGAAGCTAAAACCTTAGTAACTTTTAAAAAAATATTGAAACACCATGTTTTAAAGGATTTTTCATTAGTAAGCAGGTCTCAAATATACTATTATACAACTATTATATTATTATACTGGTATCTACAAAACTGCTTGATATGATGTATCTACAAATAATATAAAAGTGATTATACATTTTTACCCAAATAAATATATATTACGCATCATAATAATTATGATTATATAGTTCATACTCATAGAATTATTATAATAAACTAGGTATTTATGATCATAAACATAGTGAAAACTAAAATATTACATTTATAACGCAATTATAAATTTTCATCTGTGTAATTTACCTAAGCAAATAGTTCGACATCAAAATATTGTAACAAACATGTCACTAAGTCATAGGTCTAAATAAACATGCATTGTTTTCTACGCGGACACTTTTTAGCAACTTTATGCTTAACTACCTGATACAAAATTGTAACATAAACTTCTAAATAACTACCCACCTTACTTACGCTATTTGGTTATTATATTCTGTTTGTTATTATTGTATTTTTCTCTGTAAGTGATTATTGTAATCTTTTTGAGAAAATAAATATCTCTAACCGTAAGTGGTAAAGTGGAGAAGAAAAGGAAGAAGTAAAAGGAAGAAAGAAGTAGTAGTGAAATAAAGTAAAGTGAAAGTATAGTGTAGTGAAGTACAGTGAAGTGCGGTGCAAAAGACGCTAGTGTTGGTGCTGTCCGCGTCGAAATTGTATGACGCGTCGTGTGTGTGAAGTCGAATAAAGTGTCATCAGTGCTACTTGGTGTTTCCTTCCAATCCCGTTACCCCGTCCGTAACAATACAATAATCGATGCTGTGCTTTGACCAAGCTTGGGTTGGACAGCGCCTTTACATCAAGTTATCACATACAGCCGTATACTAACTAGTATGTCCCTACGACTAAACACTTGGTTACAGCCCGGACGATACTGTCAACTGCATTCTACCAACCCAACTGGACCGGACGAGTGCGTCGCTTCGACCATTCTTCAAACAAGACATAGACCGGACGCCACTGCTCTTTCGACTAGCTCAACTACATAACTCATAAGCCTGGACCGGACGAGTGCGTCCCTTCGACCATCCTCCAAACAAGGCATGGACCGGACGGCACTGCCCCTTCGACCAGCTTTACTACATAACTCATAAGCCTGGATCGGACGAGTGCGCCCCTTCGACCACCCTCCAAACAAGGCATGGCCGGACGGCACTGCCCTTCGACCAGCTTATCTATTTCAGATCTTTGCAACAGTTAAATTTAAATAACCAAGTAATCTTTTAAATGTTATAATATGATCAAGCAAGTAATAATGTAGCATGCCGCAGGTGAGGTCAAATCTACGCCTAGCTAAACTAAACCTATGCTACGTCAAGCCTAAGCTCGCGTACCTATCAGGTGGACTGTCTTGTTCAGCGTGAATTTTAACTTCGTGGTCAATTATGGCGCATGGTCTGAGTTGATGCAAACGTTATCTGATCCTGCTGTGATTGTATCAAATGCTACTGAAATAGTATAGGAGCCTGCCGATAGTGTTACGCATCTACCGAGTCTATGAGGATAAGTCATCCTTCTTCCATCATAAAACTATTTCACTCAACAACCTTTAACCAAACTCCCTTAATAAACTACCTTTTATTTCATTGCCAGACAGCCATATTGGCTGTAGCTATACCGATTACGAGACACCTCAAAGCCGCTCACAGGATGCGTGCCACACACGTAAACCCATCTACCCATGTAACTTAATTTTACAAGAATTCTTCGCGTGATATATCCACTGAATGGAGAACCTATTCCTTTCAGACTAATTCAATATCCGTATATCTAAATCTTAAGTGATTATCAAATTCTTTTACAACTTCACTTGGTGCTTGGCTCTCTGCTCAAGAATAAGGATGTTAATAACGCAACTTTCAATTCTTTATTGTTCATCTTTTCTACCAGTTCATCTGTTCAGCAAAACCTGCATTTTAAACCAACTGCAACCGACATAAACTTAAACCAAATGTAATCCCAAATAAATTCTCAACACCTAACAGCAGTATCGTTATAGCATCAATACCTTTTGTAAAAGCCTTGCCTGATTCGTTCTCATAGCCTTGTTTGTAAGATAGGCTCTACTTTTACTTCGAATTTTGCGAGTATGCTACTAAGTATAATAAAATAAAACTTTAATGACAACCTTTGTACCTCTATACATACCCGCTTTCCATAAGGTATAGTTTATAACAAACTACTGACCTGCTCTTAACTGAAAGGCGTAAAACTATCCTGGTGTCAACTAAACTCCTGGTGTATTCATCAATACGTACTCGCTATTACAGAAAGTACACCAGAACGCGGCGTTCAAACAAAGCCCATAATAGTTAGTTTAAGCTTTATGGTGGATTCTAAATACAAAATACTTATCCTAACCCAATCGACAGCGCAACAAGGGCTTATCTTGTTTACACACCAATGGAAACTATGCCTAACATAAAAGCTTGTCGCCGCACAGACAGCTCATTCCGTTTCTGCCAATCTGCACCAACGGAAACGAGGTTAGGTAGCACAAGACCATCACAACAACGACTTACAAGGTTCACAACTCAATTGAATAAGGTTAACCTCTTGTATGCCGGAATGCCAGACACAATTAAAAAGCTATTGTGTCTCGCGTAGATCTGCGTTCCGGCATACAAGGGGTTAAGCAAACAATCATCACTAATGACTACTAACCTGGTCCTACCTACAATGAAAACAAAAATCGCTCAAACTGATTATCATAACACTATAATGATAACAATAATTTTCTTCTACATCTGATAATAGAGTTTAACAGCTTCTACTAGAAACCTTGTACTGAAGGTATCTTCTTTACTGTATCAATCCTAAACGTCCTAAATATAACTTGGAATTGGCTAGAGAAATCGGGGGCACTTGGCAAAGATTCCCAGCGTATCACATGGATTTTAAAAACACACAGTAGGTAATTTTTACGCGTAATATCTTAAAATCGAATTAAATTTTACTAGCGGCGCCATCTATTAACTACAGTATGGTAACACCAAACATTTTTTTATTAGTACCACCTATTAACATCTTAAAATTACGCACAAAGAAAAGCAGGTTTAAATGTAACACAGATTCGTCTGTACAAAACAGAATTACAAGGAGTAAAACTGCCTCGTTTTGCTTAAGCTAATTTAAAACGCCTCGAGTCGGTAAAATAATCGCGCTAGTAACATCTACCAAAACTAATTTCGACTACGGCGGTTAGGTTCCACACCAACCAACCAACTACACGTCTAAAGTTCTAAACAGCTCAGGACACACGTCTATTTAAGAAATAAACGTTACAATCTGTTCCACATAAAATCGCTTTGCATTAGCTCTGCACAGTCTAACACTATGAACTAAGTATCTACAATTCGATTAGTCGAACGCGAATCTACCATTTAGCGCCGCTGCCCTGCGAACTACAGTCTAGACTGGAGTTATTGTTCTAGATTTAGCAGAAAACCAACCGAAGCTGGGTGTTGCTTCTAAAACCAATATTACAACCGCACTACAACACACTTGCCCGCACTTGCCTGGAATAATGCAAGTCGGCCTGTACGCTCAGTCTTGTTACTCTTAGCTACTTTGTTCACAAACGGCTGCACGCGAGACCAGAGAAAACATTTGCATTCACAAGGTTCGTGATCGCAAGCCACCCTCATGATTTATTAATAAAAGTAAATAAAACCAATCGTTTTCTTTTTAACCTGAGTATCGAACCCAAAATGTCCTTTCGATATCTACGCTATAACTAGGTCGCAGTGGTAGTCAGGCAATCATACGTTAACATAAAATACAGCAATGGTCGCAATTTAATCATTCAGTACTACCCATAAATTTGTTCTTTTTTTTTTCTTTCTTCTTTAAGCTATTAAAAAGAAGCTTATTCAGGAGATCATGTCATAGGAAACACGACACCATAAAGGTAAACCGGTTTCACAGTAAACACCTGTTTTAACCACAATTTCGTGTCTCGCTTAGGAATCGAACCCATAACACTGTAGCAGCTGCTGACGCTACATGTCATCAGTGTGATGTGACGGCGACCTCACCACCACAATTCTAAGGTTACTAAACGTGTAGCAGTATTCTGCTCACCAAGAATGTTTTACAACTACCGTCACTAAATAAAATTTGTAGCACCAATAAAAAATCAGATAAAATACGCTCACCACGGTTGCAGTTGAAAGATCAACTGATTCGCCAACACAGCAGCAGCATAATCGCCCTCACTCGCGTCTTGTGTGTACGTTTCATTGCACAATTTTATCCCACAAATGATGTGACGGGTATCTAGATGGTTGGCCGAAACAAACACTCAAACAAACACGAGTGTTCTGTGACCTATTTAAAGCATTTGACTGCGTTCAGCACGACACGCTACTGCGTAAGCTCCGCCACTATGGCGTAGAGAAAACCGCACTTAGTGTTGTCGATTCGTACCTGCGGCAGAAATTTCAGTGTGTCGATGTAAATGGGACTATATCCTCTAAATTACCTATTAAGCTAGGCATTCCACAAGGCAAAATTTTTGGTCCTTTTCTATTTCTTGTATATATTAATGACTTACCTTTTTATTTAAAAAACATCTGTGATGTTGTACTTTTTGCAGATGATACGTCACTTATTTTTAAAGTAGATAGGAATAGAAATCAGTTTGATGATGTAAATAATGCAGTATTACAAGTTACACAATGGTTTACAGCAAATAACCTAGTACTTAATTCTAGGAAAACTAAATGCGTTAAGTTTGCTTTACCTAATGTAAGACAACTGGGACCTAATATTATGCTAGATAGGGAGGAACTTGACACAGTAGACTTTACAGTGTTCCTAGGTATTACATTAGATAATAAGTTACAATGGGGTGCACATATAGCATGTCTTGCAGGAAAGCTCAGCTCTGCTGCTATGCCGTCAGAAAAGTTAGGCAACTTACTGACATCGACACGGCTCGTTTAGTATATTTTAGCTATTTTCACAGTGTTATGTCCTACGGCATTTTGTTATGGGGCAAAGCTGCGGATATTCAGAATATCTTCGTTCTACAAAAACGAGCGGTAAGAGCAATATACATGTTAGGTGCAAAAGATACTCTTAGGGAACGCTTTAAGTCTATAGGAATTCTTACAGTAGCCTCGCAATTTTTATTTGCTAATATTTTGTACATTAGGCAAAATATAGGTTTGTTTACCACAAAAAGCGATATACATAACATAAATACTCGAAACAGGCATAGGTTATATGCCCCTTATCATCGTTTACATAAAGTTAATAATTATTTTGTAGGGCTAGGTATTCGTATATATAATAAAATACCAATTAGTCTTTTAGAATTACCATTTAGTACATTTAAAACTAAAATAAAAGACTGTCTTATTAAGAAAGGTTATTATACAACTAATGATTATTTCAGTGATAAGGATAGCTGGTCACTTAAGCTAGACAACTCATGATCTTTATACCTAATTAGAATTATATAGATACTTTTAATTTTTCAGTTAATCTTTATATAATATTTCTAGTTCTTTTAAATTACTGTTCATGTATTATTAGGTCATTCAACTAAGGTACTACATTTACATTTGCATTGTTGTTCTACTAATTTTATTAAAGTTTACTGCACTGTAAGATGAAGATAACTCGTGATTATGGGCTGTAAACTAATGTTTTAGTAATTTTGTGTATTCATATACAGTCACTTCTGTAACATATATTTCCACCCTTAGACAAATGATTGGTATCGCTTCGCTATACTAGACACCGCACTGCCTAAGAAAAATAGGTCCATAAGTGAGGCACCTCATTTTGACAGTTTGTGACAAACAAAAGCAACAAGACGCATGCGTGAAGAACTGTGTTGTCAGATTCTCAACAGTTACCCGAGTAAATGGGAAAATATTTTATCCTGTGGTCTAGTGGATAAGTTATTGGTCTCTAAAACAATTTAGAAAATTCTTAAAAATTACAATTCATTACAATCATCAATATACTTGTATATAGGTTAGGCGTACCGCGTAAGTTTCTTTATGAGAAAAATGGTGTGGTGGGTATATTATCCAATGATTAGGTATCATTTTATTATGATGTTTTGTTTTATGTACTTAAAGTATTTTGCTAATTATTATTAGAAACTGCCTCGTTGGCCTCGCGGCGTAAATGTGCGCGTGGGATTGGGAGGTCTCAGGTTCGATTCCCGGGTCGGGCAAAGTGTTATTGGGTCTTTCCCTTAGGAAATTGTCAGTAGCAGCACGGAGTCTGGTAATGTGTCCGGTACGGCAATAGGCTCGCCCCCTATTACGTGGGACCTAAAAATTCATTACAAAATGTGGGTGTAATATTACACCTCTGCCTACCCTTCGAGGATACAGGCGTGAGTCTATTAAGAAATATAAAAATAATATTAGAAATAACCATTGAGAAAATAAGCTGTTTTCAAAACAGTGCTTTCTATTTTATGCTACTAGTCCATATAAATTTAGTTGCCTACGCATTATTGATTTAACATGAATAGTCGTGAAAACTACTTTTAATAAAACAATTACACATATAATTAGGTAAATCGTGTTTTTTGGGAAAGGTGTTCAGTTTCTAACAACTAACATTTTTCACCTTATTTGTAAAGGTATAAACATAAAATAATATAGAAAAAGGTAAAATATATAATAAAAAGGTTAGATAAAAGAAATAGAAAAATATAACGAAATACAATAACGATAGATTCACATATTAAAAATCTTTGAAAATTAAAATCTCTCTCAACTGTGGGGAAGTTGATTCTTGTACTAGCAGCAACACTGAATGGCGTTTTCGGTTTTCTGTAATTTTATGTTGAAATTTCAGAATAATTCTTATTTTACAGATAGTATGTGATACCAGAGACCTTATTGTTTTTTGCTGAGTAATTTTTATTCAGGATTAAAGCGCAAATTGGCATTGTACAGCGAATTATTTCCGTAATTAATTTGGTGGATATATGCACCTGACACAGGGCTGCCAGTGTGACATGCTCAACCATGCCAGCTGGCATGGTTTTTTCTGCCTCATTTTACAAGTATGAGGGCTCCGTCTAGTAGAGCAGAGCGAGACCAATCATTAGTCTATGTTTCCACCATAGTTATGAACATGGTCGCGAGTTGCCTACATTATAAGACGTAAGTGGATGCTCCTGTTACACAATATTCACACTGGAAGGCTACTACAGCACTTAAATTGGTAACTGCATTAATTATTTAAGTATTATATATGTTCCTAATTACTATTTACAAGTAATTAATTACAATGTGAAACAGTTGCAGCTCCTTACAAAAACAAAATATGTAACATAACACTGGCGATTAAAAAGAGTGGCCACGAATTTTATTGCCCGTTCTTTCTCGTGGTTCTACCTATTGCTTTGCGAATGGGCAGTAAATGTAAATGTAGAAGCATTAAGTAATGTACATTAAAATTTTACGTTCATAAGCGTCACCTTGTGACCTAGATGAATAAATGATTTTGACTTTGACTTTGACTCAAGAGTTCCTACTATGTGGACGCAGCTGGGTTCTTGTGCATTGAATACATAATTACAGACCAATATCATTGACCTCTACATTATCAAGTGTTCGAGAAAATTATGTATATGCAGGTACTTAATTTTTTGATAAATACAACATTTTAGTTAATCAACAATTTGGTTACCGGCAAAATAGATCTACTACCCTAGCAATATTTACATTAGTGAAAGCTATTTAAATAGTTTAAATAATAATAGATCTCCGTGTGCCCTTTTTCTAGATTTAAGCAAAGCTTTTGACCTTGTTGATCATTTAAGACTAATAAATAAATTGGAAAATATGGTATTCGAGGCCCTGCTAAGAAGTGGTTCGAATCATATTTAAGTGATAGAAAACAAATTACAAGGGTAACTAAGTTAAATAAGCTATCATACAAACTTGATAATTTTGATTCAGAACCCAGACTTAACCCGCGTGGTGTACCCCAAGGTAGCATCTTGGGTTCGTTATTATTTCTCGTCTATATAAACGATCCACCTCAATGAGTTAAACACCAAAGTGTTCTATTTGCTGATGACACCACTATTATAATTGAGCAAGAAAAACAGAACTTTGATTTAGTTATAGGCGATACCCCTTAGTGATTTGGTTAAATGGTTAGATATCAATAAGTTAAAGATCAATATGTCTTAAACAAATATTATCAACTTTAAAACATATAAAAGAAAAAAACATACAGATTAATGTAGCTCTAAATAATAAGAATATAGTGCAACTAAATAGTGCAAAGTTCTTAGTTGTCATTTTAGATGAACACTTAACGTGGAAGTCTCATATTGAAGAAGATAGCACTAAAATTAATAGATTTGTATTTGCCTTAAGAAAAGTCAAAGATATCGCATCTAGGCAAACTGCGTTTATGGCGTATCACGCTCATGTATGTTGAAATGAAATGAAATGAAAAACATTTATTTTTATATCAGACGAGGGACATCATATAAACAGTGAGAGAAAAACAAAAAAAAAATCTATAACTATGCAAAAATCGTACACGCCCGTCGTCTGTACAAAAATAGGAAGCCAGTTCAGCATATTGCCGGACATTATGTGCCCGACGCTGGTTTTCAACTGGCTCCTTAGTAGACGCGGACGTCAAAACCAGATTATTTTACTAACTATAATTATTATATAATATTGGTTGACATGTTACATTTTTACACAAACAACAAAAATCGAAAATCCAAAGACAATTTTTTTTTATCATAACTACATTTATAAATGCACGTTACGGCTAAGTTCTGACATTGACATTTATAATTATTAATTTATATGCTACAGAATTCAGAAATGACAGATACACGAATTACACGATCACGTTACGTAATCGATAACAAAAA
This sequence comes from Euclidia mi, assembly GCA_944739405.2. Classification (NCBI taxonomy): domain Eukaryota; kingdom Metazoa; phylum Arthropoda; class Insecta; order Lepidoptera; family Erebidae; genus Euclidia; species Euclidia mi. The sequence goes on along the minus strand of OX123186.2, from coordinate 76,678,742 downwards.
CAAACTTCAGAAATACGATCAAGTTACATAATCTAATTTGATAAAAGATGTCATTTCGGGTCCGGCTCATAACGTGTGCCGCTCTAAATAAATTGCATCGTGAATTGTGACCACTGAGTACCTATTTATAATATACGGGCATTTTGACAAGCAATAACAATGTTGAAATGAGATGAGACAATGCCTTAGAGCGAGATGTACATAGACGCCAACAGCGCGGTGGTTTTATATTATACTACCTTCCGCGCGCCAAACAAACAAAGGTTATGTAATAATTGTTGATAATTGTAATCTGTAGCGAACAATTCAAGCCGCAATTATGTCATTATCATGACACAATATTAACGTCACCATTACCAGACAACATCGATTACATCGATCGCTGCCATTACCGGGAAGAATGGAGTGCACAAAATAAATAAAAATTGAAATGTGTGTATATAAACATGGGCACACACAGAGTAGTGCTTCTGATAATAACATGGGTAAGTAAGTACTTAATTCTTTATAACATTCTAATAATTTTATTGTTAGTTTGCTTTTGCTGATTACGTGAAATAGAAGTAGTATAAGTACCGAGTGACTGCCAGGCAGTGATTTAGAGTATTTCATACTTTTGTTTACAGATTAATACAAGACTTATATATCAGCTGCAATAAAAATTTGCAATATTACCAAAAAGCAACATCACCCAACCAGAATGCTGCATGTGTGCTTTTGGACTATTATCAATGTACCTATCCAAAGCACAGCGAATCACACATACATTATAATGGAAAAATTACACAGGTCCAGTAAGTATATCAATGATTATACATCATATTACGACAAGCAGGTACATAAAACATACACCAAGTGACAGAGTGTGTATATAGGAAACAAAAACGAGTCATAACTGATTAATTTATATGGATAGGATAGTATTAATGTTATATTATTTTTAAGTTTATTGATGTCTAAGCGAGTTTATCGTTAAACATAGTTTCGATCAGTGAGGATATTTTAGTATACTCACCTGTGACAACTGTCAAACATCCTTAGGGTAGCCGGGACCGACGGCTTCACGTGCCCTGGGAAGCACGGTGCCAGCGATATCGAACTATTTAATACGCACATTACTCCTAAAAGTCAGTGGTGCGCGAGAGCCCGAGACCCTATGCGTGACAGTCTGCCTGTCTGCCTGTCTCCCCACTAGGCTATCGCTGCCTCTAGGAGAGACCGGCAGATATGACATAACGTAACATATCCATACAAAGAAGTCATCACTTTATTATGTACTTTTTTGAGTATTCAATAAAATTCTCTTGTACAAGTTCTTAAAGCCTATCCTGCTTATTTTAGATATTACTGGAGGTGGTAATGAATTCCAGCATTTGGTGGCCGCGAATTTAAAACTACCTCTAAACGCCGTAGTCCTGTGCTGCGGTATTGAAAGCGGATTGGTCATGGTACGCGCGGGATATGCAAGATGATTCTGCCTCCAGTTTAACTTGTCGTATAAATATTTAGGCGAGCACGTTTTAACAATGCCGAACAGTAACGAAGCTAAGTGAAGCTTTCGTCTGTTACACATTTTTAACATATTAGCGTCATTTAAAAAAGGCGTAACATGGCTACGACGCGGGATATCGAAACAAAATCTGGCGCATGCGTTTTGTACTCGTTGTATTAAACGTTCAGTTCTTGACAGTAGACAAGGGCCATATACTATATCGCAATAGTTAAATTTCGAAAGGATTAGACTATCTACTAATCTTTTTCTTATCATTACACTGAAATATCTTCTAAACCTATACAATGTCTTCAGCCTATAAAAACAACTCCTAACCACATTGCTAATGTGCGCCTCAAAACGGAGTTCAGGGTCAATTGTTAGACCTCGGTTACAAGCTGTTTCTACCCTATCAATAATTTTATCTTTAATCTTTATCTCTGGCTTAGCAGAAATAATAGTTCGTACTTGTGTTTTGCTCCCCAGAACAATAAACTTGGATTTTGTAGGATTCAACGTTAGGCTGTTACGCTCTGACCACGAGACAATTCTATCAAGCTCTTCATTCATCCTATGCACTGATGCCGATGTTTTGTTAGGGCTAAAGGACATGTATAGCTGGATATCGTCTGCGTACATATGATATTTGCAGTATCTAAAGCAATCAATGATATCTGCACTGTAAATAATAAATAAAAGAGGCCCCAATAACGAACCCTGTGGAATACCTCTGGTGACGGATTGCAAAGCAGATGAAGTCAGAGACCCATCTTCTTTCTGTATTTCAACAGACTGCGATCTGCCAGTGAGGTAGCTACTGAACCATTTCACAGAATTTCGGTCAAAACCGTAGTAGGCTAACTTTGACAGAAGCAATGTTGTGTTTATGGCATCGAATGCTCGTGAATAGTCCAGCAAGGCAACGATGGTGCCTTCACCCTGATCCCTAGCCTCTAAAATATTGCCGACGACATCCGCCAAAGCAGTTGCAGTTCCACGTCCATGTCTGAATCCTGATTGGAAATCTGGCAGAATATTATTAGCCTCTAAGTAATCAGAAACCTGTGTATATACCACCCGTTCCAAAATTTTTGATAGATATGGAAGTATACTAATTGGACGTAAATCTTTGTAATTTTCAGGATTGCTGGTCTTTGGCAATGGTCTAACAATCGCATACAGCCAAGGCTCAGGAAATGTGTTGGTGATAATAGACCTGTTAACGATTGCTGTTATAGTCGCCAAGGACCAAGGCAGTGTAAGATCAACCATTTCTTTATTTATACCATCAGCCCCTCTAGCGTTCGTAGAAATACCTTTTATGATTTTGAGGATGGTATTTTGATCAACTACTTTTAGGGAGAAGGTAGAAGTTCCATGTCTGTGAAACTCGAAGTATGTTAATTCTGATATAGTTGCCGGTCGGCCCCCAGGTACATCCAAGAAGGCGTTATTAATGACATCGGGATCACTCAGATGTTCTGGTAGCATATTATCTTGAGTTGTTGGGTACACATGCTGTTTTAAGCTTTTCCATAAGGCCTTGCTGTTGTTAAGATTTTCGTTTATATGCTTAGTGAAATATGCTTTCTTTTCATTGTGCAGTGCTGTAACCACCTGGTGCTTGAGTTGGAGGTAGTATTCTTTGTGGCTTAGTGACTTGGAACAACGGTATCTATCCCTAGCCTCGTCGCGGATCCTGCACATTAATTTTATGACGTCAGTTATCCAAGGCGTAGGTAAGCATTTAAACGACCTCTGCTTTATTGGAGCGTGCGCGTTGAACAAGTCTAGCAGGTAGTTATTCAACAAAGATACCATTGTGGTCACACACTGAACATTGCATATGTATTCCCATGGTATGGACTGCAGATCACTCTCAAAATTGACAAAATCAATATCTCTGAGCGGACGATATATTACCAATCTCTTAGCTGGACGATCCTTCCTAAAGATAAGTTCGCAAGTAACGAACGAATGATGGCCTAGTTCGCTATTATAATCAATAGATACATTTCTGTACCGGGCATCAGTACAAATAATGTCAATCAGGGAGCAACTTTCATTTAGAAAGTGTGTTGGGGCATTCACAACTTGCTCCAGGCTACAGTAATTCAAAAACTCTTTCAGTCGTCTTGATTTAGAGTCGTTCTCATGCAGTAGATTGACGTTACAGTCACCCAATAATATTACGTAGTCGTAGGGGGCAAGAGCATTCAAGCTGTCTGTCAATGCGTCAAGAAATCTGTCCAAGTCAAGCCACGGTGGTCGGTACGCGGTGCCTATGAGAAGTCGTTTGCTCCTTATGTTCATACACATCCAAAGTTGTTCGACGTCAGGGTATTCAGGATGTGGCTTGATTCTAGCTGCTATACCAGTTCTAATGTAGAATGCGACTCCTCCGCCGCGCCCACCGCGCACAGTTACAGGTCGTGGAACATGCTTGAGGCGATAATTTGGAACAGACGGGGCTCGCCCATCTTCACCCGGTCGTAGCCATGTTTCATTAATTGCTATTATATCAGCAGAATGTTTATTCATGGCTAACAAAAACTCGTCGTGGCCAGTAGCTAAAGAACCCGCATTAAATAAACCTAACTTCAAAAACTTACTGCTTACCATTTATGTATTATATTTTTGTATTACCCATTTTATAATAATTAAATACGCAGATTTTACTAATAGCGTCCAGACTTGTCGTGTATAAGTAAGATTTATCCTATGTAATCTCTGTAGAGAGTCCGTTCTAAAAAGTATGATACTATAAGAGTACAATGTCGTATGATGTGTGTGGTATAGTGATCTATTTCGTGTGCGTGTGCTTTGTATAGGCATGATTGAGAATAACATGCAATTTAGTATAATAATTAATAACAGAACGCGTAAATAGTAGAATGGCGGCTCCCTAGTAAAATAAATATAGCTATATAAATTGTATATAAGACAGGTGTTTCCAACAGCAATATCGAGACATGCAATTCCTGATACAATAACAAATAGACTAAAACCAAGGCTACTGGTTATTTTCTGCTTCAGGTCCTGTTCCAAAGACTCGCTGTATGTCGGCCTCACATGAAATGAGACAGGCATTGTCGCCCTGCTTACGCCTGGCAAGGATTCTTCCACGGCTTGACCAAATAAACTGCCAACCAGAAAGCCGTCCCGCGTCTCTAGCTTGCCGAAATAACAGTCGGTTGCGTTTGGTAAGACGCTCATTTATATAAAACCGCTTCGCCGGTCCATTTATGTCAAGATCTTTAGAGGTGATACCACGCTTTACTCTGGCTGCTCGTATGATTGCGTCACGAGTATCTCGACGTGCTAGACGTATCACTACTGGCCTTATTCGGGTCTCTGTTGGGCCTGAGGGATCAGTTGCATTTAAGTGACGACCACCAATTCGATCGACGCTTACTATATCGCCTTCCGTAATGGACACACCGAGTTTGCTGGCCATCAGACGAACGGTGTGATTAAGGTTTTCTCCATTTTCCTCGGGCAGTCTGGTTACCTCTAGATCATTTGCCAACAAGTCTTGATCCCGATCGTTAAGATCTCGTCTCAATTGTGCAACGACCTCTTCTATGTGAGTGTGGGGTGTATCCGGCCGGCAGATTGTATTGCCTGCCTCCAGAGCGGCTACTCTTTGTTCCAAGGCATCCATGCGATCACCGAGAATTCTCACACTGGCAATCTCCTCACGGAAGGCCTGAAACTCGCTCCTTACTGTACGCAGCTCATCTCTAATCCGACCTAGTTCTATATTAATATCCACAACGGTCCCTTGTGCAGATTCCGGTGAAAATTCTTGCGGAGAGTTAATAGCAGAAGTTTTAGTAGACTTTTCTGCACTGTTGTCTTTAGGCGGCTTTTTGCTGCATTGCGAGCAACGCCATGTCACTGATATGGCCCCAGATTGCGGCAATGTCACGCAAGAGCGATGATATGACACGCCACACTTACCACATTTATAGCCATCTGTAGATGACATGTACTTACTACAGAGTCCACACTTTACACTGGGCATTTTCAATTAACGTTAAGTACTGGTTGTCTAAAATAGTATCAGTAGTAGCCAAAATGTGGTGATTTTACAAGTAAGAATGCGGCCACAAATAGATTTGAAAACAATTGCCAATTTAGTTCCTGGGTTACGCAATAGATGGCGCTAAAAGCAGTTCGGAGTTTTATGGTGTTTACGGTTACGGCGTAATTAGTAGAGACTTTACCGATCACTTTTGTTTATATAGACACTACAGGCTGCACATCTACATATGGTTCTCGTTATTCACTATTAGTTTTTGTCTTTTTGCACTTATTATTTATAGATTTAAGGTAGTTTTAAGGGTTCACTGTAGTGTTTTATTTATATTAAGTTTTTTGCAACAATCACTGCACAGAACCACTGTATAATAGTTTATGTATTTTTTGGCACTGTATTCTACATTTCCTCAATAAATTATAACAAGAATCACTGTGTATTTATTTTTAAACTCGGAAGTAAACAGTATTTGTTTTGACTGGCTTGACGTCTTACGTCCGTAAGTACGTAAGTCTATATCTAATGTTCATTAATCCGTTATGGTATAGTTGTTTGGAGGAACTCCATTGACATATCGCGAATATTTATTGCTCAGAAAAGTGTATCCGTACAATGTTTAATATGAATTGGAGCAATTCTTGTAGACCTATATTTACATACATACATAGACTCACGCCTGTTTCTCCGAAGAGGTAGGCAGAGGCATATTAAAAGCCCACTTTTCGCCAGTGTTTTGATCCCACGTAATAGGTGGCGAGCTTATTGCCGCTTATCGGGATATTTTGTTTGCCAGAGCCTCGTCCGTTGATTGGCAGGTGCACCACTTGCAAGTGAGGTAGGGGACCCTAAGTTCTTGGTGGGAACCCTATGCACCCTATATTTACATCACTTAAACTTTTAACAGTCCCTAGTATCTATATCTATGAAATCGCAAAATTTTTGAGATGCAATTCTTCGTTATTTGAAGGCAGGAATAATGTAAATAAACGTAAGATTTATGAATATCAATATGAAATCCCGGTTCCTAAGTTGGAACTCTTCAGGAAAAGCTGTTTTTACATGGCTCCATAAATTTACAATTGTTTGCCGTGTGCTATAACATCACTTCCATACAACGAATTTTGCACGGCATTGCGTAATTGGTTAATTGAGGAATGCTATTACTCTATTGAAGAGATTCTACAAAAAGACAGATGCAAATTTTATAACTTGGAGTGTTCAGTGAGGTATAGATTTTAATAATTCTTTACTTGTTGGAATAATATAATATGTCTATTGATAAATGTGTATTTTTTTATTTTAAATGTGTCTATTAAGCTTATGATATTCTTTATGATTTTTAAACAATTTTTGCCTGCTGTGTAGCGGCCAAATATGTGGGACTATATAATTATGTAACACCTATGTACTATACCATATTTGATGCAATAAATGATTTTATTATTATTATTACACACTAACTTAAATACACTGACTATTTTAAAACACAAAAGGCACTATCTTAACAAGTATAGTCTAACACTTTCACTTGCAAGTCTTGTAACGAACCGAGGACAGATTTATGGTGTACTGTCAACCAGGCGACCCGACTGAATGCCCCTCGCCAGCTAGACAAGTCCACACGAACACTGTCAGCGCCCCCCGTTTCCGCCACCTCGTCCATGACATCCAGTTTCTGCTGCAGGTACGCCAGCAGCTCGTTCGCCACAAGTTTGTCACTCATGGTGATAAAAATTGCGAGCGTCGGCTTGAGCCGCGCTAAACAATAAAATTAAATATATTTACGCGTTTCACGTCCGCCTCGGAGAGCCTCGGAGAGCACGGTCGGCGAAATGTTCAGACAAATGTAATAACAATGACTACGCAAAGATGTTTGACGGTGTTGCTTATCTCGGCATTTTAGCCCTTTCCTCTGAAGAACTTTTTAAGATTTTCTAGTTTTGTCATAAGCACGATACTCTCTACGTTTTTTTAACGTCAGTCTTTCGTCATCCATCTTCGATAACAAATTGAAACTAGTTCACAAATATATGTAAGGCAAGTTAGATGATACTGTTGTCTTCACATTTGTATTATTAGCCATAAACAATTTAAAGGCATATACTAAACTAATTATAAGTGAAGTTTGTGCTTATTAAAAGTTTACTAATATTATTTCAAAAAGCATATTAACCACGATTTGCATAAACCCACCGTTACGGCAAGTAGAACAACACTATGCTAGTTTCTATGAGTTGGCCCTTGCTACTGTACCTATAGGCAGTGAGACTTCACAGACGCTCACCGCCTGTCCCAAAGTGAAACGTGATTAGCGGTGGCGGACAAAATCTGCATTAGGGTTTGACGAGTGAACAAAAAATTGTTGTAGGACCATATAAATGGTCTCATCAAATTTCTACAGCAAAAATTGTATAAAATAATCCAGTCCCAAGATGTTTGATTACACTTAGACCAAGATTAACACAGATTTCGTATTAAAGAAATCTGAGCAGATTAATCATCGTTCGCGCTCATACGATCGCAGTCTTATCTATCAACTAAATATTATAATGCTTTTAATAAAAGTTTACAGCTTTATAAAGCTGTAAACTTTTATTAAGAGCTTTCTAGAGTTTAACCACAAAATAAAGTCGAGATTAATATCTTACCTTTGATAAAAGAATCATATAACGAGCATACAGTATTAAGTAAGGCCAACATAAATATGTCAACATGCTAGAAGGATCTCCCGACCATAAATCAAAAACTGAAACGAGCACACGAAATCTTTCACATCATAATTTGAGCATATGATTTCTTCATTTTGAGCGGAGTGACTATACGAGACTACTTTAACATGTATTTCTTATGTACGTTTGTTGTTACCAAAGTTTTTAAAAGTACCCTACATACATTTTTATATGCCGGGTTTTTAATTTACTTTTGTATATGGCGTGTGTTTTATCATGCGGGTTTTTTGCTATTTATGATGCGTTTAATTTTTTTGTCTACTGTTAAGTATTACAAAATAACGTATAATGGTAATAATTAACATTTATTATCAAAATACCCGGGGACTGCGTTCCAAAACAAATATATTTAAAAGAAATGTTCTTCTTAATCTTTTGATATTATATCAATAACTGAATCTTAAGTTAAAGTATAGGAAGTATTATCCAGATTCATGACTGCTGGGAAGCAGTCATGAATCTGGATAATACTTCTGCTGATACTGGAGAATCTATTACCAATTTGTTTGCAGAATACTTTCAGTCATCTTTTCTACCAGTCGGAGAGAGCGGCATTCCACAAATGCCTGTACCTGACTATGGCCAGTCCCCTAACAGTTTTAGCATAGGTACTATTAATATTAATCCAGACGAGATAAAAAGCCATTTAAAATTTGTAAACCAAAATAAGTATAGCGGGCCAGACAATATTCCACCGTTCTTTATTAAACAATGTGCAAATAATCTAGTAATACCTTTATATTTAATATTTACGCGATCTATTAAAGATGGTATTGTCCCGTCTATCTGGAAATCCGCCTTTGTGACACCAGTTCATATAAGCGGGGATCGATCAAATATAAAAATTACAGGCTGGTAGCGCCATCTACCTTCCTATCTATAACTAATCGCATCAACATCAATCGTTCCACGTACAAGTGCGAGCGATACCATATTTCCGTCCCTCTCTATCCCACTCCCTGGAAGAGGCACTGCCTTTCGCCTGATTGGTCGCCGCGAAACGTCGACGCGAGAGACAGTCCAGAACTTTCGAGAACATTCGATTCGCGATACGCGTCCGCTATACCGGATCACCGCGCCGCTCCCGCTATAGTTGTTACCGCTTATAAAACCGCTCGCAAGTGGAAGTGACTGTGAAGTGAAGTGAAAACAAGCAGCTGCATCACGAAACCACCAGGAGACTGCCCTTCGGAAACGAAGAAGATTGCCGTATAAGGTAAGTGCCCTCCATCCTTGGAATATCCTATACCCACTCACAATCACCTTCCTAGGCGGCTAAAAACCCGCTATCCTTTGAATACAGTCCATTCCATTAATCCTTCCCAAGTCGCCTAGAACCTACGGTTTCGGTGTATCGCCGAACCATTTTTTTGATCCATACGAGTCGGATTCATTTACGTTTTTATACCTTATATCGCTATACCTAGGCAATTATAGCACCTAGCTATACTCCTAATATATTCACATAACCGTCACATGGTTGTTTCCGCCCGCATCAGTAGGTAAACTTTTATGTAGCTACCTACTTACTAAATTATTAATTCTGGAACTATCATAGTTGTCTTATAAATCTCATATTTCAAGCAACTTTTAATTCCACAGCTCTAAAGTGTTGCCTACTTAGCCTACTTAGGTAAAATAATAGGTACATTAGATATTCTTATTTTGTTTCGTTCTCATTAGCTTATACTTACGTAAGCATGTCACAACAAAAGAAATCACGCGTGTCGGAAGACAAAGAGATGACAATCTTAGAAGCAAAACGCAATATTTTATTTGAGCTCATTCAAAACATATACGAGCGTTCAAAAACCGCTTCTATGTCTGACAGTAATAGCGAAGCATTTCTCAGTTATTGTATGACAGTAGATAGTATTCGAACAGATTTTCATAAGTTGTTAGACGATTATAACGCAAGATTACTTTCTATCAATCCTGATGAAAAACCGAACTATCAGGCGTATACCTCATTCGAAGATCTTTATTGTATTATTAAGCGTATACAATCGCAATTGGAGGGTAAATGTTCAGCAGAGCCCGTTGCCCGCAAACCGAGATTACCGCCAATCGAGATTATGTCGTTTGACGGAGATATACGAAATTGGCCGTTATTCTATGCGAGTTTTAAGTCTACAGTGCACGATAATGGTTCTCTGACAGATGCTGACAGGTTTTACTATTTAATAGGTAAACTGTCACCGAAAGCCCAGTCCGTATTTGCAGGTGTCAGACCCAGTGCTGAGAATTATCAGGTCATATTTCAGTCACTACTTGATAGATATCAGGACACGCGCGTCCTAGCGTCTACTTACTTTGACCAAGCTTTAAATCTTAAATTGTCCGGTGCCGCGTCTGTCTCGAATTTCCAGCTGTTTATTGATAACTTCGTAACCGCGGTTAATTCTCTTAGGAACTTAAAATTGGCAGATCTATCCGACTTCATGTTGCTTCAACTCGCTTTAAAAAAGTTTGACACTGATACAATTCGCGCATTCGAGATGACGGAACGCAATAATAAAATACCTACACTAGATAGTTTTATTTCGTTCATCAAAGATCAGTGTCGAATATTTCATAATACGCAGTCTGGTTCACCTGGCCCGTCTAACACTAACAGCAACAAACAAAGGTTGAATAAATCGCGAAATAGTAATAATAACTCGGTCCCTAATCCACAATCTTACGTTACATGTTCGGAATCTAATAGTAATAATTCACAGAAGTGTCTGTGCAGTAATATAGTGCACGACCATTTATATAAGTGTCCCGCCTTCGATAATCAGAATGCAACCGCTCGTTTTAAATGCGTAAAAGATAACAAAGCTTGCATTCATTGCTTAAGCATAAAACATAAAACAAGAAATTGTTCTAGTAAGACAAAGTGCCGGTTCTGCAATAAAAAACATCATTCATTGCTTAATTTCGATAAAGATAACCCATTGTCAAGCCAAGCCGCTAACCTTGACACACTTACATCGCAGATGCAGGCCACGGTGCCCTCCCCCTGCACGCCTCAGGGCGAGGTATCGTTGTGTACGACGTCCATTGCGCGGGCGACGCGCACGCGAGGACGGCACTCGCGCGTCTATAATGATCCGCGCAGGGCCAAAACGCAGTGTATGACGTCTAAGACTGTTCTGTTAGCGACAGCGCAAGTTATCGTATATGATGTTAATGGGTCGCCGCACATGGTACGTTGTCTGCTAGATAGCGCATTTCAGACCAATCTTATAACATCGGAATGCTTCAAACACCTCGGATTATGGAATAACTTTAAAAATACTAAGTCAACCGTCAAAGGGATAGGCGGATCAGAAAAGCATTGCAGGGGTTCCGTAGATATTAAAATACATTCGCGTTTTGATAGGAATATTAATTTTAACATTTCTTCGCTTATCGTGGAGCGTATCACGGACGCATTGCCGAACGCTAATGTAGACGTAGCATCACTCACTCACCTCGAGTCATTGCCGCTAGCAGATGCGGAGTTTGCGAATCCGGCAGGCGTTGATCTTTTGATCGGAGCTTCAATATTTCCGCACTTGCTACTAACTAACATAGTACGTAGTGAGCGATATGATTTACCGCCCGCTATTGAGACGGTATTTGGGTATGTGATTATGGGTACCGTACCTACTACGTTACATACTGCTCATTGTATTACGTCTTGTTGTTGTTCTGCTCTTCAAGAGATCAAGGTGGGTGCTAAAACTGTGTGTAAGATAAAGCACTAATTAGCTATGCTACGCTATGCTATGCTGTGCTATGCTATGCTACGCTATGCTATGCTATGCTATGCTATGCTATGCTACGCTATGCTATGCTAAGCTACGCTACGCTACACTACATACTACACTTCCGCTTTGTATATGGATGACCTTGCCTGTAGTGTCATACCCGCTCCGCTAGAAATTTCGCTTTGTGATGAGCTTATTCAGCTTTTCAAGCGAGGCCAAACTGATCTTTTCAAATGGACAAGCAACTCTAAGGAGGTTCTCGCACGCATACCAGATTCTCATAAAGCTTCTCTAGACATTGAGTTTGAGAAGTCTGAACCGCATAAGGTTCTCGGTTTACGCTGGGACAAATCCTGCGATAGTTTTCGGTTTGACGTCTCACCGCCAGATGATAAGTGCGCCAAGCTGTACACAGTAGCTCGACTATGGGACATAATGGGTTTGTGGCTCCCACAGTTTTGTACGCCAAGCTCTCGATCAACGAGCTTTGGCTATCAAAGTGTGAGTGGGATGAAACGCCCCCTGACCATATTGTCGCCGCTTGGGGCCAGTTTGTATTGAGCTTACCGCGCTCAATCAAATTACTATTCCGCGTCATCTTGGATTGGTAGATGGATGTACCATCAACATAATAGGTTTTGCTGACGCCAGCGAGCGTGCTTACGGCGGAGTCGTATATCTGCAAGTCCGCATTGGTTCTAACTACTCGATGCAGTTAGTTTGTGCCAAGTCTAAGGTCTCGCCTGTTAAAACCATTTCGGTTGCGAGACTGGAGTTGTGCGCGGCCCTTCTGCTGTCTCAGTTGCTCCGCAAGGTTCAAGACACAGTTTTGCCCCACTACCCCATTAATAAATATACGCATTTTCCGACTCCAAAGTAGTGCTCGCTTGGATTTATTCATCTCCTCACCGCTGGCAGACTTTTGTCGCCAACCGCGTTAGCAAATTGATTGAACTTGTTCCCGCTACTTGTTTCAATCACGTCGCGGGTTATCGTACTCGTCTTTAGGAAGAACTTTCCATAGATCATATTGACTGGAAGTTTATTCCACCAGCATCACCACATTTCGGTGGATGTTGGGAAAGCATGGTCAAGGTAATTAAAACGCATCTCTTCAAAGTTTTAGGTCAACAGATCCTCTCTTACGAAGAGCTTTTAACTGTCCTTGCAAAAGTCGAGGCACTGATCAACCCGCGTTGTTACTGTGAAAACCGCTAAAGGGAGTTACGTGCGCCCTGTTGTACGTCTCTGTCCGCTTCCAACTCACTGAGATCTAACCTGAAGTTGGACCTACCTCTTAGTTTAAGTATTTAGTTAGTAGTTTTCGCTATTATTGCGTTTGTAGTTTTCGCTAAAGTTAATTTAGATTAATTTTATTGTCATATCGCTGTCTTAGCCTATTGATGGGTTATGAGGTAGTACACCCAACATAGCTAAGTTCAATTCTATTTTTTTTTTTAAAGGCAACCCTTTAGGGCCGGGGGGATATGGTAGCGCCATTTACCTTCCTATCTATAACTAATCGCATCAACATCAATCGTTCCACGTACAAGTGCGAGCGATACCATATTTTCGTCCCTCTCTATCCCACTCCCTGGAAGAGGCACTGCCTTTCGCCTGATTGGTCGCCGCGAAACGTCGACGCGAGAGACAGTCCAGAACTTTCGAGAACATTCGATTCGCGATACGCGTCCGCTATACCGGATCACCGCGCCGCTCCCGCTATAGTTGTTACCGCTTATAAAACCGCTCGCAAGTGGAAGTGACTGTGAAGTGAAGTGAAAACAAGCAGCTGCATCACGAAACCACCAGGAGACTGCCCTTCGGAAACGAAGAAGATTGCCGTATAAGGTAAGTGCCCTCCATCCTTGGAATATCCAATACCCACTCACAATCACCTCTTCCCGTATCCAATCCTAGGCGGCTAAAAACCCGCTATCCTTTGAATACAGTCCATTCCATTAATCCTTCCCAAGTCGCCTAGAACCTACGGTTTCGGTGTATCGCCGAACCACAGGCCAATATCGAAACTCTGCATTTTTGCAAAGATTTTTGAACGAATTGTTTATCGTCAAGTGTACGCTTCGTTACAAAGCTCTTTTATATCGGAACAGTACGGATTTCTGAATCGTAAGTCTAATGTATCACTGTATCTAATAACTTATTAGTATTTAATGATTCCTTAACATTGCATATGGACGCTGGAAGCCAAGTGCATGCCATGTATACTGACTTCAACAAGGCATTTGATCGTATAGATCATTTGTATACCAGTTTTATTTAACTTTTGCATCAGCAGATGGAAAAAAGTTAAATAAAGCTGGTGTATACATGGTAACTTATTACGGTGGTTTTCTTTTCGTTCAGTTAATAGTTTTTCTTTTTTGTCAATGCATATCTCTTCAGGAGTCCCTCAGGGTTCTTTATTAGGCCCATTACTTTTTGTCGTCTTCATTAAAAACATTTGTTCATGATTTAAACATGCCTACTTTTTATCTTATGCTGATGACACAAAAATATTTACGGATATCAACAGTCCCTCCAATTGCACACTTTTACAAAGTGACCTGAATAACTTTGAACAGTATTGTGTTAAAAAAAAGTTAGACCTGAAAATTTCCAAATGTTTTTAAATTTTCTTCACCCATAAAACTAACTTCATAAAGTTCCTATACAACATTTCAAAAAATTACTCACAAATGTAACTACTATTAAGGACTTAGGACTCGTACAGGATTCTAAATTACTATGCTCGGGATTCTAACGTAGAATCCTGAGCGCAGCGAGGGATTCAAAGTACATTGCCCGAGGGAAAAATCACTGAGATCTAGCCTGAAGTTGGACCTACCTCTTAGTTTAAGTATTTAGTTAGTAGTTTTCGCTATTATTGCGTTTGTAGTTTTCGCTAAAGTTAATTTAGATTAATTTTATTGTCATATCGCTGTCTTAGCCTATTGATGGGTTATGAGGTAGTACACCCAACATAGCTAAGTTCAATTCTATTTTTTTTTTTAAAGGCAACCCTTTAGGGCCGGGGGGATATGGTAGCGCCATTTACCTTCCTATCTATAACTAATCGCATCAACATCAATCGTTCCACGTACAAGTGCGAGCGATACCATATTTTCGTCCCTCTCTATCCCACTCCCTGGAAGAGGCACTGCCTTTCGCCTGATTGGTCGCCGCGAAACGTCGACGCGAGAGACAGTCCAGAACTTTCGAGAACATTCGATTCGCGATACGCGTCCGCTATACCGGATCACCGCGCCGCTCCCGCTATAGTTGTTACCGCTTATAAAACCGCTCGCAAGTGGAAGTGACTGTGAAGTGAAGTGAAAACAAGCAGCTGCATCACGAAACCACCAGGAGACTGCCCTTCGGAAACGAAGAAGATTGCCGTATAAGGTAAGTGCCCTCCATCCTTGGAATATCCAATACCCACTCACAATCACCTCTTCCCGTATCCAATCCTAGGCGGCTAAAAACCCGCTATCCTTTGAATACAGTCCATTCCATTAATCCTTCCCAAGTCGCCTAGAACCTACGGTTTCGGTGTATCGCCGAACCACAGGCCAATATCGAAACTCTGCATTTTTGCAAAGATTTTTGAACGAATTGTTTATCGTCAAGTGTACGCTTCGTTACAAAGCTCTTTTATATCGGAACAGTACGGATTTCTGAATCGTAAGTCTAATGTATCACTGTATCTAATAACTTATTAGTATTTAATGATTCCTTAACATTGCATATGGACGCTGGAAGCCAAGTGCATGCCATGTATACTGACTTCAACAAGGCATTTGATCGTATAGATCATTTGTATACCAGTTTTATTTAACTTTTGCATCAGCAGATGGAAAAAAGTTAAATAAAGCTGGTGTATACATGGTAACTTATTACGGTGGTTTTCTTTTCGTTCAGTTAATAGTTTTTCTTCTTTGTCAATGCATATCTCTTCAGGAGTCCCTCAGGGTTCTTTATTAGGCCCATTACTTTTTGTCGTCTTCATTAAAAACATTTGTTCATGATTTAAACATGCCTACTTTTTATCTTATGCTGATGACACAAAAATATTTACGGATATCAACAGTCCCTCCAATTGCACACTTTTACAAAGTGACCTGAATAACTTTGAACAGTATTGTGTTAAAAAAAAGTTAGACCTGAAAATTTCCAAATGTTTTTAAATTTTCTTCACCCATAAAACTAACTTCATAAAGTTCCTATACAACATTTCAAAAAATTACTCACAAATGTAACTACTATTAAGGACTTAGGACTCGTACAGGATTCTAAATTACTATGCTCGGGATTCTAACGTAGAATCCTGAGCGCAGCGAGGGATTCAAAGTACATTGCCCGAGGGAAAAATAATTTGCTCTTGAGTCATATACTCTACTTTTCATCCCCTTTCTATGAGAAAATAAATAATTTCGTGGGTAATAAGTTTTGTACGACGTTGTTAGCTTCATTAGTTATAGTTTCAGGTGTTCAAGCATTGTCACTTTCATAACTCGACGTAGAACTCATTATTGTTTTGTAAAATTCAATAAAGTATGTGCCTACTGATAACGAGAACAGACACGTAATTCGCGCGCTTTTTTTTTGTTAGCGCGGGTCCCCACGACCGTGCAGCCAACACGTTACAGCCAGATATTCATACATTTTGCGTTCAATTTCTATGAATGATATACGTTCCAAATTCAAATCACTTTTCCGCCCGCTAAAAAGTTCTTAACAGAAAAGAGCTATTTTGCTCCCGCTAAAAGAGGAACAAAGCGACACTTTTCGAATAGAAGGGATGGAAACACATTGATTTTATAGTTAAAAAGGAATATATAAATCTCTCGGTTTCATTATCAGGTCAACGTCGCTATTCTAAAATATTAAGTGTATAAAAATACTCTATTGTGCTTTGGTACGCAGTACCCTTTTTTTTTTCTTTTTTTGTTTTACGAGTTGGAAAATCCCTTCGGATCTCCGACTCTTGGGGGAAATGAGAGCCGGCATATGTGGTGTTAAAACCACCTCGAATTTCTCTTGTACCCATGTGTCGGAGGGTAGGGTTTGACCGAAGCATTCCTCTCTACCCCCCGACGGGTTTTGGCCCGCCAGATGGTCAGGCGGGCCCCGAACAAAACCCCCTTGGCGGCGGATTAAGGTGTTGGCTCCACCGCCAAAACACCCAGGGGCCGCAGAGGATAGGGAGGACGGCAACGCAACTCCGCATCTCCTCTTCTTCTGCGGCCCCACCGCGACGCATTGAATGGTGCGTCCCCATTTGGTCGCGGGAGATAGTGCGCGCGGCAACGCAACACCGACACGCCTCTCCTCCCGCGACCGCACCAGACTGCGAGGAACAGACGGAACTGTCCCCCGCACCCGCACCGTTGGACGCATCCTGCGCAGGCCCCTCCAAGCCCACGCGGAGCGTCCCCTCCTGGATCCCTCTTAGCTTCACCGCGGCAGACCAATCCACGGTTACTGAGCCCCCCCACCACGACAAGGTGGAGATCCCACGGGCGGGCGGTACGCACTACCCTGGAATACGCAGTGGTGGTGTGGAACCTGCATTATAATACGTATGTTAATCGTATTGAAGCTATTCCAAAAAAGGTTTTTAAGGTACTTCCAGTACAAGAGTGGATGTATATAGATCGTGGATATGAAGCGAGATGTAAGAGATATCACTTTATGACTTTAAAAGATAGGCGTACTGTATCTGATGTCCAAACATTGGTGAAAATTGTCAGCGGGACAGTTGATTGCCCTGCCCTTCTTGAAAAAAATAATATAAGAGTACCACGTAAATTGCCGTCTCGGCACTATCAAGTATCAACCGTTAGGTTTATCACAAGCTAATACCAACTATCGTCAAAACTCAGTTATGTACAGAGTCAGTAAATCCGTCAACATCATCTCTAATAAAAATAGCGAGTGGGAGATATTTAATGCAAAGCTAGAACAAGTGAAAAAAAAAACTGTTTAGATTTCTTCGGCCCTGAACCAAGCGGCGCAACAAGTTCATAGGTTCATATAGTAGAATATGTTTCTTCGGTTGTAACATGTCCTAATCCCCTTTTTATGGTTTAGACACTTTAATTTGTATCTATTTAACAGCTATGCATTTGCTTAAATTCGTTTTTACTATTCGTATTTCAAGCTGTTGTTATTCCGAAAATAATAAAATAATTATCTCGTCCTTATGTTTATGATATTATGATACTCAATCATATTTATTATTCTGAGAACTTACACTGGCCTGATATTACGACAACCTTTTGAGCTGTGTTATTCAAACCCTGTGATGACCTCCTAAGTAGGTATTTAATAATATATATACTGCGACCCTCTACCTCCAGGGTCCTCAGAAAACTTGTAAGGGAGATAGGAAGTGTCGCATGGACGTCTTAAGTCTTATTAGAACTTTCTTAAAAACAGAATTAGATTTTCCTTTTTTAAGCAACGCGCTCAACGAAACTACACTTTGAAAGACACTGCTTTAGGTTTATTTCGCAAAGCCCTAATAACGTAAATAACTATCTATAATGACACGTGTATAAATTAGTAAGACAGTACTTATAGTAGGTACAGTAATTAGGGCTAAGAAGACTTATTGATACCTATTTAAATACTGGTTAGTATTTCATAATTGATTGAGCAAGCAACTTCGCATTTTTACACGTCTGATTTCTCAAAGTTGAAACATGGATTCACTTAACGCTCTGAAGGACATTAATCAAGACAAAATAGTAGATTTTTTATACGAAGCATAAAGCTGGTCACTGTCGTTCAAAGAGTTAAGTTCGGGCTTATTTACAACGCTGCATAATATAATGTGGACTTGAAAAATTAAATTATTTTATATTTTTTCGTACCACTGTATTCGACACGGATTAGGAGTAAAATGTCACATTCGCAAAATGCCATTAGTATGAAATTTTGCTAATGTGGCAGTTTCTGAATGTAGCACTGTCCGCCTAATCCTGCGATACTTTACGTAAAAGCATATCAGGGATGTATATATCCACATATCCCTATAATTTTCTGTTGTGCAAATAGTTACTTTTCTTCTCAATCTCTCTTCTAATTCCTCGTTATTACCACCACCAAGCAATTCAATACTCAACTTCCAGTTATGAGAAATGATCATGAAAGCTAATGAAATGTATGTCGATCCCACCAAGTGCTCCTGTTTTGAACTTACTATCATGCAGTCGGTTTCAATACTTAATTAGGAGCATTTTAATTGAAGTAATAAATAATTTTCTATACCTTAGCCTTAAACATCTATATCACACAAATTAATAAATTTATTATTAAATTATTCGCTAAACTAAACGATCCAGTTTTTATTATTTAAAAACGAACTATTTGATAGAAATACTTTCGACGCAATCGCGAAGTGCATCATCCTTCCTCGTCGACTCCAAAGCTAGAACGTAAGTCAGTTTCGTTTATTATATAAACTGGTATCGGTCAAAAAATAATAGTACGTATAAAATAATATTATATTATCTCAGCGTATACGTATATTATATGAGATAAATATACTTTTTTAGCTACTGTCAGTTTATGATCAGCTATTTTTCAAACCTCTATTCTTACCATTGTGTTCTTATCATTCCATCTTTTAATCTTGAAGATAAGTCTACAATAAAGCCTTAATGTTACAAATTACTGCTGTATTGTTATTCATTTCACATATATAAAATAAGCAAATTTCATACAGAGGTAGGTACATCTTCATATGAAATTAAATTTTAACTCATTATAAAATAGAAGAGCACTAAAGAAACCGTAAAGATTTTATAAGCACGCAAATATAATTTAATCAAAACTTGAAATACATTAGAAATATCTATTTAACATAACAATCTTACAGCCGAACCTCAGCCTAACTAAATTAAAAAACAGTAAATTTGAAGTAACTAAATCGTAGCAGCAGCCGTTAAATTAATATCGAAGTATTAAAGCCATAGAAATTACGTCAACTTGTGTTCAAAGTATTAAAGACCGTTAAGGAATTAATTTTAATTTCGTTACCACCAACTTAAGATTGAGGAACAAAGCTCTGACAAAAACTTAATTAGAATACACGGCAAGATAATATCTTTGCAAACTCGAGTCGTACGTAAGAGAGCCTCTTTAAACTCAAATCTAATGTCTTCTTAATTAGATCATTTCAGTTTGACCAACAATATTGATCACGTACTTCGAGAAGTTGGAGATGTTAGAAGGCCTTCTCTAAATAAAGTTTTTCGGATTCTGCAGTGATATTATTGGTTGCCGCAACTAAGCCTCACTATTGACCCTGTTTGCAATTTGATTTATGCAAAAATTTAAAAATAATTTTAATACACATAAGTAGCGGATAGACGTGGGCAGCTCAAGATCAGTCTATGTTTACAGCGTTTGGGGAGGTCTATGTACCAGTAGACTGCTTTAAATATAATCAATATGAGAGATGGTTTGCACAGTAAACAACGAAAATACTTTTTAACCATTGAAGATACGAGTAGCTACATTCAATTTTGAATATATTACCCCTTGTCTAACATATTTCCCAGTCGTGACGGTCGGTTCCCTTCATTATTCAGTAACACATTTAAGGCTACACGCCTATATCTTATACTAATACATAAAGCTGAAGTGTTTGTTTGTTTGGTTGAACGCGCTAATCTCAGCAACTACCGGTACGATTTGAAAATTTCTTTCAGTGTTAGATAGCCCATTTATCGAGGAAGGCTATAGGCTATATAACATCCCGCTATGAGCGACGGAAGCGGAGCAGTGGTCTTATATACGCGGGTGTAACCGCGGACATCCTCTAGTCGTAGAATATCGCTATTGCTTTGGGTTGCATAGTAGGTTTGCATATTGCCATGCCTTCTTATTTTCTTGGGCTCTATATACGTAAGTAAAATAAGAGCAAAGCAATCATAAATATAAAAATGAATAGTACAACTTGCATCGTACTGAACGTATTTATTAGAGTATAACGGGTTCTAGAATAGAAACGCAGAAAACGTTCTATGCGTTTATTTGCCGAGTATTGTCTCACTTCCCTTGCACGAGTATGACCGAACAACAACACGACACTGGCCTGAACACTAAGGGCTGCAGTCTCCCACTCTGTTCCCTCCGGTAGTGTGCAGGCAGGCTGCTCGAAGGCTGTGCGTAGCGGTGCAGATCCTCGCTGACGTAGGCTCAGCTGGCAGGCGCCGGCGGTGTGTGTGCGATAAGCAGGGCAGGCCAGACTCTTCGGCAGAGGTGTCGTCGATGACGATGCAGGGAAGTGTAGTGGTCTAGGTAGCGTAGCCCGGAGCTTTAAGGTAGACCTGGAACCTGAAGGGAAGCAGCGTTAGCCCTAGATCACTTACCTTATTTTTCGACACTTATTACTAACCTTCGTACTTTCGACTACGGTATTTAATAAAGGGGATAATGGGTTTAATTTGAATTAAACATGCATATTTTTTATTTTTATTATAAATTTATTATATTCTTCTTAATAATAAATAAATTTATATAAACCAAAACGGCATATTTATTAAAAAATCTGCCTTATAAATGAGATCGTAGGTTTTATGGCAAATTAACAATGGTAACATTTTAAAAGATTTATTTAAAGTATTATTTTAAAGTAAATGTGAAAAATAATCTTCAAATATTAGAAATAACGAATGAAATAAAGTAATGAAAAAAAAAATTGGTAAAAATCTATCAAGTTATACATTTGTGACAAACGTCAAGCTTGTGCTCCCCGCACATCAATTTATTGCTCTGGGTGCAACTACTTTTAGTCATCCTTCGCTTTGCGGAGGGACACAAGGCTTATATTTTCCTTTTTTAGGTAGGAGGTACATCAGACGCATTATTTTCGCAAATAAAATAAATAAACAAAACAAAAAAAACACAAAAGTTCACCAACTAAATAAGACAAAATGTTACGTTAATACTAACCTTCGTCGATGCGACGAGCCATGGTTGCTGGAACGGTGCTCACGGTGCCCCCCCACTCAAAACACTACCGTCAGTCGGAGGGGCAACGGGTCCACTGAGATTAGCTAAAGTGTGGAAGCAGTGCGATCGCGCGCGCAAAAGTTAGCACGATTTAAACAAACCCACGTAGTCGAATTGACGAAGGTTAGTAATCTAGGGTTAGGAAAGCCACAACCAATAGAGTCAGGCAGGCAGCGTCAGCCGGTCTCAGCCAGCAGGTAGAGAGATAGGCAGTACGCTAGTGTAGTAAATGTAGTTACTCACACACAACTGGGACCAGGATAGACGTTCGACGTACGGTCAGTACCTAATCGTAGGTATGTAGTAGAAGTGACGTTAGAGTAGCGGTGCCGGCCTCTCTGTCGGCCCCTTTATATACCGGGCCCTCCATCAGAGTTCGTGTCGGCGCATTACCAAATATGGGCAAAACTCACGAGCGCGGACGATGGCCTTCTCTGATTGGCCGAGCGTATGGACGGTATTACGACGCAGACGCAGTAGGTACCGGACATACGTCACAAGAGTAAAAGCGATGTTACCGTACAGGTATGCTAAGTAAGTCGCGCGGGCTACACAATCATCTGTATCAGAAGGTACAATACCTACAAGAATCGCATTGAAACGTTTTAGCAATGAAGATGCACCGGCCGCGATGTAGTTTTAAATGATACATAAAGATGCATTTTATAAATATGATCCCATAAACAATATCCTCTTATTCCCTTATACTACAGACTGCCAAATTCGGGAGCAGATGGCCGTGTGTGAATTGTTCCAGTAAATTACTACTGCATGTACTCTGAGACGGAGGATCTCAGGTAGGATGTCGGGGTTCAAGAGAAACACTGCTAGGCTGAACAGGTTCTTTATTATGTCTCACTACCGCTTACATACAGTATGACCGAACTACGTAAGCACTGGCCTGAGGGCTGGAGTGTAGACTCCTGCTGCTCTCTGACGCTCGCAGGGTAGCCTGCTCGTAGTGTCGCCGGTCAGCTGGCCGAAGTGCACGCTGCGCAGGCAGCTCGGTGGTCGAGGTGTAGGCTGAGTGGAGCCTCAGGCGATGCAGCTGATGTGGGCCGAGCGGTAAGGCTCAGGCGTATATGGTGCAGTCAGGCGTCCGTGGCCTGGCTGTAGGAGGCTCGTAGGCAGGAGCTGATGCGTTGGCGGCGGCTGGTAGCAGCACGGCGCCCGCAGCTCGTAAGTCGCAGCCCGTAGGAAGAATCGTAGCCCGTAGGGAGAAGGTCAGCCCGTAGAGACAACCCCAGCGGGACAGTAGATAGGAAGTAGAATGTAGAATAATCACTAGGTGTAGCGGCAGCGTTGCGACCTCTAGGGAAAGTGACCGATTTAGATCGCGCACTCATCTTATATAGGTATAGGCCTATGAGTCACTGATTGACTGTGGCTCTGAACATTACCATATTTGGTAATATTGCGAACGCTCTGCGGCTAAGCTGGCGTTAAGCGCCTGCAAGATATTATAACGCAATACATAGAAGTATTACGTTACAACTCATTAATCGACGTTACACAAATTTCACCGCAGCGTTGTATAAAAACATCATGTAATTATAAGGCTGTTTGAACACTTTAGCAATTAAAACAAATATTTTGAAAACGAAAACACCGTAAATAGGATTACAATTTGAAGCGCTCAGATGGTTTTAACGTGAAATTATCCCTAGTATACTTTAAATTATTTCATGTATTCGTCTCAGTAACGTAACTGGGATCGAATGGCTTTGTCCCAGCTATACAGAGAAATAAAACCTTTTAAAATTGAAGTACTAAAGACATATTTAAAGGTTTATAAAAAGCATTCCACTAATGATGTCTCGGATATATATTAAAGAGAATTTCAAATGAAAGAATTTATTAGTGTACCAAGTGCTTCATAGACGTCGTAATGGTGCATAAATAATACAAAATGAAGTTTATTTAGAGAATGTGAGTTCTAAGACAATGTGGTTTTCCACATTGTGTCTTAGGAACTAAGAGAGAACTGCGGAGAAATGTATTGTGGCCATAATTTTTTTAATGAACACATTTTGTAGGAATTTCCTTTATTTATTAATTATATTTATGAGGCTCTAGCTGGTCCCGCTTAATAATTTTGATGAGCAAAAAAGATTTCAAAAGCTATGAGTTTGAAGTAACGTGATGTGTGAAAACTAGAGAAAAATAAAATTCTGATTCCTATTCCAGAGCTCAAACTCCCAGCCCTCAGTGCAGTGCTAAACAGGCTTCAACATATAATACGTACATTCAATGCACTTCCATTTACCCCTCCGGGGATAGACGCGCGTGAGTCACGATCTGTTTTCAACTTAAAATGGATGTGTTATCGCCTTTACGATACACCAAGTGTCGTTCGATGTCCAATGAGAAAATGTTCCGTTGTTCCTAGTTGATTGTTTCAGTTCTGGAAACTGTCTGCGATAACATGCCATGCTTCGAAGAAAATGCATCGAACCACATTATTACAAGCCTTGTTTCACGTTAAGAGAAAGATGTTTATGCAATAACTGGGTTGCAAGGTAACATAGAAAGTGCCGATGTTTTTTCTAAATGCTTTCAATAGGGCTTTTAAGATCTTACAGCAATACTATTTTTACTTGTGAATTATGAAAGTAAATACGAATATTTTGTGTTTGTACAGGCAATAAGTTAAGGTAGCACTTGAAGCACATTATACGATAGGAGTCGTTGAACGTGCAAGACTAGGAAATTCGGTCCTACTAACGGTGAGTGGCCACATGCAACGGTCGTGACAATATAATTAGTGTACAGTTCATGAGGCATTGTAATTTGCAATTATTAGTTATATATACTTATATTATATATAGATACTTTAAAAACGGTATATCACGCTTTAGTGGAGTCAAGATTAAGATACAGTATACAACTTTGGGGTAATAGTTTCAGATACAATAGGGACAGAGCAGTTATACTACAAAAAAGGGCAATCAGAACTATGATCCGAATTTCCCAAAGAGAATGGTGTAGGCAACACTTTCAAAGTCTTTCTTTACTAACAGTGCCTTGTTTATATATATTAGCCAATTTGAGCTATTTGTCAAAATACATCAATGAGTATGAAACCGAGGACGAAAGGTTAATGAGAGAAAACACAAGAAGAAAACATTTAAAAGAAACAATAAAACCTAATTTAAACATTGTACAACATTGTGTTCAGTATCAAATGATAAAACTATTTAACTATTTACCAACAGAATTCAAAACCCTAATCTATAATACTAGTACTTTTAAAAGAAAACTTAAGGCCTTCTTGTTAGAGCACAGCTACTACTCGGTATCAGAATTCATAGACTCCAACATAAGTAATTAAATTGTAATTTTAATTATTGTATTATTATGATGTTTTATTTATCTATTTTCAATTATTATTATTGTGATCTTTTTTTTTAACTACTTGACTTGAAATTTAATTGTGCTGCTGTGCTATGGTTTTTTTTTGATAAATTTATTTATTTTGTATTGATAATTTTGTTTTGACTTATTTTACTGACATTGATGAACTTTTATTTTTTGACAGTAATTAACTTTTTGACATTTTATTTTTATTGTGTACTTTTTAATCAATATTTTATGTGTTTTTATATTAACATTCAAACACAATTGTACTTATTGTTTGTGAATAAATAAAATTTTGTGTTGACTTCTTTTAATGACATAGATGAACTTTTATTTTTTTGACAGTAATTAACTTTTTGACATTTTATTTTTTTTGTGTACTTTTTAATGAATATTTTATGTGTATTTATATTAACATTCAAACACAATTGTACTTATTGTTTGTGAATAAATAAATGAAATTACAAAACTGAAGAGTTTGAACGTATTAAGCTCAGGAACTACGGGTTCGGTTTGAATAATTATGTTAGTGTTAGATAGCCATAGCCCATTTATCGAGGAAGGCCTATATGTAGCCTGTAGTACATATGATCACTCTATGAGCAAGGAGTGTGTACATAGCATGTGTACCTATGTAGCCCTAAATATTGCAGGTGTAACCGCGGGCTTCGCTAGTTGCAAAATAATCCTTATGTCTGCTTACACGTCCATCCCTTTTTTCTAACCTAGAATAGCCTATATACTTTTGGACTTTAAAAAAAAAATTAAATAAGATTCTATCCCAGAAAACCCCACAGTGTGGCGACCGCAAACACATCATTACCACGACACTGAATAATGGAATGAAACTACTTAGCAGCCCGTCCTTCCAATTTCCGACGCCGATATACATTGAGGCATATGTGGGGCTGTAAGGTTGTTTCATGAGGAAGTTGAGACGTAGTGTTCTCAGGTAAGTTGTCGGGGCTCGAATGAAAACACTGCTAGAAAGAACAGGTTTTTCAATTTCTTAGATGTTATAGATATAAGTTACTTGCCATACGCAAAAGCTTTAAAAATATTTATAATATTGGACAAAAGGATCACTAACAAGCGTTCTGTACCCTATTTGCGGCTAGAGCGGGTGGCCTATTCAATTAATTTTAAGCTAAAATGTTTTACTACGTTTTACAACAATTGGTTTATTTATCGTCTTAAAAACTACGATGTTATTTCACAATATATTTACTTTATTTTTCTTTCAAGAAACTTGTGCGATATCCACTCATCATTAGGGCATAGTTTCCTAAACTAAAAGCATTTGCAATGAAATCTAATAATATGATATCGTAAATCGACGAGCTATTGACAAAACCCAGCTGACACTCGTTCCAGACAAACGCCGGATATAAAAGCTGTTACATTTCATTATTCTTAAGGGCTAAACTAAGTTTAGGCAGAACGACCTTCGGCTAAAGTATAATATGTCTTTCGTTGTTGAAAGTATCGCAAGGTTTGGAGAATCGACCCCTAGATGACTTAACTGCAGCACCATCGCAAAAACTGTAACAAACGTTGATAATGTTGTCCGCGCTCGCTCAAGGGAATGCACGGAATAGGCCATTTACCAGGTCGGCGTCGACAACGTGACAATATTCCCAAGAATGTGCCCAATAATGGGAAATCACGATGAGCCTCGACGTCGCGTATTGATTCCAGAATACGTGCCCAGCTTTATGTGAATGGCCGTCGAGTTAATTTGTATTTTCACCGATCTAAATGCTTTTTGAACGTGACAGTTGTGGTTACAGGGAGTTTACGAGCACGCAGAGGTAGAGATGACCGCTTAATAAATTATCATTTTGTAATGCTGGTCTTGTTAGACAAAAGGTTATTTCGTGCTAGCGTGCTCTGTTAAGTTGTTATTACATAGAAATGCATAACAAATATGTTACGAGATTTTAAGGTTGGAAACTTGCTTCAATTTGCAGGAGAGCAAAAAACAAGATCGTTTAACATGTAACGTATAAAATGTCTTTCTATTTTAGTGGCAGCTCCAGAATGAATTTTCAGATATCCTTAAGTGGCCGTAAGAATAGGTGAGACCGTGATTTGTTTAATGTCACGTCATTATAGATTTTATAACGGAGATTTTGCGACTTTTAAAGCCCCAACAGACGACCTAGAAATATGCCTACAGCGACGCTTATAAAACTGTGTGTCATTAAATTGTACATCGCTAAAGTCAGGGTTGTCAGACGGTCCTAAAGGATATTATAAATAATATTTTTGTCTTGAAATCCTTTGGGATGTCATTCGTGAAAGTTTCGGATCATATGTTAGCTTGAGAGGTTTTTATTGTACTTTTGCTTTCTGTTTCACAGAAAAGGAAGGATTTGAATGGTTTTGTGTGTAAATGACACTGAAATATAAAATGATGATATATTAAATAAAATAATTCAAATGAATTGAATGAATATCTAAGTATAAAAGTTTTTCTTTTTTATTTAAAAATACAATCTTCTCTTTCGTTGTATTTATGTGATTATTGTGTATTACATATCTTGAAAATAGAAGACGAAATGCCAACTGTTTCACGTAAAACATGTTCGGCTTGTGATCCCAATAAGAAACGAAAAATATTTCATCTATGTTTTATCTGTAAAAAAACCAATCTGTGTGAAATGTTCTAGCAAAATGTGCAAAAATTGTCGTGAAAATTGTAAGTCTTTACCCCCTGCAATTTTATCAAAGTTTTGACTTTTTTAATGCTTTTCTTTCTTTATGTCATTAAAATATTATTATATTCTTTATAGAAAGTCCAAATTTGATGTAATATTTTGTTCCTATGTTGATAGATCTCATTATGTAAGCATATTTTTAGTAAAAACGTGCCAGCAATTTAATTGTTCACATTTATGAGAAGAATATATTTTGTTATTCTTTCTTTTTTCACTTAGATAAATAATTTCATATATATTAAAGAGTTTTATTATTTTTTCTTATAATAAAACCTTAATATCCTAAGAAAACTCATGTGTATCTGATGCGGTCACTGTTACCGTGCGCAGGTGGTTACGTGACTGAAATAGGGGTCAGGTGGTTAAGGGTTAATGTGAAGTGACAACTTCTGAAAAGTTTCTGGTTGCAGATGAATATCTCATCATCATCATTAGTCCTGTATATAAACTGTCCACCTGCTGGCCAACTGCAGTGTGGCAGACGTCACATGTCTTCTGTGAACACGAGTGAGGAACTCTCAGATATGCAGATTTCTTCACTTTTTTCCTTTGCGTCTTAGCAAGCGGTAATTTTAGTAACAATTTAATACGCAATTTACTTTTAGAAGTCAGTGGTGCGCGTTATTGTTTTAAACTCTCTGCGTAGCGGCCTGTTAGTCTCTCTACTAGCCAAGTAACAAGTATTTGTCACAAAATTCTAGAAGTTTCGTGAACCCTAGGTGAATCATCTTTGTGTTCGTCATGGTTGGCAGTGGCACGTGTGCGTTATGCTGGCGTATTTTAATTGAGGCACAATTATGTTTGACTGTCTTTTGTACGATGTAGGCGAGAAGTCACGGCGTCAGAACAATAGCTTCTCCACTGCAGGTTTTGTACGGAGACTTCGTAGAGCGATTGCGACTTTTGAAAATACCAAGTTGTTCAACAATTTAGTACACAGTCTTACAACTTTCAAAATCATATTTTAACTGCCAACAAATAAAATTTTAATGTGTGTGTTTGCATACTTTCTGACTTAAATTGATAACTTACATACATACACGTGCATGTCGGTTTTCTTTTCGTTATACGACTTATCTAAGTAGGTTTCACAAAAAAAGCTATAATTGCGTTCTATTTACCCTATTGGCGATGCAAACATTATCCGCGCGGCTCTAGCGGCGAATTTGGAAGTTGTCCGGGTACGATACATTTGACAGCTTTCAATACAACTTTACTTCGAGGTTATAGTGGCAAATATATTGAGAGCTTTCAAAGTGTCGTAACCGTACAAGTCGCTAGTTAGAATCTGCATCGCCAATATGTATACTATACTTGACATCTACTACAAATTTTCCAAAAAAAAATACAAACAAAGCGTGTGATTGAGTGCAAAATCCAGAAATACGTGAGACAATCTTACAAGTGAAATGGTATGACGTCGCGAATTCACGCAAGAAAGACAAATGTAATAAGAATGACTACGCAAAGATGTTTGACAGTGTTGCGTATCTCGCATTTTAGCCCGCTCCTCTGAAAAGTACAATAATTACGCTTCTGATTTCCTAGTTTTGTCATAACATTACTAGTTTTAAAAGTACATCATATTGACCTCGTACGAAATAGCAATATGCAAATGCTATTTTAATTTTTGAAAGACAGCTGCGACACTATGTATACCTAGGTACATATTGTATTGCGATGAACTTTTAAACATTCAACCAAAGGACACTAGGACTAGCTTGACTAGATACAAAAAGAATAAGGAATCGCACAAAGTGTCGATTCGTATGAGGAGCGAACCCATAACACCCGTTGCAGTGCTAAATGGCGAAGAGACTAACTACGGAATTCAATATTCGATCTATAGATAGATCTGTAGATTTTAGATTCGTTTTTGACATAAGCTCCATACAAAATATGTCAAACACGAATCTCGAATCTCAAAATCCATGTATGGATCGAATATTGAAAATGGCTAGACACAACGGCCGAGCCCATTGGGCGTGCGCGTTACTCGTGCGGGCACCCGCTGTGTGCCCGGTGTGAGTTCGGCGTTCACTCTGAACAGACGCCATCGGGCGCACGCTTTGCGGCCTAATGTCTAGGAGGCCTATGTCCACGCGGCTAAAAATACAAAATATTTTCAAGCAATTATTAAAACCCGATAACAGACAGTCAATGCCTTGCGTGGTGTGATATAAGAACGAAGAATTGTCATTTCCAATATTCGTGAACATAGATACAATCTGTATCAAAACAAAATTACCCTACACAATACATACATTGCTTCAAGTAAATGTCGCACATAAACCAGCTTAAATAAATTTAATATACATTTTATATAATAAATTGGCTGTCTACAGCCTCCTTGAGCCTATTAACTTCGGAAGACTGAACCAACAAAAGGTCATAGGGCATATCTGACCCGCTTTGCGAACAGTAGCGGACATTAACCAAAATAATTTTAAACAAAGGGGAATAATATGACCTTTCATTGCATATAATTGTTGGATTAAAACTCGTCGGATAAAAATGTACAGGATCCTTTAAAAAATAAACCAAACGGTATCAAAGGTTTTTATTTCATCTTATAAAGGTATAAAAATAATATCGAAATGAGCTAATATTTAGAGATATGTTATATGCTGTCTCTTTTGCTCATTGAACAGGTTTTTTTTCGCATATTAAATATCTGCGCCCATATCGCTAGCACTGTTTATTATCTGTCTTGGGCCATACACCAGGAAGCAACAGACGCACCCGCTGCCTTTTTAAATGATCTTATGATTGCTTTGGATCAAATTAAATAAAAAATATTTTAATGAATTAGTATTTTATTTTTCTTACCTATATCAATTAATTAGCGGACGCCCGCGACTTCGTCGGCCTCATTTAGTGATCCCGCGGGAATATCGAAATAAAAAGTAGCTTATAACTTTTCTCATGAATGTGGCTATCACACACAAAAAGATTTTTCAAATCGGATCAGTAGTTTCAGAGATAAAGAGTATGGGTATATACATAGATAACACTTGAATTTTTTGAGATTCCCTTAGCTCACATTAATGCGACTAATGCCATAGTAAATGAGAGCCATAGATGAATACACTCTGCTATATTTCGTTTGTGTCCGCCATGGGTATGGTTTCCATACTAAGGTGCCCATTAACCTTTAAATTGGTTTTTAGATGATTCTGATACGTTTCATTTATTGGTTACAGAGCAAATATTTATAAGCGTTGTCGAGTTTTTATATGCATAACATACACGTATGCTAGGTTCGAGCAGATATAAATATTTAAAATACATTAAGATAAAAATTATTTATACTTTGGGCAATATTAAGGTGCGGTGTAATATAAAGTTCGACGAACAAGGTATATCTTGGATAACAAATTGAAATTAGGTCACAAATATATTTAACCCCTTACCGCATACGAAGCCATTGGTGGTTTCTAAAGTTTGTTATTTTTTCCAACATAACTAAAATTTGAATTATAGCAAAATTAATTGTAACTTATGAAGAATTTTTCGATAAAACCATGTAATTTTTTTGTGCGTGGTAAGTCATCAGTGTCAAATTATTTGATGTTATTTCATGACAGGGCTGCTGGCCCTGTCATGAATGTAATGCTATAATAACAAGCAGAACTGGTTCAAAGATTTTGAAAAATTGAAACAACTGTGCATGCGAAGCCAGATATGGCTCATATAATTTCAACTTGAATGCATACGAGTCCCAGATATGGCTTCGTATATTTTTTTATTTGTCTAATTTATGTTCACAAAAGATCATTAAACATGTTTTCACCAAAAATATTTTTTGTAACTTCCTTCATAATTCATGCAATAAGGGGTTAAGGCAAGTTTGAGGCAAAGGTGAAAATTTGGTGTCACTGTGTATTCACATTTGAATTATTAGCCATAAACAATTAAATAGCACATACTTACCGAATTAATCAATGAAGCGTTAGCTTTTTAAAGGATTTCAAATAATATTTCAAAAGTATGTTAACCTCGATTTGCGTAAACTCGCTGATACGGCAAGTCGAAGGACACCGTGGCAGTTTTTATAAGTTGATCCTTAGCCGCTGCAGAGGAAAGTCTCCGAAATGCTCACCACCTGTCCCAAAGTCAAACGTAATTAGCGACAGCAAAAAATATCTGCATTTCAACATTGTAACATAAGGCGGAGGTGTATTACACACCCACTTTTCGCCAGTTATGTTTCGGTCCCAATGTAATAGGGGGCGTGACCATTGCCATCTTCCGGGCACATTATTAAGCGAGCGATAATTAACATTTTTAATACACACATATTTTCGAAAAGTCAGAGGTGTGTGCCCGGGAAACTAACTGGGGATCGAACCCGAGACCATCGTCTCGGCAGTCCGCTACGTACACCACGGGGCTACCAATAGTTGTAGGGCCATTAAAATTGTCTCATCAAATTTCAAAGCAGAAATTATAAAAAATATCTACTCACAAGAGGTTTGATTATTTTCACACCAAGATTAACACAGATTTCGTATAAAAGAAATCTGAGAACATTAATCATCGTTCGCTCATACAATCACAGTCTTATCTATCAACTAAATATTATATTATAAAGCTGTCAACTTTTATTAAGAACTCTCTAGAGTTTAATTACAAAATAAAGACGAGATTAAAATCTTACCTAAGAGACAAGGATCATATAACGAGCATAGAGTATTAATTAAGGCCAACATAAATATTTTAACATGCTAGAAGGATCTCCCGACCATAAATCAAAAACTGAAACGAAAACATACGAAATACTTCACATCATAATTATCTCGTCCTTATGAGTATCATATTTATTATCATGAGAACTTTACTGGCCGGATATTATGTTTATCTTCTGAGCAGTGTTTTTTCAAACTTCTTCACAGTAATATACTGTGACCCCCTAATTCCGGATTTCCTCATACCAGAGAAGTCATAACGTAATAAGATACGTAGTGTCGTGAGGGAGGAGCTTTTTTAAAAGCAGACACAGATTTTCCTTTTAATGCTACGCGCTCCGCCGATCCACACTTTGATAAACACTGCTTTGGATTTACTAAACGAAGCCTAAATAGCGGTTATAACTACCTTTACTGACACGTGTATAAGTTGATAAAACAGTACTTAGAACAGCGAATTAAGGTTAAAAAGACTTCTTGATTCTTCAAGACTAGTTAGTAAGTCTCATTTTTACATGTGTGATATCTCACAGTCGAAATTTGGCTTCACTTACACATGATTTGAAGGACAGTTATCAAGTCACAACTAGTAGCTTTTTTGTTACAAAGCATATAGCTGATTACAGTCGTTTTATCTCAGCGTGTACGTATAATGTACGTATACACTGAGTAATATACGTATTTTTTTCTCAGCTTCATTAGCTACTGTCAGTTTATGATCAGCTATTGTTTTAAATTCTCTTTTTTTTCCATTGTGTTCTTATCAGATCTACAATGATATCATTCCATTTTTAGCCTACAATAAACTCTAAAAGTGACCAATAACTGATCAACCAAGCGCGTGCTCTATAGTTATTAATTTCATATATTCAACTGTAAAAATACTCAAATTTTACACAGAGTTAGGTATATCTTCATCTGACGTTCAATTGTAACTCATAATAAAACAGAAGAGCACTAAAGAAACCGTAAAAATTTTATAAGCACGCAAATATGATTTAATCAAAACTTGAAAAATATTAGAAATATCTATTTAACATAACAAACTTACAGCTTACTTACCTCAGCCGAACTAAATTAAAAAAACAGTAAATTTAAAGTACCAAAATCATAGCAGCAGCCGTTAAATTAATATCGAAATAGAAATTGAGTCAACTGCTGTTCAAAGTATTAAAGACCGTTAAGGAATTAATTTTAATTTCGTTACCACCAACTTAAGATTGAGGAACAAAGCTCTGACAAAACTTAAATTAGAATACACGGCAAGATAATATCTTTGCAAACTCGAGTCGTACGTAAAAGAGCTTCTTTAAACTCAAATATAATGTGGGCATTTTAATTAGATCATTTAAGTTTGACCAATAATATTGATCACGTATTTCGAGAAGTTGGAGAAGTTAGAAGGCGTGCTCTTAGTTTTATCGGATTTTGCGGTTAAATTATTAGTAGCCACAACTAAGCTTCACTATTTGTCATTTTCGCTATTTGATTTATGCAAAACTCTAAAATGCATTGTAATATGAGACATAGATGCGGAGATATGTGAGTGACTGAAATTCAGTCTATGTGGGCAGCCTTAAGAAAGTCCTATGTCCACCAGAAGATGTCTTTAGATATGTATCATCAATATGAGAGATGGTCTCCGCAGTGGGCAACGGACAAAGTATCGTTTTGACCATTGATACTATAAAAACTTACATTTTATTTTGAATAAATTGCCCCTAGTCTAAAATATTTGCCAGTCGTGAGTCATTTGTCTTCATTACTCAGTAACACATATAAGGCTACACGCCTATATCATCGATTATCGCTATTGCTTTGGGCTGCATACATGCTTTGGGCGTTTATGAACGGTCAGACGGTGCCAAAAGAGGCGCGATTGGCGGTTCACAATGGAGTGCTTGTCCCCACGTTGATGTATGGAAGTGAGAGCTGGGTTTGGCAGAAAAAGCATGAAAGTAGAATTAACGCAGTTGAGATGCGATCACTGCGTAGTATGTGTGGGGTAAGACTGATTGATAGAATTCCGAATGCAACTATACGAAAGAGCAGTGGACTGAAAGAAGATGTGGTGACAAGGATTGAGAAAGGAATGCTTAGGTGGTTTGGACACGTGGAGAGAATGAGTGAAGAAAGAATGACGAATCAGATATATAAGGCAAATGTGTGTGGGCAAGTCGGTCGCGGCAGACCTCGGCGGACATTCGTCGACCAAATTGGAGACATCCTAAGAAACGGAAAGGTCCGAAGTACCCGAAACCGGCGAGCATGTATGAAAAGAGTAATGAGTGTAGAGGAAGCGCGTGAGGTTTGTAAGGATAGGAGCAAGTGGCGTTCTGTTGTCTCTGCCTACCCCGACGGGAAAAAGGCGTGAGTATATGTATGTATGTATGCATACTATATTCATATTTCCTTCTTTTTTCTTGGGCACCATGTTACTAAAGATATCTATGAAGTCAATATTTTATATCAATATATGTATTTTTTACCAATCAATTCGCGATATTTTTTTTTCATCAAATAACCAGATCGGTAAAGATCGCTCTTTTACAGATCTTAGACTATGAGAATTGAAAAAAAAATATAAGTTGCTTCGCACATGACGTGTATATTTATTGAACCAAAACCGATATTGCCGTAGAGGTATGAGGCTTAATGAACCAAACAAAAGGAAGAATAGGCTCAAGAAAACTTAAATCTCGCGGGATACGTATCTGCCTCAGAAGATACTTTAAGTTCATAATATTTATACGTCTTAGCAATGAAGACGCACCGGCTGCGTTGCCATTCAAAGTAACACATAAAGTAAAATTTTATAAATATGATCCCAACAATATCCTTGTATTGTCTTATACCACAGTCTGCCAAATTCGGAAGCAGATGGCTGTGTGTGAATTGTTCCATTAAATTACTTCTGCATGTACTCATTAATTCGACGTTACACAAATTTCACCGCAGTGTTGTATAAAAACATCATCATCAAGCTGTTTAAACACTTTAGCAATTAAAACAACCATTTTGAAAACGAAAACACCGTAAATAGGATTACATTTTGAAGCGCTCAGATGGTTTTAACGTGAAATTATCCCGTATACTTTAAATTATTTCATGTATTTGTCGCAGTAACGTAACTGTAGGGGATTGTATGATTTTGTCCCAGCTATACAAAGAAATAAAACCTTTTAAATGAAAGAACTAAAGACATATTTAAAGGTTTACAAAAAGCATTCCACTAATGATATCTCGGCTATTTAAAGAGAATTTCAAATGATACAGTTTATTAGTGTACCGAGTGCTTTATAGATGTCGTAATGGTGCTTAAATAATACAAAACGAAATTTATTGTTTATTTAGAGAATGTGGGTTCTAAGATAATGTGGCTTTTCACATTGTTTCCAAGGAACTAAGAGAGAACTGCGGAGAAACGTACGGTGACCATAATTTTTAAAACTAAACATTTTTCTTGGGTATATATTTAGGAATTATACTATTTGTGACGCTCTACCTGGTCCCGCTTAGTAATTGCATTGACGCTTATCATTGCAGAAGACCGAACTTTAGTTCGATCAAAGTTAACTTACTTAATTTGTTTAGTCACAGTTAAGTTGTTGTCTGGTGTATCAACTTTAAACAGCCTGAAAAGTTGATTGGAAGACTTTAACTTTCTCTTGACAATGGAGTTGGTATATTTTTGTTTTACCAGTCGTAATATTTTCGACTTATAATAGGTACAAACACTTGTATCACAGAAATCTTGAACGATCTACTAAATTCCGTATCGCGACCTGTCTTCGTTTAGGTGCTCCGTGTGTTTCTCCGTAACGATGTCATTGTGGAGAAGACGTCGATAGCCTCGGACACCATGTGCAATCCTGCAGCAGAAGCACTGGTAGAATTCCCCGTCACGCCCATCTGAATGACATAATCCGTGGTGCTCTTGTCGCGTCTGGCGTACCAGCTGTACTTGAACCAAATGGTTTGGTACGCGACGACGGTAAGAGACCTGATGGTATGTCATTGTTGCCTTGGAAAATGGGTAGGCTTTTGGTGTGGGACGCAACCTGCGTAGATACCCTAGCGCTATCACATGTTCCAAGCACGGGAGGCCATGCTGGCGCTGCTGCTGCAATTGCGGAAACCCTCAAACGGCGCAAATACAGTAATTTAGTGAGTAATTACGTGTTTAAGCCATTTGGGGTGGAAACATCTCTCATGGGGTACGAGCGCTCATTCACTATTCCAAGAAATTTCTAAACGGTTAATCGACGTCTCACGTGACTAGAAGGCTGGTTTATTCTTTGCTCACAAAATCAGCATTGCCATCCAGCGTGGTAATGTTGTCAGCCTTCTGGGCACGTTACCCGATGACATTGGTGCGGAGGCATTTTACGACGCCTAAACCTTGTAAATATTTTCAAATTTAATTTCTTTTTACGGTTTTTGTACATATACTACTTAGACATTAAGATTAGATTAAGCTTCATATAGATTATAAAACTATGTTTCTTTGATGTATATAAATACAATTAATTAATTAGAGTCGAAAAAACTATAATATAGTGAATCATATAAAGTGTTATCCCGTGCTCAAACATATGGGACAAATACCCACAGCTTTATCCACTGCGTTATCCTAAAGTAAATTTGAACGCACTATTAAAAAAGGAAAAAAATAAAAAAGAAAGGATAGGTTTCAAAAGCTCTTTGGATATTATGAGTCGCAAATCGTATAATGACATTTTTAAGTAACATGTGTGAAAGCTAGACAAGTAAATAAAATTCTGATTCCCATTCCAGAGCTCAAACCCACAGTAGTAAGTGGAGTGCTAAAAAGGCTTGCACTTAAAATACTAAGCCATTCGTACATTCAATGCACTTCCATTTATCCCTCCGGGGATATACGCGCGTGAGTCACGAAGTGTTTTAAACTTAAAGTCGATGTGTTCTCGCCTTTACGATACACCAAGTGTCGTTCGATGTCCCATGAGAAAATGTTCCGTCGTTCCGAGTTGATTGTTTCAGTGTCTATAAACTGTCTGCGACAACTTACCGTGGGATTAGCTTCGAAGAAAATGCATCGCAACACATAATTACAAGCCTTATTCCAGAGTTTATATTGTTACAATAATTGAATGTTCATTAGTCGTAAATTCAACGGTCCAACTAGCAAAAAAGGCGACATAAAATTACTGTAATAATATCATAAGGGATTAGTTCATGAGGTGTTATAGTTTGCACTTATTAATTTCATTATCTATACCAATATTATAAAGCTGTTAAGTTTGTTTGAGTTTTTGAATGTTTGGTTTTGATGCACTTACCTCAGGAACTACAATTCAATTTATATAAGTGATTTAGTGTTAGATAGCCCATTTATCGAGAAAGGCTACATATCATCACGCTATGAGCCAGGAGTGTGGAGCGGTTGCCCTTAATATTGCGGGTGTAACCGCGGGCTCAGCTAGTTGTACAATAATGCTTGCGTGTCTGCCTCCACGTCCACGTCTAACCTGTAACCTATCGTAGCAAACGTACTTTTCTCCGTTCTCCGTCCCAGAAAAAGCCGCAGTGTGGCGACCGCATACACATCATTACCACCACACTGCAACCGTGAGATAATGGAGTGAAACTACTTAGCAGCCCGTGCTCCTTCCAATTTCCGACGCCATATACACTGAGGCACATGTGAGGCTGTAAAGTTGTTTCATAAGGAAGTAAACTCATTTCTTTATCACCTATGCGCGGTACTTCTCTACCTGGGCTGCAAAGCGTATGATGTGTTATTGTTTGATGTTTACATGCGTTGAACTTGCCTTAATAAACAATGCCGAAATAAACAACGCCGTTTTCTTCTCGAGAGGCGCCTGTTAAAACGATGTGAAGTAACTATGCAACGCGTATAATCTGTGAACTATAATGGTTCTTCGGAAAAGCGCTTTTCGTACGCGTAAATGGTTTATTCTGTAAGCAAGAAACATCAATATCGTCGCATTTATTCGTATATCGCTACTACCGAAAGCAAAATACGTAAATATCATAAAATAGACACTACAAACCATGGCTAAATCCGTATACAAGTATAATTTCGGGATAGAATACATTTTCAAGTATTTTCAGCAAAGTTTTATGGCCGGATTGGTGACAACGGGAAACCAAAAGTCTAATCAACTTAAATTAGTTAATAAATCTATTGTTTCTAAGCTCGAATATTTATAAGCTCGAGCCATGAATTTGTACTATGGACACGATTTTGTTTCGTCTCATGGTTTATTTTAATTAGAATGCTATGTTAGAATGATGAGCTATTGGTAATACAACATCTTTCTAGATAGGTACAATTATCTAGAAAGATATTTGTGCACATTGTTCGCGAGTTATTAGAGTTCCTTGTACCTAATTATTTTGAGTTTGATTATTTGTTTTTCAAACATCTATCTATACTTAATACAATAAAGCTGAAGTGTTAGTTTGGTTGAACGCGCTAATCTCAAGAATTTTAATAATTATAATTAGATTTGAATAATTATTTTTGTGTTGGATAGCCCATTTATCGAGAAAGGCAGTAAATATTACATTACGCTACAAGAGTGGGGAGCGGATCAGTAGAGACTAAATTATAAAAAATTGAGGCAATTATAAAATAAAAATATAATATTTGATTTTGCGGATTGTATACTCTACTACTACAAACAGGTGAATGATGATGCAAACATTTGGAGTATTAGTAACTAATTAGGCTCTACGAAGGCACCAAAACTGAACTATTTATGCATCTAATTAATTAAACGAAAAAGAGCTACATTCTTTTTCAAGCCGCATTCCGGTAAATTTAAAATCTCTACAGCTTAATTGCATCCAAGTTTTTTACTGCGGTATGTAACAAAAAGGGGGCATAGGGTTCCCACCAAGAACTGACGGTCCCAAGCCAACCTCACCCGCAAGTGATGCACCTGCCGATCAACGGATGAGGCTCTGGCAGACAAAATATCCCGATAAGCGGCAATAGGCTCGCCACCTATTACGTGGGATCAAAACACTGGCGAAAAGTGGGCGTTTAATATGCCTCTGCCTACCCCTTCGGGGAAACAGGCGTGAGTCTATGTATGTATGTAATGTGTGTGTATATAACAAAAACGAAAAAGGTGAAATTCTGGCAACCAGTACGCTAATTGCGCTCTTTATTTCGTGAAAGATTTGGTTCGAGCTAAATACATAATGGGGCCCAAAGGAAGTTTTATTTGGAGTATTGTACTTCACAATACTCCACATATGCAATAACCAGTTGAATGTGGACGTCTCCTGAAGTCCTGAGCCCCTGTTTATTCTGGAATGGCGACTTGGGTTCGTTTATGGCCACAATAAAACGGTCACTCATAAAACTTTAGGTTTACGCCGTTTGCTTCTACTTTACAAACCGTACTAAACATAATGAGGCTTGTGTTCCACTATACTGTTTAAGATATTAAGGGATAATACCTATAATTTTATAGTTATTCTAGTTTCTGTTTATTAAGTCCTTTTATTTCAAGCCAGTTTTAAATTGTATTGTTTTGTTTTAGAATCCCACACCACACACACACCGTTACAGTTACTAACTCTATTCGGTCTGATACGGATAACCGTACGGAATGTACGTGTAAGTCGTAATGGTTTTTTTTTTAAATATTATTTCATAAATTTTCTGGCAACAATTTTATTTGATATCATTAGTGCAATATACTAATCTTTCTTAATTTAGCATTGCTATCCCTTTGGGTTTCGAATGGCAGTCAGTCTGTGGTAAAGCTAATATTCTGTAAGCGGACCTTGGCCTTCAAAGCGAAAGTCTTGATGCAACTGAAGTAATGCTATGATGGTGATAATTAACGAAGTGTACGACGATGAATTGGCATCTCACTTAAAACGCATATAAATAATAAAAAGATACATCAAAATTACCTACAAATACTAACTCGAATATCTCCCATCCAGAATATAACATAGACAAAAGGAAACCTATGATATCAAACCCTTTCATCAAGAACATAATATAGAAACGACCTAAACTCATATTCAAAGAGACTGATACAATCTTATTGAAATACTGATTCACGTACAGGTAATTAACTCAGTAATCTACTATCCGATAAAATTATAGCACAACATATTTTAGATAGCTTTAAACTCAGTTGGAGCAACGCCCGATTACCACATAACAACTTTGCGTCGCAGACGACATCGTATTAACGTCGCCAACAACTGAACTAAACTTGTTAGCAGGAAAATATCTGAAACAAATAAGCGATGTAACTGAAAAAAATAACAAAACGTATATAGATATAACGAAATTGAATTTCATTGAAAAGATCCGGACAAAGATTCTATAGATTCCCCGGGGTTGGATTTAGAGGAATGCTTAAAGTGGCTTACGGTTCGCGATTGCGTGCGATAGGCAAATCCCACTTTCGTCTGGTGTGGCAATATAAAATGTTCCTAAATACGGACACATCGGCTGCGAACACACGGTGCAGATTAGCAGCATTCATCTGGAGCTTGGTTCATTACTATAATTGGATGGTGCAGTGATTTATGTTTCGGTATGCACATCGCATTGCGACTCAAATAACTTACGTTGGTATTCTTAAGTCAGGTGAGAATCTATAAACTATCTGAAAAGTAATTTTGGATATCTAGTAAAATAAAATTTGTCACGTGATAATGAACGATGGCAACTCTTCTTGGCAACTCACAGCAGTACCGCCTGTTTAGGCGTAACGGCTTAAGCGACTGCCAAATACCTGAAGCTGTGGATTTAATTCATTCTCGGAACAACACCGTATGGCCCACAAACTGCTGTTTCGAGTCTAGATGTTCTGTAGGTATTTTAATTTGTGTAAAGTCGCCCGTCATCGGGATTTTTTCTAGTATGGCAGTTACTTATTCTACTTACAAAAGATAACAATTAAAGTTGACTGACTGTTAATGAGTCTCACATTAGCAACAACGTCTACGTCCTACGTCGTGTCAATAAAATCGCGTTAGCCATATTCTGTAGTCACAGTTTTAAATTGACATCCGTGGAAACAAATTTCTATAACCCTTGGGTTTCATTATTGCGTGTTACTTTGCTCACGACCAAGACCTCAGCATAAATTTGTTTTAAAAGCCTGTTCTCGTAGTATGTACCTACACTTAGACATGCACTTACAGTTGATATCCCAGAAGAATCGATAGATTAAAGAAACAGCTTCTAAAGAAGTCATCATTACTTTCTTCGGATATATCTAAAAAGAAACCTACAAGCGGATTCCGAGCGTGAGTCTTAGATCGCAACCAGGACAGCGCTAGGATGCTGATGATATAGGAACCTTGATGTTGCCACCCTATCCTGAAAGTTGATAACATACATTCAAGATATTTGATAATATATTGATTATATAAATGATTGCTTGCACTGAGAAAGCGATCATTTATATTATTCCTACATTAAAATCAATTTTGGCTAACCAAAATTACGCACTATCGAGCAGTCATTTGAATCCATATCTATCTAATAGTATTGGATTGCTTCCAAATCTCTCTGAACCACCGAAAGCCTTATTTAGTACCAGTTTCAGACAATGGAGACATGACTTAAGATATCCACTGGAAGTTAGTCTATTTAATAACTGTACGAAGGAGTCTGGTCTAAATTGTAGGTAGTGAGAACGAGATAGAAATATACACTGTGAATAGCGTTGTCTCATTCTGTTGCAAGAGTTGTCGTAGATTCAAACCAGAGTATTATATTCAACGTGACTAAAACATTCCAACCAAATTCCACTGTAACTGGCATTTCCTTTACTTTCACGAATTTATTATTCAAATTATATCTTAAATTCAATGCCTGTATCAAAATGATTGGCATTTTTTATTGAAATAGGTTAAATTAATTTGATTACTGTATTATGATATTTAATAAGTTAGGTACATGCTATATTATATTCCAAAGTCATCATTATGTTTAATAGTGGTTAGACAAATCATTGTCTACCAATGTGCAAAACGAAACTTTTGTATTGACTCACAAATCATTCGGGGCGAGTTAGACTTTAGGTTTCTAAACCTATGCTTTATTTCTACCTAATAGTACCTTTTAATGTCTACTTGTGTATAGTCTTACATAGGTGCCTTAAAACACAACAACGGTAGGAGGTCTTCTTTAAAAAA
Organism: Euclidia mi; assembly: GCA_944739405.2. NCBI lineage: Eukaryota > Metazoa > Arthropoda > Insecta > Lepidoptera > Erebidae > Euclidia > Euclidia mi. Next base: position 76,635,763 of record OX123186.2, on the reverse strand, counting down.
ATATGTCCGTTACGTAGGATCAAAACGAAAAGTATAATAAAACACAAGTAGTTTAATTTCAAGACTCGTTAAAACAAAAACGCCCACTGTGTCGCAAATTACGACGGCGGATTTTCTTACTTGCACCCATTTTTCCCCATAAGGTAGAGCCAGCCAGCTGAATTCCTTAATGTTCAGCACAAACAGTTGAAAATAATTAAATGAGTTATAATACGCCATTAATCCTTGTAAATACACATGTGGCGCAAAATTAATTAATATAAAACCGTGTACGAAATAATTCTGTATTGTATAGGAATTTCTGGTTATCTCTTATATCAAGGGTGCCCATAAATTACAGGCCGGTATTAATCGGCTTGCGTGTGCGTTATTCCCTAATAGTCGTAAGGCATGTTTCTAAAGAGTTACATAGTTATCGCGATATTGACATCGGGCAGCAGTTTCTGCCTTGCTATCTTGTTATATTTTGTCGCATTTGGCTAAACTTCAATATTGCCCGCGGTAATATTGAAGTTTAGCCAAATGCGACAAACTAACTACTGCCTCATAGCATGATGTCATGTAGCTTATATAAGTTACACTAGCTACGTCTAGTCTCCAAAGACTAATGCGTGAACTCCCATTTTAAATATTAGTTTCGTTGCTGTGTTAAACTGTGACCGAATAAGCAATACTGTTCAGGGATTCTTACGTTCTAATCATGTTATGGTCAGAAAGAGTGCCAACCTAATTACGACCTTCACATGCTAGAGGAGGAGCGTCACGTATTTCGAATGCGTATCACTAACTCATTTTGTCCTAGTATTATCCCGTTGCATCCAAAACTTTCGCCTTTGAAACCAGAGTCCGCTTGCTAGTCTAAACAGATATGTTCGAATATCAGCTTTTCCACAGAGCGACTATGTGGCTAAGAACAGTGTCCGTTTATTTTAACTATAACGACTGTCAAAGATCTTTATGGCAGTCTAAGAACCGTTGCCCAGATGCAGAAAAAATTAAAAGTGTTCATATTGCAATCCCGATCGGAAATGAATATTAGAATGCAAGTAAGAAGTCGAACAAATTTGAATTTGACTTCTTACTTAATCCCAATCATCATTTTACGCCACCACATTACCCTTACAAATTATTAAATTCTTAAGAGTCGTTCTTAACGATTAATACCTAGACTATAACGTTTAGGAAGGTAAAATATTGTTACGAATTGAAAATAACGCCATCTATCAGTGAATGGGAGAACTACATGAGATTAGATGTATCGGTTGTTTAAGTCTGTTTCATCTATCCTCTAATAGATGGCGTTGGTGTAAATAGAACATTTACGCGACATCTAGAAACACGTTACACGTTTCCAGAAATTTCGTGAGTCGTCTCGAAAAGTCTAGTGATGTTATCCGGCCAGTATAAATAGAGGGCGAGCGAACGGAACGGACAGTTCAATTGAATACGGAAAGCGATCAACATCAAGCGAAGAAAGTAATTCGTAAGTGTTTAGTGTTGTACTAGTGGTGTGAATAGTGTGTTTTATTAGTGTTGGAAAATTAAGTGTGTGTATCTAGTGTATTGTGTTAGTGAATAAAGTACAGTTTTTCTGGCATAGTGTTATAATTTATCGTCGAACCCCAGCTCGTAACAAATTGGTGTCAGAAGAAAGGGATAAATTATGCCGGTTATGCCGAAGGAAGAAACTGAAGGTGTGCGTACCAGGAACCAGCGCCAGCAAGACCTGGACCAGAGACGCTTCGGAGACGTTCCTTCTCCATCGCCTGGTGGACCAGGCGACTCCGCGGCTGCAGTGGAGCCTGCAAGCGCTACACACTCCGTGACGGTGCCCGACATCGCGGCTCTGATGGCGTTCATGCAGGAGCAGGCCCGCCGTCAGGAGGAGCAGGCTCGCCGTCAGGAGGAGCAAGCTCGCCGTCAAGAGGAGCACGCGCGCCGTCAGGAGGAGCAGGCTCGCCGTCAAGAGGAGCACGCGCGCCGCCTGGAGGAACAGCTACAGCGCGACAAGGAGGAGCAGGCTCGCCGTCAAGAGGAGCACGCGCGCCGCCTAGAAGAACAGCTCCAGCGCGACAAGGAGGAGCACGCGCGCCGCCTAGAGGAGCAGGTGGTGCTCATGAAGGACCTCAGCGCCGCAGTGGGGAAGGACTTGAAGGCGGTCAAGGAGGAACTCCAGCAGCACGAGGCCCGTATCAGCGACATTGAGAAGCGCGTACATGACCACCACGAGACCTGTGTTGCTGAAGTGGAGAAGAAATTGCGTGGGCTGGAAGTGACATCAGCGGCTGTAGCGCCCTCGCCCCGTGGGTTTAAGGTTCCACCATTTGATGGCTCGTCATCATGGTCTGCATACAAGATCCAGTTTGAGGCTGTGATGCGATCGAATGGGTGGACCAAAGAACAGGCCTTAACCGCCCTAACCTTGGGCCTTCGTGATAGGGCCTTGACAGTGTTGGAGGCACTCGGGCAAGACGTCACCTACGAAAAGCTCCTGGAGGCGCTGGAGGCAAGATACGGTGACGCGCACCTTGAACATGTGTATCGTGCTCAGCTGAACGACAGGACACAGCGCACCGGAGAAACTCTGCAGCAGTGGGCTCTGGAGGTGGAAAAGCTGGTCAGGAAGGCATACCAGTCGTCGCCTGCGCTTATTGATGGGAACCTCGTACAGGCGTTTACGGATGGGATCCGGGACCTGGAGGTAAGAGCAGCAGTGAGGCTTGGGCACTTCAAGGACCTCAAGGACGCCTTAGCCCACGCTCTGGAGGTGGAAGCAGTGCGACGCGACGACCGAGGTCACCGCATCAGGGAAGTTGTGTCGTCACCTCGGTGCTACAACTGCGGAGAAAGAGGCCATATCCGCTTGAGCTGCCCAAAGCGTAGGCAGCCTGGTGACACCCTGTCTCCACCAACGGGGTCGCCTGATGTGCCTTCCAGGCAGCGAGAGCAGGGAAACGAGTAGAGGCCAGGACTGCGGGGCGGGTGCTGGCTGGTAATGGAAGAGCCCCAAGTATCTCAATCTCGCAATCATGTGACGGGAACAGCCTGATCATCGAAGGCGAAATTAACAGAACACCATGCAAGCTGACATGAGACACGGGTGACCAAGTGGTGGTCAAGACGGGTTCTTCGGGGCTGCTTCAGGAACAATGAATGTGTGAATCTGAGAACAGCTACCGGTCAGCACATAACCGTCCGAGGTGAAATGGAGGTGGATCTGAAGCTAGGCAACAAAGTTTACCGTCACAAAGTCATCGTGGCCGATATAGTGGACGACTGCATCCTGGGCCTAGACTTCATGCGGGAGTATCGCTGCGAGATCGATGTTAACCAGGGAGTGTTGAAATGTGGCTCGGAAGAAGTCTTCATGGAAGGTGCAACTTCAGGAAAAGTGTACTGCCTGAAGAATGTCACGCTTCAACCGCGGTCGGAAACGGTTGTACCGGTTTGTTTACCCGAGAGTTCTGGTCGAGGGAACCGCTGCGTACTTATCGAAGGCCTAGAGAAAGAGGCATCGTGGAAGATTGCACGAACCTTGGTAAGGGGTACCAAAGTTTCATCAGTACGCGCACTAAATGCAAGTGACAAGGAAGTGTTGCTCAAGAAAGGGACGGAATTGGGCACCTATGAAGGAGCGGCTTGGATGCGTAGATGTCAGGAGCAACCTACCAGCGCCAAGGTTCAGGCTGCACGATTCGACGTGTCTTCACTTTTGGAGGACTGCCAAAGTACCCTGTCAGAAGAAGAGAAGACCAAGGCTAAGAAGATGTTGAACCGGTTCGCCGATATTTTCTCGACCAGTGATGCCGACATAGGGAAGACAGCACTAGTCCAGCACAAAATAAACACGGGAAGTGAAACTCCAATTCGCCAGCGACCAAGACGTGTGCCAGTGGCACGGGAACGTGAAGTGGAAGCTATGATCGACGGTATGGTGAAGGAAGGCGTAATCGAGCCTTCATCCAGCCCGTGGTGTTCGCCGGTGGTGCTAGTTAAGAAGAAAGATGGCAGCATGCGCTTCTGTGTAGACTACCGCCGATTAAACGACATCACAAAGAAGGACAGCTACCCGCTGCCAAGGATCGATGACACACTGGATACGCTGACGGGGATGAAGTGGTTTTCTACCTTAGACCTAAAAAGTGGCTACTGGCAGGTGGAAATAGATCCTCGAGACAAGGAGAAGACGGCATTCTCCACAGGGAAAGGATTATGGCAATTTAACGTCATGCCCTTTGGATTGTGCAACGCTCCGGCTACTTTTGAGAGACTGATGGAGCGAGTGCTTATGGGACTGATTGGAGACGCCTGCCTGGTCTACTTGGATGACATCATCATCGTGGGGCGCACCTTCCAGGATCACCTTCGAAACTTGGAACAAGTGCTGTCAAAGATACGAGGAGCTAATTTGAAGCTGAGTCCGAAGAAATGCGCGTTATTTAGACGGCAAGTGAACTTTCTAGGACATGTGGTCTCGGAGAACGGTATTCAAACTGACCCGGAAAGGATCATTGCCGTGAAGGAATGGCCAGTTCCAGAGAACAAAACGCAGGTCAGAGCATTCCTCGGATTATGCTCCTACTACCGACGGTTTGTGAAGAACTTTGCTGACATTGCTCGACCTCTTCATAAGCTCACCGAAGACAGAGTACAGTTCTGTTGGAATGAGAGCTGTGACGTTGCATTCCAGAAGCTCAAGGAACATCTGTGTACTGCACCTATTCTAGGCTACCCTGACAATGAGCATGAATTCGTAGTTGACACAGATGCCAGTAACACCGGAATTGGCGGCGTGCTGTCACAGAAGAAGGGTGATCAAGAAGTTGTTATAGCATACTTCAGCAAGACCTTATCCAAACCCGAAAGAAACTACTGCGTCACCAGGCGGGAACTCTTGGCTGTAGTAAAGGCGTTGCAGCATTTCAACAAATACTTGTTGGGCCGTAAATTCCACCTGCGAACCGACCATGCAGCGCTGAAATGGCTACTTCAATTTAAGGACCCAGAAGGACAAGTAGCTAGATGGATTGAACTACTGCAAGAGTTTGATTTTGTAATACAACATCGCAGCGGCAAGTCCCATGGTAACGCAGATGCCCTATCGCGTAGGCCGTGTCCCGACCAGTGCAAGCACTGTAGCCGACAGGAAGCAAAGCAGGCAGCGCTAGTGAGGATGTTAAAGACGGACCTAAGCGACGAATGGAGAGAAGCTTTGCAGAGTGCTCAGCGAGATGACAAGGATGTACAGCCGATTCTTGAATGGAAGAAATCAGATGCGCCTAGGCCCAAATGGAGTGATATCGCAGCAATGAGCCCCATCACCAAGAGTTATTGGGCACAGTGGGAAAGCTTGGTCGTCCAGGATGGAGTTCTGTGCCGCAAATGGGAAAACGCTCGCGGTAACCAGTGCCATTTGCAAATGGTAGTGCCCAAAACTAAGGTGCCGGAAGTCTTGCAGCTCTATCACAATGGTGCTTCGGGAGGTCACATGGGAGTTAAGAAGACCCTTACTAAGATCCGGGAGCGGTTTTATTGGCTCCACTGTCGAGATGACGTCGAGGATTGGTGCCGCAAATGCACAAGTTGTGCGGCTGTCAAGGGGCCACATACTCGAAGCAGAGGTGCATTAAAGGTGTACAATGTGGGAGCCCCATGGGAGCGCATAGCCTTGGATGTCGCTGGGCCGTTTCCCGAGAGCCAGGATGGAAACAAATACTTCTTGGTAGTGATGGATTACTTCACGAAGTGGCCTGAAGTGTTTGCAATCCCAAATCAAGAAGCTACCACAGTGGCCGACAAGCTGGTGCATGAAGTCTTTTGTCGATTCGGGGTACCCTTGGAAATCCACAGCGATCAAGGCCGGAACTTTGAATCTGAGGTGTTCAAGGAGACTTGTCGCTTAATGGGTGCGCATAAAACCAGGACCACGGCTTATCATCCGCAATCAGATGGCATGGTTGAACGGTTTAACCAATCACTGGAAAGGTACCTGGCGAAGGTCGTGGAGAGCAAACAAAGAGATTGGGACAAGCACATCCAACCATTTCTCCTGTCATATCGCAGTGCGGTCCACGAAACTACAGGAATAACACCAGCTTTTGCCAATTTCGGTAGAGAACTCCGTTTACCTGCAGACCTTATCACCGGTATTCCACCAGAGTCTCCACGCAATATAACGGATTACGCAACCGAGCTACGCAACAGGATGAACGACGTATACGAGCACATCAGGGAATCTGGACAACAGATGTCTGAGAAGATGAAGACTCGCTACGACCGGAAGGCAAATAACAAAGGCTTCGATGAGGGATCATTGGTGTGGCTTCATAACCCAGTACGAAGCAAAGGAAAATCGCCTAAGTTACAAGCCAGATGGGACGGGCCATATCGCATAATTACCAGGATGAACGACGTTACCTATCGAATCCAGAAGGGGTCGCGAGGTGCACCGAAGATAGTTCATGTGGACCGGTTGGCTCGTTACTATGGGTCCAACGATGTTCGAGACGAACACGTTTAAGAGGGAGGCCGTGTTACGAATTGAAAATAACGCCATCTATCAGTGAATGGGAGAACTACATGAGATTAGATGTATCGGTTGTTTAAGGCTGTTTCATCTATCCTCTAATAGATGGCGTTGGTGTAAATAGAACATTTACGCGACATCTAGAAACACGTTACACGTTTCCAGAAATTTCGTGAGTCGTCTCGAAAAGTCTAGTGATGTTATCCGGCCAGTATAAATAGAGGGCGAGCGAACGGAACGGACAGTTCAATTGAATACGGAAAGCGATCAACATCAAGCGAAGAAAGTAATTCGGAAGTGTTTAGTGTTGTACTAGTGGTGTGAATAGTGTGTTTTATTAGTGTTGGAAAATTAAGTGTGTGTATCTAGTGTATTGTGTTAGTGAATAAAGTACAGTTTTTCTGGCATAGTGTTATAATTTATCGTCGAACCCCAGCTCGTAACAATATGTACTCCCGGTATCAACAAATAATTATTCTAGTGACTACTGCCGACTGCAAGTAGCACAGTATATGCGCGATAAATTGAGATATTTATATTATTCAGTTGTAATTTTTATTTGCCTTCCGCCGCATCTAAAACAATATATTGTTTTGCCAATCAATATTATGTTTGAATACCATTCAGCTTGCTAACTGACGCGATGATGCTAGTTTGATCAAATTTAGTTACAATATTTGGGCACGATTCCAATAATATTCTAATACAACAAAGCCAATTCGTTCATCTTTACAAAAGTTTCACAAAATTGGACTGTTTTAGTCACTTATCCTGCTCCTCGCTACAGTCGTCCCATTGCTGTAAACGAATCAACATATTACAGTACCAGTAAATGAATAGTCTAGACGATTACATAATAGAGTACTTATAAATAAAATAATGGAAACGTCGGTGAAAGAAAATAACATCTGACAAAACGAAAATTTTATTTTGTCGAACATTCCTTCTACAGTTGAAATTCGTCGAAATAATTGTAGATTTACTTTAATTTACATTTACAAGTACCATAATGTTTTAAAGGTTACATATATTTAAGTTATTATGTATTTTATTCTATTCTAGGGGCTCCGCATCGTCTCCCACAGGGCTTTCGGTTCTGTAACAAATAATGTAATGTGAACATTTTAGTCTGTGTTTTCAGTAATAATACGAAGGTACGTGTTGACCTTGCTTGAACATGTTTAATATTTATACTTGTTGTAACATATTTCTGATTTTACTTCAAAGAGCTATTAAACAAAATTATGTATTTCATTTGATATTTTTCGGTCTGGTAACAAAATAATGTAATAATCCTTGGTAATAATGGTTTTTATGTCTGGATAATATTATTACCATAAATTAAAAACACACACAGCCCTATATAAGACTCACACATAGATGGGTAAGTGTGCTTGTAGTACGGACCGTGTAATCTGGTTGAATTGTCAAACCTCCCAAGCACTTACAGCTAGTTCCAATACTCGGTCTATCCATGGATTAGGCTAGTAGAGAGACATAAACTCCATACAAAGTATGTCTTAGTAAAGGTCTGTGTTCCTAAAGTATGGTACACTAAATTATTAATAGTTGTATTGTATAATAGTTATGTTGTTCTATTTTCGATGGTAAGAAATAGATAGGTATGTATGTGAATAGATAACAATGAGTATTTTAGGTCCCATAAACATAAGTTATAATCATAACGATTTTCGACTAAAGACACGCGTGGAAATTAAGGACAGTAAAGAAATTTGTTTCAAAGTCCTATGATTAATCAGTTACTATGTGTGAATTACATATTTTTCCTAGAATTAGTGAGTCTTTTGGTAGGAAAGGCAGGAGGACATACGTTCAAACTTATTAAACATTAAAGTCATTCTTCTGGTTAGTTATATCTTATCGAAGGTACTTGATGCACTTAGATTCTACTAGATTCAATCTAGAGACAAGCTTTAATCCAAACAATATTCTGCCCATTTGAAAATTTTTTATATCAATATTAAAATACACACATCAACAAAGTCTAGGGATATCTTAATCCTAAATTATTTACGAGTTTATAGTTTAGAACCTTGTTAGTTTCCACAAAAAGTTTATATACAGATTAAAACCTCTTTTATTCTATTTTCAAAATTTGAACATGGAAAGAAAAAAAACAAAATAATAAACAAAATATGGCGGCAAATTTGCTAGTAATTCGTTACATTAAAGAAAGTTAAAACTGTTTTATTATAATTATTAATGAAAAGGGTTTTTAATTGTTTTTCTTTTTTAATTTAACGTGACGTACGAACTTTAAAAGTCATGTCACGTCGTCATTTGAGTCGAGATGAAATGTTACGAGCCGTGGGCATGTTAGAAAATGGTGCAATTCAACGCGTCGTTGCTGAGGCCCTACATATCAGTCAAAATGTGATATCAAGGTTGTGGTCACGTTATCGCAGTACTGGAGATGTGGCCGAACAGCACACAGGTAGATATCGTGTTACTACGCAGAGACAGGATCGATTTCTCCAAATGACCGCCAGAAGACAACCCAATATCACAGCGCTGCAACTAGTGCAAAGGCTCCAGGAGGACCACCAGCTGCTGGTAAGCGACCAAACCGTGCGAAGAAGGTTACATGAAGTTGATCTTCATGCTCGAAGACCATTGCGTGTTCCAGCATTGCGACGTGGCAATCGCGGTCGGCGGCTTTCGTGGGCTCGGGAGCATTTACCATGGAGTGACGAACAATGGTCTTTGGTGCTGTTCACCGATGAGTCCCGGTTTGGGTTTCACCCGGATTCACGAAGAACACGCGTTTGGAGAGCTCCAGGGAGAGTTAGCCGTCTACGGCACCCTCAGGAGGTCCACCCATACCAAGGCGGGACAATCATGGTGTGGGCAGGAATTCGTCTTGGCGGACGAACCCAACTCGTTTGGATCCAAGGCAGCATGACTGCACAAAAATACCACGAGGAGGTAGTAGAGCCCGTTATTGTCCCACACAGAACTCAAATAGGCCATGAATTTCTACTCATGCACGATAATGCTCCTTGCCATACGGCGCGGCTGGTATCGACCGCTCTCCGAGAGCACGATATTCAAGTTTTGGATTGGCCTGCACAGTCGCCCGACTTAAATCCTATCGAGCATGCCTGGGACATGTTACAACGAAAAGCTTTGAGAGATTTTCCACCAAATTTGACGACTGAACAACAACTTTACGAACACTTGCAAAGGACATGGGACCTCATACCGCAGCAAGACATTGACAATTTAATTTTAAGTATTAACAATCTATGTCGATGTGTAATCAATGTAAGAGGTGGCAACACTGATTATTAATGATTAGATTTTACAAGATTTTTTCCATTTTTATTAAAATTAATAGTTTTTTAAGAAGAAATGTTTGTTGTTATCATACTAATTTTCCATGATGATTAAAAAAATTATTTTTTTTATTTAAAACAAAAAAAAAACACGAAATGTTTTTTATTTTTATTAAAGACCTTAAAATAATCTATGATTCTTCTATTTACTGTATCAGAAAATTCTTCATAGATTTTTAGATATTTGATGAAATATAAAATATCCCTAGACTTTGTTGATGTGTGTATATCAAAGCACAAAAATAACACGACTCCGTGAAAAGCATTATCAAAACGTTAGGTAAGCGAAACACAATCACACAATTAAAGGAATAAAGTTCAAAATTACCTATCACCACCGGCCTCTTTTTCCAAACGGACAATAGTGTTCCTCATCCCTGCAATGTATATGACAACATGAAACTTCTGAATTATAAATTATGTACTTCGAAAAATCTTTGGAATTGTTGGCAAGTTGAGGAATGTTTCTTTTGACTTTGACTTTTTCGGGTCATATTTTACCAAACAATAAGGAGATACTTCGCCAAGTTGTTTGAGATGTAACTTTTGTTCGTGAAATTGTTATTATGGCCGTCGTACCGATATTAAGTTTTCACTTCCAAACGAGGGGTGATTAGACATCTATAAATAATGAACACGCAGCGCCAAAATAAACACAAAAGGAAGGTATTTTGAGGATTTCATTTAAGAGAAAATCGTAATAATCTTTTTTGTACTCCAAATTCAGGCTTCTACTTTCAGACGAGCTTACGCAATTACGTAAACATGCAATGAATCAACTTTTTCGCGTGTCCTTTAGGTACGAAACTATTTATGAATTGGCAATGTAACAGATGGAATTGTTACGAATAAACTCTTTATCGCAACTTCTTTATCTTGAGATACATAATACTTTATTGTACACCATTTGCCCATGTTACAAAGTCACTATAAAAACGTACAATAAACGCCCTTATCATTTTCTTTCTGGCAATCTTTAATCTATTAAGCTTCTACTATAAGGTTTCATTGCAGATGAAATATGTGATGTTATATTTATTCGACCAATTTAAATTCAAGACGCATATAAAAGCTAATTCAACAGCGCTATTGTGTTCTATTTGTTTGGTAGAAGGAAGTTTAGAAGTGTATCACAAGAGACTTCGCTGCGGAGAGCGGAGTGACTTGTTGAGTGCGATAACAATACGGCAGTATGGTGCAGAAGTTACTCTACTAGATCCAAGCAAACACGCAATGTAAGCTAGATACAACGGTGTGAGGAGCAAGCGACGGCTGTTAAAAGCAAGTAAATGTCTACAAAAAGTAAAACTTAGGTATAAAACTATCAAAGGGGCGTTTCGGCACAGCTTACGTCATATTCGCAGACTGACCAGTCATGCTGTGAAGAAGGTAGTTCTTATCTACTACGAAGTAATAGCAATTAAAATCAGGAAGTTGGAGGCATTTTATTAGTCTTCTGTCTAATACGACTACTAAAATCAGCACTAAAATCTGACTCTTAAAAAGATAACAAGAATAATATTGCTGACTTCAGACTATAGACGAATAGGTCGATTTCAAGCCAAGAGATATTGTTTTTTTTCACTACAGCATAAAAATATTGCAACTGTTTTCCCTGCATAATGAGAGAGATGGCCGTCTTAGAGCTTCTTTTGCCCAACCCTTCGCCCGCATCATCCGCCCAAAACTCCTTACTGAACATGTGATCTGTAAAGTACAAATATAACATTTATAAAATGTATAAATCATCCCAAAATAGTATGGATAAAATTATAGTTTATTATAAAAGGTCGCAGACTGATTAATAATAGAATTCTGAGAAATAGACATCTGTCAAAATATCATACAAATGCTAAGCTTTTGCCCAACCTTTCGCCCGCATCGTCCGCCCAAAACTCCTTACTCAACACGTGATCTTTAAAATACAAATATATGGTTTAAAATATTTATTTCTCAAAACAGAATACAATTCGCTTACAATGAGAAACACTATTTGGTAGGGTAGTAATTTTACAATGGAGCGAGTATGGAACATAATTTAAATCAAGACTAAAGGTAAGTAAGTACATTTGAGTTTGTTAGTTGTTTTCTTATAAATATGTTAGTTAAGCAATATAGTATAAATAAAATTATTTTTCACATCATTAACATACAAGTATTTGTTTGTTTATATTCCTAATGTAGGTAACTCGAAAAAATAAACATAGCTGGTATTACGTATGGAGACGCGGTTGCTATCACCATTTCTATTGATGGCATTTAGTACTTCTAGTAGATTACAGTATGTGTAGTGTGAGTTTAGATTAAATATATTGGATGTTTTAAAATTTTAATTTGTAATGTAAATATAAAACTATAATATATGTTTTGCTAAAATATATGAAATATTTTTAAGAAATGGAATTTCAATTTCTTGTTAAATAATGGATAGGATTTTATTTCTTTTAAATCTTTAGGTAGTTTGTTATACATTTTGGGACCTTCATGCATAATATTTTTTATTCCGTAGTTAGTGCTTGGTCTCTTTAAACAGATATCATTGGCATTTCTTAATAGTCGGGTTCAAACTTGTGATTTTTTGGGAAAAATATTTGGGAATGTGTGTTTTTCGTCAGGATCTTTCTTATCAATAAGCAAGTGTGAAATGTATATAGTTGTGCAAGTGTCATTAATTTGGTTTTCTTAAAAAAACTTTTTCCGTTGGTGTTAGATAGTTTTGATGGTGTCGCACGAGTGATTGATTTCCACGGGGTAGCCGGGATCGATCACTCGCCGAGCAATTAAAGAGAGATAATTAGGTTGACTTACGGGAAATAAATAAAAAATATCACCAGGAAAGTTTAAACTCGCGTTATAATTCCAGTTATACACATACAACAGAAGAGACAATTATCCAGGGCGTGAGTACGTTGTTGGCACTTCACAGGTCTTCAGATCAGGTACTCAGCTTTGTGCCGGCCGGGGCCGGGGCAAAGGAGCGAAACCTCGTGTGTCCCCGGTATACATAAGGCCGGCGAGGAGGAGGGGGCGAGGGGGCGGCCCACTGCTGTGCGTCACTCGTAGCGAGGCTCGCGGGCGCCGGGGCGCGACGTCACAATGGAAAAGTAGCTTGATGGCTTTATTTTGTGTTATTTGTAGTTTTTTACGGTTTGTTTTGGCAGCAGAACCCATACTTCAATCAGGTAAGTCAATTGGGATTTAATAAAGGAATTATAAATTGTATACCTAACAGATTCGGGAAAGCATCGGATGTTACCTCGTAGGATGCCCATCAATGAGGATAATTTTGAGTGCAGTTTATCCAGGTGAGGTTGCTAGGTTAGGTGATTATCCAATATAAGGCCTAGATATTTGTCAGATTCTACTTTAGTTAGATGTTCATTGTTTATGTGTAACGGTGGAAAATTTGGTACGTCTTTATTTTTAGCACTGAATATCATGAAATTTGTTTTAGTAACATTGAGGGTTAGTAATTTATATTGAAACCAAGTGAATATAGTGTTAAGGTCCTCTAGGGCTCGGCTTACAATCGATTGAATCTCATTTCCATACTATAAAAGACAACTATCATCAGCGTATAATGTTACATCAGCATTCAAGTCCAAATCTTTGATGTTATTGATGTAGATTAAGAATAATAGGGGCCCAAGAAGAGAACTATGCGGAACCCCGTAAGTTATTGGTTTAGAAGTACTTTTAGCCTCACCTTTTTTAACTATCTGATATCTATTGGAAAGATATGACTCGATCATTTTATGTGCATATTTATTAATGCCAATGTCAGGTAGTTTTTGTAACAGCAATTTATGACTTATAGTGTCGAATGCCTTCTTCAAATCTATAAAGATACCAATAGCTATTTGTTATTCATCTATTTTACATTTTAAATTTGTACCAAGGTCTATACAGGCTGACAGTGTATTAGATTTAGAGCGAAACCCATATTGCTTGTCATAAAGAATGTTGTTATAATTCAAGTGTTTGTTTAGGTGATTCAAAATAACTTTTCCAAACATTTTTGAAATAACAGATAATACCGAAATTGGGCAATAATTGCCGGGATCTTTTCTATTGCCGGATTTGAAAATTAGGCTCACTTTGGCAATCCTGAGAGGGTCAGGGAAATAAGCAAACTTAAGGCACTCGTTAATAGTGGCTGTCAATCACTCAAGTATCAAATTCTTGATACATTTCAGGGATTTACACGAGATACCATCAAGACCAGTCCTGATATTTGTATTTATATTGTCTATTATTTTGCTAATCTCATCTAGCGAGGCAGGGGCAAATCCAGACAGTTCAGTAACTATTAATTTGTATTGCCGTAGAATTGTTTGTATCCTTCACTGTCATGGTATTTAGGAAGAATTTGATTAGCTAACACGGCGCCAATATTGGCAAAGAAGTAGTTAAAGCAGTTGCATGTATCGGATAATTTGGTGAAGCAGCCAGACTCGGTTTCGAGTTTTGTTGGGGCAATGTCTATTTTTGTTTTGTTAATGCTGAAGGAGTTAATTAGTTGCCACATTTTAACTGGTTTTTTGTTACAGTTCTTGAAGACTTTAGAATAGTATTTACTTTTGGCGTCTTGTATTAGTTCTCTGACTTCTTTTCTTGCTGTTTTTAGTTGCATTTCTATGAGTTCCTCCTGGTCTTCTTTTCCTTTTATCAGGTTTCGGGCACTTAGTATTTGGTTTCTTCTGTTTATGGAATTGATGATGTGTTGATTGATCCAATCTGATTTAGGTGGATTTTGTACTTCTACCTTGGAGATCCTGCTTTGCTGTAGAGATTCAGTTAGTTTTATTTCAAGTTGTTCGTATTGTTACAAGCTGGGGTTCGGCGATAAATTAAAATCACTATGCCACTTAAACTGAATTTTATTTACTGACACAAACACTATACACACTTATTTCTCAACACTAATAAAAACACACTTATTTCATACTACTAGAAACACCACTTACTTTCCTTCGCTTGATGATTATCGCTCCGATATTCAATTGTAACTGAGTCCGGTCCGCTCGTTCACGCGCTATTTATACTGGCCGGATAACACCACCACGAAAAACAAACAAAACAAAAACCACTAGTGCATTCTAGACGCTTCCACAAAACTGTCGAAATAATCGCGAACAGTCGATACAGCAACGCCATCTAGTACAGAGTAGATGAATTACCCTTAAACCACCGATACATCAAATCTCTTCTAGTTCTATCCTTCACGGATATAAGGCGTTATTTTCAATTATCGCCATTCGTAACAGTATGTTAGGTCATAATCTCGGGTAAGGCTGTGTTCAATCGTCTTCTGTAGTTTGTTGTAGTCAATAACGTTGTAAGTAATATTTTTCCTTTTTTCTGGTTTGTGTTTGTGAATTTCTAGGTATAGGTGTTTATGATCAGACATAGCTGAATTAACAATGGCAAGATGAAATTTTTTAGTCTTGAGGTTGGTGCTGACATGGTCAACGATTGTTTTGGTGTTTGGGGTTTCTCTTGTACAAAAGGTAGGCATTATTTTGTTTAATATGTTGAAACCATTTTCTTTTAGTATCATTTTATAGTTTTTGGTTGCTTGGCTTTTTTTCAGTAGATTATAGTTGAAGTCTCCAAACACGACAGATCGTTTTCGTCGTTGTAGCTGCTGTGCAAAGACTTCGAAAAAATTTTCGTTATTAGTTCTCTCTGGTTTGTAGATTACGCCAATATCGAGGGAAAATTTGTTTAAATGGATCCATAGAAAATGGTTGCCATCTTCGTATAAGTCCTCGATGAAATTGTGCTGGAGACTTGTATGTACATAGATTGATACGCCACCTCCTCTTCCAGTACTTCGGTAATTGTAGTAGTGAATATAATTCGCTAGTGTTAAGCTCTTGGCTTCAGCGTCATTTATTATCCATGTTTCCGTTAGTTTCACTAGGTGTAGGGTGCCAGCAATAGATTTAATTATGCATCTTAATTCATCAAGTTTTCCTGGGCAAACTAAACTGCGTACATTAGCATACAACAATTTTAAGGATTTAATGTCATTGGTAACATTTGCATTAGTGTTGGAAAGTTGATAGGTGATATCGTTTGGAGACGCTTCTTTGTCATTAGGCTCAGTAGTTATTAGTTTTTTGGAGTGGTTTTGATGATTTTGGGAACACCTTTTATGTATTTTATAGCAATATTTTCTTCGCCTTCCTCTCTTCTTTCATTTAATTCGGCGCGTAGTTGACCCATTTCTTCTTTGTGAAGCGGTGTTTGATCGGAGTAAAGTTTAACGTTTTCTGTCTCTTTAAGTGTGCCATTTTTATTTCGTAATATTAATTTAGCTGTGTCTGCATTATTAAAACAGACCTTTATTGGGCAAGACTTATTATTGTTGTATTTTCCTAATTGAAAACATTTTGTGGGTTCTTCGCATTTTGGGTTTGTTAGTCTTATAATTTTAATGACTTCTTGCTTATCGTAAATAAGTCTTTCGGCCGAGTTTCTAGAGTTTATCTCTTGTATATCGCTCACAATAATATTTTTCTCTCTTTGGAACCGCTCATGAATCTCGGAAATCATATTTACATGTGTGACAGTCATTGTTGACTGTGTTAGGCCAAGAGTCGATGTTTTAAAATTTCCGAAGTCATTTATGAGTTCATCAATTTGTTTCTTCAAATCTATTTTTGAAATTTCCATCTTTGTTAATTCCTGTTTAGCTCTATTTTGTTCGATAGAAAGTTGGTCTGTAGTGGTTTTAATTTGAGAAATCTGATCAGTTATAGTTGATATTTGTTGAGATAATTTGTTTAATTGATCGGTTTGTGATTGGGCCATGTTAGTTAGTATCGTCATAATTTTACTCTCAAATTTGTCGAACTTATCTCATAGATCCTCTTCAGGTGCCTTTCTTTTATGGAAAGTAATTTTATTTATGTCTGCGTCCGATTGTATCATTTGCCTAAGGTCCGGTTGTGATTGAGATTGTGATTCGCGACTTGCTATCATCTCCTTGCTATCATCACACGTAATGGGCCCCTTACTTGGCGATCGGACGGTGGTCATTATTTGAGTTTAATAAAAATAAGTGCGAATAGTTACTTGGTTGTCTTTGTTGGACGCAGCGGTGGGGGGAGCGAGATGCATTAGCACTGCTCTGGAGCCTGTTTCTTTTACTCGCTGGTGAGGCGGGGAGTCATCAGCTGTCGCACACGCTGGACATTGGTGTTCAAACGTTGTATGTCACACGCAGGTTGCAAGTAATAATGCGATTTGTTTGTAAGGTAGTAGAGCCTTGCTGATTTCAGCACGAATGGGCCGGCTCGACCGGAGAAGTACTACCCTCTCACAGAAAATCGACGTAAAGTAACAGCATCCAAACTGTTGCGTTTCGTTCGGTGAGTGAGAGTGCCGGAGGCCCATCACCTATTCCTTCTCCCTCATCCCATTCCTCCTCCTATCTCTTTTCCCAACCCCAAGGGGCGGCAACGCACTTGTGACTCCTGTGGTGTTGCTAGTGTCCATGGGTGGCGGTAATTGCTTACCATCAGGCGATCCGTCTGTTCCTTTGCCGCCTAACTTTACATAAAAAAAAAAAAGATTTAACTCCAAATATGTAGGATTAATTTCACTTAACTGTTAATATTGTTTTCAAAAATAAATTTATCGGCATGTCCGTTCCTTACGCTCGCTCTCGCGACTTGCAATATAAAATTTATAAAATGGATAAATCATCCCAAATTGTTTTTAATTTTTTTTTATAGACTTACGCCTGTGACCCCGAAGAGGTAGGCAGAGGTGTAATGTTACACCCACATTTTGCCATGAATTTTTAGGTCCCACGTAATAGGGGGCGAGCGAGCCTATTGCCGTACCGGGCACATTACCAGACTCCGTGCTGCTACTGAGAATTTCCTAACGGAAAAACCCAATAACACTTTGCCCGATCCGGGAATCGAACCCGAGACCTCCCACTCCCACGCGCACATTTATGCCGCGAGACCAACGAGGCAGTATTACTACATACATAGATATAAATATTATAAAATATACTTATATATAAATAGATACCATAACCTACCATACCTTTATGGATAAAAGTATAGTTTATTATAAAAGGTCGCAGACTGATTAATTATAGAATGCTGAGAAATAGACATCTGTCAAAATATCAAACAAATGCTAAGAGAAAGACTTACTATATAGTCGGAGAGCTGTGGAATATTTTAAATATTTAGGTTTTTTTACGGGTCAAATTATAATTTATTATAAAAGGTCGCAGACTGATTAATTATAGAATGCTGAGAAATAGACATCTGTCAAAATATCAAATAAATGCTAAGAGAAAGACTTACTATATAGTTGGAGAGCTGTGGAATATTTTAAATATTTAGGTTTATTTACGGGTCAAGGCATATTTTGTAATACTTCTTTAAAACAAATTTGAGACCCAGACCGAGAGGAGGGTAAAGTAGGCTTTATTCTAACTAGACTTCAATTTCCTCTGCGCTATTTTAGGTTATGTTTGCGAGTGGGAGATTTTAAAAGGTTATATACGAATAATATAGGTGTTTAAATATACATCTATTGCCGAATGGATTGACAGTTAAATCTAGAGAATAAATTATTATTTATTGTTTGTGAGTTTTAAAAGGTCGATCGGGTTTATTGTTTGAAAAACTGTATTAATAACTTACTGCGGTATTGTAAGTAAGTATAAAAGTGTGCTAATGAGTCATACGCTTGTCAATTCGTTAGAGATTAGCTATTAAGCTCAAATTTACATAAGTTCATAGATGTAATCGGGGTATTTTCAACAGTGCATCAAAAATCTAAAAATACACTTCTTAAGTGCGTTGCGCCGGAAAACTTTAGTCTTTTACTAACAGTATCGAGGAATATGGAAAGTCTCTTCGTCCACTCGGGAAACTTATCCATTCATGAAATTAATAAGTTATGTTAGGTTTTATTGTAACACTGCACCCAAAAATAGAAGCCCTGCGAAGCAGAGCCCCGTCGACTTAGCTTATTATCCAACGTCAAAGCGAAATTTGCTTTAATATTTTCATCTAATTTTGACATATTATAAAATTTTAAGTAAAATTCGAATAGCATTGGTAGTAATTTATTGGCACTAATTTATAATTAATTATTTATGAAGTTAATTTTAGTAATGTAAATGTAATGTATAGTTATCTGTACAGCTTTAAGTATCCATATAATAATATTATAAATTGTTATTCCTGACTCTCTCTATAAGTAATTGATTTTGAAAAAAATAAATAAATATATGACTTGAGCGGGAATCAAACCCACGACCTTTGGCGTGGCGATCGGTTACACTCCTGCTACGCCACCCAATAATTTTTGGTTATCCAGGTGATACTTCCCATACAAATTCGATAAATTGAAAAAAGCACGATGTAAGAACACCATGCTAAATGTGCAATTTGGCGTGCACATACACGCCACGGTCGTCATAGCACGACAGGTAGTGATGGGTAAGGAAAACAATTACGATAAAAGGTTTATGAAATAATATTGAAAAAGAAAAGATATACTGCCTACTAAATTATGCGAAGATAACTGGCTTCTTTTTAAATCTGCAAGAAATTGGTGTAACCTGATGGTTCGCAACGCTAAACGCCAACATATTCTCCAAAATATTTCCTCGTCATCCCGCGCCGATATCTGGAAGTTCCTTGGAACTTTAAGTATCGGCAAACAGCGACGTGCTGCCATCTGTGGGACGCTCGGTTTGGATGATATCAATAGAAATTTCACCACTATCTCTACATTGGATCACCAAACCTCGCGTCTCACGTTTAGCTACGTGGCTGCTTTACCTTGTCCCGATATTTTGAAAACTTCCACTCTTCTCCAGTAGCACCGGATGAGATCAAAAAGATTATCCTCTTCATCAAGTCCAATGCCGTAGGATGCGACAACATCAGCCGTCGCATGAGTACCACCATCCTGGACCATCTCCTCCTTGCTATCTTCCACATCATCAACTTTTCCCTCGATTCTGGCACCTTCCCGTCCCTTTGGCGCAAGGCCTACGTTATACCTTTGCCAAAAATCCAAAATGCTTCTCTTCCCAATCATTTTCGTCCCATCTCTATTTTGCCTTTTCTATCCAAAGTCCTCGAGTCCTGTGTCCAGAAATAACTGTCCCGATTCGTTTCCCTAAGTAACCTGTTAAGTCCTTTCCAGTCTGGCTTCCGTCCTGGTCACAGTACTACCACCGCCCTCCACAAAGTGACTGGCGATATTAGGGAGGGTATGGAGAACACCAAAGTCACGGTGTTGACTTTGATCGATTTCTCTAATGCCTTTAATACCGTCAGTCACGATGTCCTTTTATTCCTTCTTTCCCATCTTAAGATCTCATCCAATGCTCTGGATTGGTTCTCAAGTTATCTTCGAGGTCGTCAGTAGTCGGTCCGTCTCGATGATTCATCATCGGAGTGGTGTGACAATAGCTTTGGCGTTCCCCAAGGCGGTATTCTTTCTCCTCTTTTATTTTTT
This sequence comes from Euclidia mi, assembly GCA_944739405.2. NCBI lineage: Eukaryota > Metazoa > Arthropoda > Insecta > Lepidoptera > Erebidae > Euclidia > Euclidia mi. The sequence goes on along the minus strand of OX123186.2, from coordinate 76,615,369 downwards.
ATGTTTATCAATCTCTTAACATCTAATCTTCAATGCGCTTATCATCTTTACGCCGATGACTTGCAGATATACTCACAGGCTACAATCGATGACGTTTTGGTAGCAATAGACATGGTTAACAGAGATTTAGCCGCATTACAAACTTGTTCCGAAAAATTTGGCCTATCTGTTAACCCAAGCAAGTGTCAAGCAATTTAATTATATTAGGTAGTCACTTGTCTATCAGAAAACTTGACATTACATCTCTCCCGAAACTTACCTATAATAATGCTACTATCGAAATGTGTCCAGTTGTCAAGAACTTGGCATTATATATGGATAGCACTCTTAGTTGGCAATCTCAAGTGACGCAAGTGAGCCAAAAAATCACCGGTACCCTACGCACTCTCTATCGGTTGAGGAACTTTCTGCCATCCACGACTAAGACATTGCTTGTGCAAGCTTTAATTTTTTCCTTGGTCGACTATGGGGATGTATGTTATTATGACCTGAAAGCAGATCTCCTTAACAAACTTGACCGTCTTCTCAATAACTGCATTCGATTCGTTTTCAATCTTCGCAAGTATGACCATGTGTCTACTTTTCGTTCTCAATTTAAGTGGCTTCCAATTCGTCAAAGACGCAGTTTGCGTGCCCTCACAACCCTCTATTCTATCCTTATGTCCCCTAATACTCCAAAGTACTTAAGTGAGCATTTTCAGTATCTTTGTTCAATTCACGACCGAAACCTTCGTTCATCTGATAATCTTCTCCTTCTTTGTCCTCCTCATACTACCAATTTCACTCACTCTTCTTTTTCTATACAAGCTATCCTTCTCTGAAATGCCCTCCCTCTCGAAGTCAGGACGTCCATTACCAGGTATGGCTTTAAATCAAAAGTTAAAGCACTGCTATTGGAAAAGTTAGCAGAAGTAGCATAGCATTCGTTCATATCAAGGTATTTGTTTTGTATTATTATAAAATATGTATGCATAATATTTATTTATGTATAGTGTATATTTATGTATAGTATATATTTATGTATTATGTATTATATTTAAGTAAAACTAAACAAGTCTCAAATTAATTGTAAAATACACCTACCTTTAATCTCTGCACCACCCTAAGGTAGACTGGCGGAAAACGCCTAAGGCATTAAGTCCACCTTGTATACGCATTGTGTATATAAAGTTTTAAACAAAAAAAAAAAAACAAAAATTGTATCTCGTGTGCTACATTTTATATCAGATGAAATATTAAGCACAATGTATAATAAAATTAAATATTTATTAACAAACTTATGACTAAATAATTGCAAATCGATAATTTTATTGCAACTCACGCGCATCCTTAACGTGGAATCCCTTTACGGTACTCTGTGCGCCACAGTCGTGATGGGATGACACGCTGTGACGTCAATAGCGCTGGCCGAACACTTTGAGTGAAGTGCAATATAATATAACCAAAATAATAATGTCGATTGTAGTGTTATTTATTAGTTCTGTGAGAAACATCAAACCGCTTACGTACCGAAGTATGGAGCGGTTTGATAAACTCTCTGCATCCAATTCGACTCGGAAACCTATCGAATAGTTGTGAATAAGGGTCCTTGAACGACTCTCATACTGTCTCTTTCGTTCTTCAGCCATGCATGCTATACATATATCATATAATTATGTACATTATGCAACTCAGGGGTTGACACATTTATTAAAAACATAATTGCACAAATCGTGAAAGTTTATCAACATTATTTTAAAGCGTACGAGATATTTGTGCAAAATTGTGAATGTAGATATCGGTTTTTCTAGCAATAAACACTATTAACGTTTATTAATTTCAACACATAATTATAATTAAGTAATTACTAAACTAACTTCATTACACTAGTAATCTATAATAAATGTGATGCTAATAATATCGTTAAATATCTAACACTGATAGGTACATCTCTAATCCAAAGGCAGCAAAGCTTGGAAGCGCAGTGCTCGCCACGCCAGTGTCGTCTATAGACGACCGTTGATGACGTCACAAACGAAATTAGTGCTGTGATTTTTTTATTTAATTACTTATTTATTATAAAATCTGCTCTTGTCTAACGATGTAGTTTCTGGGTATTGATTACTAAGTTGGGAAAAAGGATAAAACATGAGTGTAAATAAATACAATCAGGGGTAATTATAAGTTATTTTCATTCGTAAACCATAAACAAGTAAAATCATTCCTACTATCGATGTTTTATTGATATGTATTTTTGCCCGTCACTATTTTTTGTAGGTATTCAAGAAGGAATTTGGAGTGGAGTAGGGAACACAGTTTTTCGTTATTGACGTGGCGGTGAAAGGGTTAAATGAAACTATACTTAGTAGTCGGTAGAAAATTAGTAGACTGCACTATACTTAGAATTAAATAAAAATCTATATCGGGAATAGGTATTTTCTTTTAAAAAGGGGTTATTATACTATTTAAGAATTTCTAGATGACAAGACATCATGGGCCTAGTTGCTTTTTTAAATTCACTATTATTGTTCTTTTTATGACTGTGTAAAATACTCTCTTCTTAATTAGTAACATGTTAAATGGAGGTGCCTTGTGAACACTCATGATGTTTGCAGGGTTTGTATATTTTTATGATTTGTTGAATCTAGTATATCAGTTTTTATCCTTGATCTAATCATTGTTCACTTGTCACCTTTACCAAATTCTTTAATCTATTGGTTGCTGATACATCTATACTGCTGTCGTTGTAGTGTTTTGTTGTTGTACTATTCACATATTTTTTTCATATCCATTTATTTCTAATCAGTGTCGCGAAGTGTTGTGGCTGTGTCAGCAATCATGGTACCACAAATTGAAAGATTAAAATTCTAATTTAAAAAAGAGTCGCATGAGTTTCTTCCAGGCTATTCTCATAGCCCTACCATCCCGAATCTGGTTGTAAAAAAAAGAAATTACGTTCATAAATGTTGCTTTTGTAACCTATATGAATAAATGAGTTTGCATTTGAATTTATCGCAATTTTAAAGAAGTTTTTGAAACTCTCTCCGAATTATCATGTTCTGGCACCATTTACATAACGTTTTGATTGTGCACTTATAGTGCAGTCTAATATTCAAAACCGAGTTGTCTGAACGATCATTTAGCTAAGAGAAATGATGCGATTGTATTGACAGTTTGCGAATCAATTAAATGTTAGCTGATCTTATACTTTTCTCAAGAGGCTGCGTTTGTTGCTTCTTATTAGTGTCCGACCGAAACTGCTTATGTTTTTTAGCCGAAACCAAAACCGAAACTTTTCTAAACATGTTACAAATTTCTATCGATACTAAAATCTAGTATAATTTCCACTAGATTTTAAATATACGTACCTACTAATTAGGTACTAAGGAATAGGTAGTTACAAACTTGACGTAGTGAAAAATGCCAAAAAACGGAACCCTTATGCCGCTTTTCCACGCTTGCCAAGGCTCGACAAGCTTCCACAAGCACAAGCGTGTAAAGAGGGCGTTTGGCTTGGCTTGCGTGAGCTTGTGGACGCTTGTACAGGATCCGTTCTAGTGTCGGTTTTTGGACTCAGATCAAAGGGCGCTTGCGGCAAGCGCTTGCGACACGTTCACACGTTGGCGCGCGCTTAGTAGTCGCTGTGATCTCGAAACGAACGCACGACTAGTTCTGCCTCAAAATTAGTGGCTGGTCGAACTTCTTTTGCTTGTTTGTATGATTATGCACTATATCGCTCCCAAAGGAATGTCACGAGGGAACATATTAATAATATGCAGGTGTATTGACATACCTAATGTCGTAACCTATATGGCACCAGTAATTTTGAGGCTATGTAGGTAAGGTTTTCCGCAGAGGGTAAGGAAGAGGCCCTGGCAATCTACATCATACAAAATAATTGGTTTTGCTTCTCTTTAAGTGTATTTCAAATAAAAGTAGGTTAAACCAAAGGTTATAGTCGATACAAGTTCGGTGTCCGCCATGCTTGGATGTACGTAGCATACTGACGCATTCACAAGCGTGTAAACGGCTCCCAAACGCCAAGCGAGCTTTGTGGACGCTTGGAGCTTGTGGAAGCTTGTCGAGGCTTGGCAAGCGTGGAAACGCGGCATTAAGACTATACCTTTAAACGTCGTAGGTAGATGTATTATGTGAACCGCTTCCCGATTTTTATACAAACATATTTTTTTTCCATCAGCCATATGCATGCGGCGTGTTTATAGATAGGTATGGAAAAATGATGGTTCCTAAAACCATAGTTTTTAAAAGATCAATCGTTTAAAAGATAGACCTACGCTGCCAAAGTGATAAAATGAGTGTCCTAACTTTTCTTTAACTTTTTAAGAGAGAGACAAAATAAAAAATGCTGTAGATCGTAATAAAAACTTCCAACGAAAGTTTGAATGATGTGTAGTCATCAGTTTTTGAGATAGGTAATATATAGCACATGATAAAAAACCATAACTACTAAATAACGTTGTCGTTCATACAAATACTATGGAAACTAATGTTATTTGTGCTGAGAAAACGTAATAGTAGTATATAGTTAGGTGAATATAATCATCATCAGCCTTTAACAGTCTACTGCTGGACTAGGCCTCTCCTTTGAAAGGAGGAATTGGCCTACTATACCACGCTGGCCAAACGGGTTGGTATAGGGTTTGTATCAAGTTTTCCTTCTCTTACAGTGCTATTCTCTGCATAATATGCTCCCTCTGTCGGCTCTTACGACACCCATGGGATGATATGGGGTGGTGACATTCCGTATTCTTAATCCGTCACCACACGGACAGGTGAATATAATAGGCATGTTAAATGCATAAGTATATTTGTATAATAACAAAACCCTTCATGGGCGAGTCCAACTCGCTCTTGATTTAATTATTATATTAATTAATACAAAACTGGCGAAAAACGGCTAAGGTTAGGTTAGCGTTGTACCACCATTTAAAGTTAAGCGTTGTTTTATAGTTGAAAATATGTTAATAAAGGATACAGTAGAATAACACAATTACATATTGACAATCCAAGTAAAATTAAAATCGAAAATACCTCTTATTTGTCGCTTAAAAATAAAACAATCTATTTTAATCATATTCAAATTCAAATTCAAATTATTTATTGAAACAACTATACATATTCATAAACAACATTTGTGGTTGAGATGTCCTTGTAGGCGAATAACGCCTGTGTTAGGAAACCTCGCCCCTCCTTAACAAAATTGCTATGGGATAATATGTATGTGTGTTTACAAAAAAAATAGGTACAAAGCAGCAATATAACACTAATTGCAACTTAAATTGCTAGTAAAAAAAGTAAAGTAAATAAATAAAAAATAAATAAATTTAATGTATCCATAGTGTGTGTGTGTGTGTGCATGCGCGCGCGCGCGTGTTTTTGTGTGTGTGTGTGCGCTGTGTGTGTGCGCGTGTGTGTGTGTGTATGTGTGTGTGTGTGTATTACTTATGTGCACGTGAATATGTAATTTGCGATTTGGTGTCTCAGTGAATATGTTCGAGAAGTGTCTCAGTATTTGCGTAAGTGTTTGCAGACATTCCTTTAATGTATTTTTGCAGCTATAAGAATTTTTTCGATAAATATGTGTTAGCTTATTAACCCTATTATAAAGTAATGCAGAACGTTTACCATATTGTCTGCACGCAAACATAGTTCTTGTCACAAGTGTTTTTACGGAATTAAATTTCCTTCTTTTTGACAGTGTTGTGGGATCAAAAGGAACACCCTTATGCGTTTTTAAAACTGTTTGTAATATACACAATTTTCTAACTCAAAGCAGTTTACTAATTTGATATAGATTCTCTGTTGAAAATTGGAGTTTCTTGAAGTACATACTCTTGATCAAGGCACGTTGAGCTCTTTCGACTTCAATAAATTTAGTTTTACATACATTCATACATACATACATACATAGACTCACGCCTGTTTCCCCGAAGGGGTAGGCAGAGGTATGCCTCTGCCGCCCACTTTTCGCCAGTGTTTTGATCCCACGTAATAGGTGGCGAGCCTATTGCCGCTTGTCGGGATATTTTGTTTGCCAGAGCCTCGTCCGTTGATCGGCAGGTGCACCACTTGCAGGTGAGGTTGGCTTGGAACCCTAAGTTCTTGGTGGGAACCCTATGCACCCTTTTTTAGTTTTAGTTGCTGATATTATATGTATGAATGATTGTCATTGAAATGTTATTAAATATAATAATAAAATTGAAACAGAAGTAACTACAACTACTAAGTATTATGAAAAATGTGAGTAGGTAGGTACCAGTTAGCGTTAGCGGCAAAATTTGCCGAAAAACGCAGTGATGCACGAAAATCACGAACATAGGAGTTTCGGCGTAGCCGATAGTTTCGGCCACTGGCCGAAACCAAAATTGCAGCAAAATCCCGGATTTAATATGACTGCACTGTTGGCATAGTGGTTTAAGCGGCCGCCTCGCCGCTTGACACTGCGCCGAGTGTTGTGGGTTCGATCCCCACTCGAGACAACACTATGTGTAATCCATAAATTGTCGTTTGGAGTCTGGGTGTTCATTGTGTACGTTGGTTGTATGTTTGTAAAGCCGCCTGCGACACGGGATTTATGCCTAGTGCGGGAGTTGTCTTTTTTTAAATAATTAAATAAAAATAAAATAATTTACGGCCGAAACTGAAACCAAAATTTTGGTCGATCACTACTTCTTCTTACACCTATTGCTGTGACTTTGACAGTTTGTAAGAGATGCATCGTGAATATTGATTGCTCTTGCTGTTATGATGTTTTTGCTGTACTACTTTATTGTTGCAGAAACTTATTGAGAAATATTATGCTAATATTTAGGTAGTGTTTGATTAATCACAATTTTTTTCAGATGAAATTGACTGCTATTATTAGTGCGCCGAGTGTCTCTTTAAGCTATAGCGTGAAGATAAAGTAAAACACGAGCACACAGACCAGCCCTTTCTGAAGTTAGAGAGTAAAAAGAAATTAATAATTCAAACTGCTTCAAACAACTGCGTAGTTTCGTACCGTTTTTGTCTAGGCTTATAGCTTAAACAAAAACGGTACAAAACTAAGCAGTTGTATCAATACTACAAATTTGTTTACTTTTTGAGTTTCTTTGAGTTCTATAAACTAAAACATAAAATAGCAGAACAAGAAATGAATGAGAAGATTGAGTTAGTATTGTAATCCATTTAAACACTGAGTAGTACCACTTTGTAAATATACAGTATTTATTTTCACTTATACCTAGTATTTATTCAAGTATTATTCTAATATTATTACTCATTATCTTATGTCGCATCTACTGTTATATTATCCCTGCACCACCCTAGGTTGACTGGTAGAGAATGCTTAATGCATTAAGGCCCACTTGCACAACGATTCTTAAATTGAATTAAGATGTATTTAACGACAAAAAAAGTATTAAACACCACTAGCGTCTTGCACAACGAAAAATTTGTCGACTAATATGATTTAAGAACTGTCAAAATTAATTACCGAAAATCGGCTGTTTAGTGGCTAATTTTATTTAAAAATTGTCACACTGACGTTGGCAACTTGTCATTAGCGACGAAAAATAACTATAATTATATGTATAACTGGACCGGACGACGCATCAGGGGTAGGCCTCCCACAAGGTGCACCGACGATCTGGTGAAGAGGCTGAAATGATGATGATGATGATATAACTGATAACAATGTACCTACTTGTGTTCTTGTTAACCCTAGAATCCTACACTTACACTATCTGGCATATCACATATTATTCCTACACTGGGTTGCTGGAACACCCCATACTATTAATGACTGTAATTCTAAAAATAAAAATAAAAAACAATTAATAAAAATACGTTTAATTATTAATAATCAGTAACTTGAGATCACAAATCAACCTTATTACACAAAGTTAAACTTAGTTTGAGCACTTTGCACAAACTTGTACCTGATGCTCCACATTACATCTAAAAATATCAGTATTTAATTCATATAAGAGTATTGTTTTAATAAATAATCAAATTAAATAAGATATTACATACAAATCCATCAATCGTAATAAATAAAATAGCTTACGATTTTACTACAATGGGGTACTGGCATACCCCACAGCACTTACATAGGCGACTACATGACGCAGGTGACGTCACGGTATTGGCAAGAGGTTGACACCAAACTAAAATACTCTGACGCGTGCATTCGTGGACATTAAATAAATTGAGATATTTAGAAAACAAATCGGTGTGGGGAGCACCTGCACCCCATGTAGGGTTCTAGGGTTAAAAGTTTCTAGTTATTATTTGTCAATTGTCATTTCGTTGCTAGGCGACGACAATGCGTTTTGTTTTATGCTCAAAGTATATATAGTCTAAGGTTTTATGCGAAACCATACGCATAACATCGTTAAAATCGTAACAAAAAGGCTTCATGCCATGAAACAAAACGTAGAAACTACCTTACCGACCTCATAAAATGTTTAACTAAATCTAAGCGTTGTTGTCGTTGTGCAAGAGGACGCTAAATACTTTTAACTTAAATTATTTTATGCTGTTAATTCTGTTCAACGAATTTAAATTAAGGAGTGACTTAAATCAAACGTTACGCAAGTGGGCCTAAGTCCGGCTATGTAAGTACCTAATTTTTGTAGTGTAAGAAGTTATTTAAATAAATAAAATTAAATTATACCTAAAGTAAAAGATTTTTTATTTTAGAATTTCCTTTCATATTAATTACCACACAAAACAGCTGCGAAGAGTGAGAGCTAATCAGAAATATTACTTACACTGTGAAAATTTATTCAGAGAGTGTATAGTGTCTATCTCACTGCTTGAATTATAGTGATGCAGAAAGAAAAGAAGTAGGTGAATAGTATGATGTACATATGCTTGAATTTAATTTCTAACTCAATGAATTAAATGTGTATTATGTTTGAGGAGGTCTACGTCGTATTTAAATTAATTGTCAAATACCGTGTGATATGCACATTTCTTTACTTCGCTAAATATAACTGTATCTGTAACTACAGAAAGGAGACAATGTATTATTTACAAATAAAAAGATTTTAAAACAAAGAAAAAAACAGAATGATGCTTTGACAATGTAACGTCATAAATTAAATTGCATGCGCACATTAAAACTAAATAAACATATACAACACATTGTTCGCTAACCATATCACGAAATATGGGTCGCAAATATTTATGTACAGTAGATATAATATATTCATACTCTACACTTTACGATTTACCTCGTAAGAAATCCACATTTACACAAAAGCTATGTGTAACATATTTTTTTTTTATTTATTTTTTATTTCTGCCGAACAAATTGACTCCATGCTGCCTGATGTTAAGCAGTCAGTGAAGTCCCATAGTGATGGCCATCATCCCAGCATAGCATTATGGCGTGATGGCCCTCACCTTGACGGCCTTGAGTAATGCTTTTTCACGCCCCGCTTAAGGACCCGGGATCATAAGTGGAGGGAAACACGTGGACTGGTAAAGAGTTCCACATCTTAATGGTACGACAGAGATAAGAGGTGCCGAACCGTTTGGTGCGTGATGGTATCTGTTCTACCGTGTAAGAGTGGCACCTCAACCCAGCACGTGTCGTTCGGGATAGGAAAGGAGAGGGTGGGATTAGTTGAAAGAGCTCTTCGGAGCACTCACCGTGATAAATGCGGTAGAAGACAGCCATTGAGGCCACGTCTCTGCGTAATTGCAGTGACTCAAGAGTCTTAGTGGCCTCTGGATCCCCGATGATACGGACAGCACGCCGGTGCAACCTATCGAGGGCGTCCAATAAGTACTGAGCGGAGCCATTCCAAAGGTGAGAGCAGTATTCCACGCAGGAGCGAACCTGGGTCTTGTATAACAGACACAACTGCTCCGGCGTGAAAAACCTCCTCACCTTGTTCAGGACTCCGAGTTTCCGAGATGCGGCTTTGATGACACCCTCGATGTAGTTCTTCTGGTTGAGATTTCTGCGTATGTCCATACCTAGGATATTGACGCTGTCTTGAATCGGTAGTGGAGTGTCCAGAAGAGAGGGATGGGGAAGGAATGGAGATACCTTGGCTGAGAATGCGCACACCTGTGTTTTCTTGACGTTGAACTCGACCAGGTTCTCATCACCCCAATGCGAGATGCAATTCAGAACCCGGTCAAGTTCAGCAACAAGTGTTCGCCTATACTCCTCAGTATCGGCTTGCTTAGCCGCAGGGTGTCCGAGATATCGCCCATGGACAGTACTGTCATCTGCACAGCAATGTATGCCCCCAAAAGTGAGCATATCATTGATATGCAGAAGAAAAAGCGTGGGCGATAACACGGACCCCTGAGGCACACCAGCATTCACCTGGAGAAACTTCGATGATTCACCGTCACAAAGGACTCGTATACGGCGCTTATTCAGGAAGCTGGCAACCCAGTTGCACAATCAAGGCGGCAAGCCGTAGGCTGGAAGCTTGGAAAGAAGCGCACGATGCCAGACTCTATCGAAGGCTTTGGAGATGTCAAGAATAATAGCCAACGACTCCCCATGCCTGTCCATCGCCTCACCCCAAAGGTGAGTGACATACGCTAGAAGATCACCCCTTGATCGTTTCGGTCTGAAGCCATACTGACGATCACTGATGAGAGAGTGATCTTCTAGGTAGCGAACGAGTTGGTTGTTGATTAGTCGTTCAAACACCTTGCAGAGGATAGGGGTGATAGCAATGGGTCGATAGTTGCCCGGATCAGAACGATCCCCTTTCTTGGGAATCGGTTGTACGTTCGCCTCTTTCCAAGCCTGCGGCACTACGCCAGAGGCATATGATAGGCGATACAGGCGTGTAAGCATTGGAGACAACTCGGCTGCGCATTTCCTAAGCACAACCGCTGGAATTCCGTCAGGTCCACTAGCTTTCCGGACATCGAGAGATCGCAGTGTCGCGCGAACATCACATTGACTGATTTTAATATCTGGCATGGAGAGGCCGCAGTAGGGAATCAAAGGCGGCTGCGCACTACGATCATCGATTCGGGAGTTGGCCGCAAAGAGATTGACAATCAGGTCAGCTTTCTCTTGCGGCCCATGGGCCAGTGATCCATCAGGGCATCGCAACGGTGGCAGTGAAGGCTGGCAGAAATTAGATTGCACGGCTTTGGCCAATCGCCAGTATCCTCGGCTGCCCGTGGGGTGCGACAAGAGTTCTTGACCAAACCGTGCAATGCGCTGTGCATCCGCTCTTATGTATGCCCTCTTGCAGACCTTGGTGGCTCTATTATAGGCTGCCTTGATGAGATGGACATTCGGATCGCGACGAGACCGAGCCCTGATCCAAGCGCGGTAAGCCGACTGTTTTTGTTTAACAGCATCGGCGCACTCGCGATCGAACCAGGGCCGTAATCCGCTGTTGCTGGAGACGTCAGTGGATGGAATATAATATTCCATACCCAACATGATTTCCCCAGCAACAGCAGACGCACTCTCCGACAGATCCCTCCCACCAAAGCAGCGTTGAGACCACGGGATGGACGCATAATAGTCTCGCAGGCCATCCCAATCCGCTGACGAGTAGTGCCACAAGCGTCGCTTTGCCTGCACTGGTTGTGGAGGTGAAGCGAATGGCACTGTAGTGCGAATCAGACAGTGGTCGGAGGAACCCAAAGGGGCTTGTACCGTCACACTGTACTGGGCCGGGTTACTCGTCAGCACAAGGTCTAACAACGAGGGCGCTTGACCCGATATATCTGGTATCCTGGTGGGCTGGAGTACCAGTTGAGTCAGTTCATGCGTTAGAGCGAATGCGTGAGCAGCTCCCTCATCAACATATCCCTCTTCGATCAATTCTTCCATCTTAATATTTGTACAAACATTGATAAACTAAGTACATAATACAGCCATAAAAATCAGAAACTATATCCAATCCATATCGTACCTTGCCCAGATACGCACACAAGAATAGGCTAGTTGACGAAAAACATTTTATAGGTCCGTCCTTTAGATTATTCAAAAATAAGCGATACGTATTTTTTTATTTGTAAATTAAACCAAAAATGACCAAGATATAGCTCATTAAAGTTACGTATAACGTCACGCCGTGCAGCATTTTTTCGCACTAGATGACGTCACACGTAACTTTAATGGGCTATATCTTTGTTATTTTTTATTAAATCGAAAGAAGAAAAAATACGTATCTAATATTTTTTATAATCTAAAATACGGACTAAATAAAATGTAATTATTTTGACCCTGGAAACTACCCTATTCCATGTAACTTCAAAAAATTGAACAGGAAATCTTCAAATATGTTTTTAAAGCAGCAGGCATAAATGTGAGCCAAGGAACCAATCAGTCAGCCTAATCTAACATCTACGAGCGTAGCACCAAAAAGCAAAATCCTACAAACACTACAGACATAAAGACATATTTATTTCTGCATTTTGGTTGTTTACAACACTTATACATGTCAAAACCCTATTCTAGATGATGCCGACCTTTCCTAGCTAAATGACGTCTTGAGAAGAAAGGCCGAAACAAACTCAGAGTCATTTTTTTTTTTTTACTTCAATTTCTTTAGTCTTTTCTTCATCTTTTAAAGTCAAAAAAGGGTTTGGTATGCAAATACAATGCAGGAAATCATCTGACGCTTTTGACTGACTCGGCCCACTGATGGCCCGCATTCAACAGCAATCGTACGGCTCAACCTTGATTGAGGGAGCCAGCACGATCTGTATCACTATGCCTCCACGCCATCAGAAGGTGTGTGTATATTCTTTGGGGACCCTAGGGGTGCACTAAGAAGGGATTTTCCGAAATATCCACGTGATCGGTTAAAACGGGTAAATTAAAAAATGCGGGCGTAGTCGTGGGCACCCTCTAGTAGTTAATAAACACAACATTATTTTATTTAAGTTTACAGGGCAACACCCTCTCACTTTTAATTTACAGTTCTCTCCTCCAACAGCACCAGTCGTTGACCCTTGTATTAGCTTAGGTTCACATTTTTATAAATTAGACTTCCAGATTTTAATATTAAGTTTGCTCCCAAGGGTCTAAAATCTTAGACATGGTGAGATTTTGAGCCAGACAATTTCCTGACAACATCTGCTTTGCATTTTAATCTTGTAACTTAATGAGTGGAGCATTAATTTGTGTCTGCGCCCAAAGGAAACAAGTCTTAGGCAATTTTGTAAGAGAAACGGGTTGCAAGTGCTTTTAATGTCTTCGTAATAGTGAACACAGAAGCTGTATTTATTTTATATTATTTTAAAAACACTGATTGCGGGTTGTTTCCGTTTTACTTTGCTTCTGGTGCTGCTGTTACTTGTTATGCGCGTTTGTTTATTTACTTAGATATAGTTATGAGCGGGTAATGTAACGAAAAGTAAATTAGGATAAAAAGTAAAAATGTTTAGCTTAATACCTCAGTCACTAACGACCGGATTCAATATTCGATCTTGAACGTTTATTTCGTATGGAGTTTATGTCAAATAATATGTATCTCAAATCATCTATTGTGATCTAGTATCGGCTATCGTGACGAAAGGTAGCCTATGAATGAGTGATATTACTGCAAGTTTTATTGAAATCCGTTCAGTAGTTTTAAAGTGAATGAAGGACAAACAAAAAACACACTATCGTATTTATGTTATTAATAGGGAATTGACCTACAATCCATATAATGTATGTAATTTGATTTGACTGCACGGTTGGCGTACTGGTTTAAGCGGCCGCCTCGCCGTTTGACACTGCACCGAGTGTCGTGTGTTCGATTCCCACACGGGACAACACTTTGAGTGATCCATAAAGTGTTGTTTCTTTCAACTAACTTTTATCTAACACCCAGAGGGTGTTCCGTTGGTTGTATGTGTGTAAAGTCCCCCGCGACACACGATTTAATCCTAGTGCGGGAGTTGTATTTTTAAAATAAGAAAAAAAATATCTCTGCCGTGGACTTCTTCATATTCGCTCTTCTTAGAACAGCAAATGAATTACTCACATTTGGCGATCGCTAAGCCGTTCGTGTGAAGAGGTAATAAAGTCACAAGTATCGCACACTCAATTGCCTACTTCGTATTTAGAGGTGCTTGAATGTTTGATCTGTCTCTCAATAGGTTGGCTTGAGGCGAAGGTTTTATATATGATTTTTATTACGATTTTTAAGGCGAATAGGACGGAAGTGCCTATATTTTATTAGAATGTTGACCTTTACTGATTTACTGTCAGTTTAAATATTCGATCTATCGATGGATTTGCAGATTTGAGATATGTATTTGACATCAGCTCGATAAAAATAATTATGTCAAACATGTATGTTAAATCTCCAAATCTATAGATAAATATACATATATAGACAACTGTTTAATGTATTTTCTAGGTAAGGCTATCAGAAATGCAAGAATAGAATTGTTATTGTTATAATGAATAGGCGTTTTCTGTTCTTTAAACTGTTCATACGTAGGTATGTCGATGTAAAAATGCACGCCTTGGGTGCCAACCAAGACCTGTTGCGTAGCAGTTTGTTGATCCCTAAACGATCGTTGCTCAGTTATCATTGTGTGTGTAATACATAATTTAGTGTGAATGTACTTTAATAAGTTCTACACTATAATTGTGATAATGACTATTAACGATAAACGGACAATGGCCTTTGTTTCTCCAATAAAACAACGCGGCTAATGCTCACCTGGTAGCGCCATCTACCTTCCTATCCATAACTAATCGCATCAACATCAATCGTTCTACGTCTAGTGCGAGCGATACCATATTTCCGTCCCGCTTTATCCCACTCCCTGGAAGAGGCACTGCCTTCCGCCTGATTCGTCGCCGCGATTCGTCGACGCGAGTGACAGTCGAGAACATTCCGCTCGCTGAGAACGCCATCTCGATACCGTACCGCGCCGCACCGTTGTATGTGATTTATTACCGCTTCCACCAAGGAAAACCCGCTCGCGAATGGTGAATTGAAGTGAAAACAAGCAGCTGCATCACGAAACCACCAGGAGACTGCCCTACGGAAACGAAGAAGGTTGTATAAGGTAGGTGCCCTCCATCCTTGAAATATCCTATACCCACTCAATCACCCCTTAGCGTATCCATCCACTAGAAGAACCGCTATCCTCTCTATACAGTCCATTTCCTTCTCCAAGTTTCGGTGTAAAGCCGAACCATCGCCATTACAAGCTATTACGGCATCCGCTGCACTACAAAGTTTTCAAGAATTTATTTTAAGTTGCTGAAATCATGTATTACTGGTGTACAATAAAAGATTTTCTTATAATCTATATTAACTAGAATGCTCCTTCTGTAAGGTGTTATATCTCTAACTCTATCAAGACGTTTTATCTTCAGCTCATTAGTTTTACGAATCTATAGGTTAGTAGAGCCTTGCTGATTCAGCTTGAATGGGCTGGCTCGACCGGGTAAGTACTACCCTCTCACAGAAAATCGACGTAAAGTAACAGTACCTAAATTGTTGCGTTTCGTTCGGTGAGTGAGAGTGCCGGAGGCCCTATCCCCTATTCCTTCTTCCTCATCCCACTCCCCATCCTATCCTTTTTCCCAACTCCAAGGGGCGGCAACGCACTTGTGACTCCTGTGGTGTTGCTTGTGTCCATTGGCGGCGGTAATTGCTTACCATAAGGCGATCCGTCTGCTCATCTGCCGCCTATTACAATAAAAAAAAGTATAGGTATAGTGACTTTTTATAGAATTAAGGTCACCGCATCCGGTGACTCTAGCTGGTACTAGATTTCATTTCATTTTGTGATTGACTAAACCAAACTTATACAATATTATTTAGCGGGTCTTAGTCGCGATAATTTATTTATTTCAAGGCATAAATACCTCTGTTATTCTCCTACGTTTCTACCGGCTTGCAACGGTTGTGGTCGCGGAGGGACTGATGTCAGCTCAGCGCCGTCCTTGTGAAGCGCGGGTTTCGGCAGCTACCCTCACTTGTTTTGTATTTTTGATATTTTGAGTTCTATCCGCACTGTCGGTACTTCGACACACTACACTTATGACGTCTACACACTGAATAGTTGTGTTACTGCGGCGTTGTTTGCATTTGTTGATAACTGGGTTCCAAGTGGTCGATAGTCTGTATCCGTCCTCCCGGTTGAAATTTCTATGTTTTTTTATTTCAACCGCTTCACGTACTATCCTGGAGTAATAGTGGCGATCGGTGGATAAGACTTGTGGTTGATGTAATTCTATCCAGTGGTTTGGTCCAGATTCCAGTAAATGCTCAGCTATGGCAGATTTATTAATTTGTCGATTTTTGACAGCTGTGATATGTTCTTTGACCCTTTCAGCGATCGTTCGTTTGGTCTGTCCGATATAGGAACTACCACAACTGCAATCAACCTTGTAGACGCCTGGTGTTTGTAAAGGAATTACGTCCTTTGGGGTACGCAGATTGTGTGCTACCTTGGAGAGGGGACTATATACAGTCTTGATGGAGTATTTCTGTAGTACTGTTCCAACTTTGTCCGTCACTCCCTTGATATAAGGCATGTAAGCCGGCACTCTGCTTACTTCAGATTTGCGGTCCTTCCTCTTCCGACGGGGTATCTCCTTTTTGTATCCGTTGCGCCTTAGTACCTCCTGAACATGTGACAATTCACTGTTTAAGTGTTCAGGGTCACAGAGGCCATAGGCTCTGTTCACTAACGAGGTCGCTACAGATTCCAAATGTCGCGGGTGATGATGCGAGCAGGCGTTGAGATACCTGTCGGTGTGTGTCGGTTTTCTGTATACAGTGTGTCCAAGTGTACCATTAGCTCTCACCGTCACTTTGACGTCAAGAAAGGGTAGCGATCCGTCTACCTCCATTTCAAATGTAAACCGGATGTTCGGATGTATGGAGTTCAATTTGTCTGCGAAACGTTCTATGTCTTGCTTGTTGCCCTTCATGATGCAGAATACATCGTCGACATACCTCTTCCATAGCTTTACATTTGAAGCCTGCATGTCTATGGATTCTTCGAAATGTTCCATCCAGATATTGGCCATCACCGGTGCTACTGGGCTACCCATTGCCACTCCGTCGATCTGGAGGTAATGTTGTCCACGATATATGAAGTAGTTACCCTCCAAGCAATTCTTCAATAGAACGGCGTATTCGTTAGACAGACCGCTATCCCTTAATTTTCTCTCAACGACCTCAAGGCAATCCTGAACTGGAACATTGGTGTATAGTGACTCCACGTCAAAACTTACCATCACTTCGTCTGGTTCCTTTGTCACGCTCTTGATGATGTCGATAAAATGGCGAGAGTCCTTCACGAAAGATGCCGTCTTACCTACTAACGGTTGCAGTACCTTGCTGATGTGTTTCGCCAAACTATATGTCGGTGAATTTATTTGACTCACTATCGGCCGCAATGGTACATTTGTCTTGTGGACTTTAGGCAAACCGTAAATCTTGGGCGGCTGCACGATTTGAGGTTTGTGTAGACGTTCAAAGTCATCTTCCGCGAACACGTTTCTATGGTCCTTTATCAAAGCTCGAATGCGTTTCGTTACTCTGGCTGTCGGGTTATAAGACACAGGTTTATATATTAGTGTGTCACTTAACTAATTCCGTATTTTGCTGTCATAGTCACAAGAATTCATCACCACAGTGGCGTTCCCCTTGTCGGCCTTCAGCACTAAAATATTCGTGTTATCACGCAGCGTTCTTAATGCCTGACGCTCTTCTGTGGAGACATTGGGTTTCGGCGGCTTTGACTTACGTAAAATAACGGCAACGTCCTGTCTAAGTGTATCCGCATCGTTAGACGGTAACTTGTTGCGCGTTATAACCTCCTCGATGCTGCTTATGACATTCTCGTACGGAATTCGTTTAGGTGTTAACGCATAATTTAACCCTTTAGCTAATACGCTTTGTGTCAAAGTGACGGTGAGAGCTAATGGTACACTTGGACACACTGTATACAGAAAACCGACACACACCGACAGGTATCTCAACGCCTGCTCGCATCATCACCCGCGACATTTGGAATCCGTAGCGACCTCGTTAGTGAACAGAGCCTATGACCTCTGTGACCCTGAACACTTAAACAGTGAATTGTCACATGTTCAGGAGGTACTAAGGCGCAACGGATACAAAAAGGAGATACCCCGTCGGAAGAGGAAGGACCGCAAATCTGAAGTAAGCAGAGTGCCGGCTTATATGCCTTATATCAAGGGAGTGACGGACAAAGTTGGAACAGTACTACAGAAATACTCCATCAAAACTGTATATAGTCCCCTCTCCAAGGTAGCACACAATCTGCGTACCCCAAAGGACGTAATTCCTCTACAAACACCAGGCGTCTACAAGGTTGATTGCAGTTGTGGTAGTTCCTATATCGGACAGACCAAACGAACGATCGCTGAAAGGGTCAAAGAACATATCACAGCTGTCAAAAATCGACAAATTAATAAATCTGCCATAGCTGAGCATTTACTGGAATCTGGACCAAACCACTGGATAGAATTACATCAACCACAAGTCTTATCCACCGATCGCCACTATTACTCCAGGATAGTACGTGAAGCGGTTGAAATCAAAAAACATAGAAATTTCAACCGGGAGGACGGATACAGACTATCGACCACTTGGAACCCAGTTATCAACAAATGCAAACAACGCCGCAGTAACACAACTATTCAGTGTGTAGACGTCATAAGTGTAGTGTGTCGAAGTACCGACAGTGCGGATAGAACTCAAAATATCAAAAATACAAAACAAGTGAGGGTAGCTGCCGAAACCCGCGCTTCACAAGGACGGCGCTGAGCTGACATCAGTCCCTCCGCGACCACAACCGTTGCAAGCCGGTAGAAACGTAGGAGAATAACAGAGGTATTTATGCCTTGAAATAAATAAATTATCGCGACTAAGACCCGCTAAATAATATTGTATGATGTATACAAATCGCAAAAGTTTAAAATCGATTAAACCAAACTTAGTCTTGAAAACCCGGGTACACTGAGAACACAAAAGCTGACAGGTATCATCACATGTGTACGTGTGGGTAGATTCACGTGCATGCATTCAAGACAATTTCACGTGCCATGTGCTTGGTGTGTAGGCTGACGAGACGTTATCTTTCAAGCTTTCTAACGAACTGAAGAACATTTTGCTAGTTGGTTAGCGGTAAACTCATCCAAACAATCAACAGAGGTGCCACAGGAAGCTAGGTGTTTGATTTTTAAGCACTACTCAGTTAGAAAACCTAATCTTTAAAAAACCTTCCTCGAACGCTAACACTGTAGTACGTGCTACTCATCATACAACTTACCATTAGAATCTTATTTAGTAAATTGGATAGGCATTTAAATGTGAGTGCTTCATAAAAAAATAAACAAGTATATTATTTTTGTACTAACAATACAATAGTCTAACGAATATTTATTGTAAGCGACTTACAATCGAGTAGGTAAATGTTTTTTGGCAGAAATCAATGACTCTAGTCTACAAGTCCGGAGCTTTATTGCAGACTGGGTCATGAGAAAAAGCTGGTAGCCTTATTGATCCACTGAAGAAAAAAACATTCGTAGCTGAGGAAAGGAAATGGGGTCGCAGAGATGAAGTTTAACTGAATAACATCAAAGAGTGGATATTGCGAGTGCTAGTGAGACATAATACTTTAATAAAATAAGTTCAAGTTTTGCTTTTGTCTGACTTTCATCAGTTTTCGCAACTAGTCAAAGTAGAATGTAGTTTGGTGTTGTGGTAATAAGTTTCGGTACATATGCCAATTTTAGCTTCCACGAAAATGAAATCCAGCGGAAATTTTGAGACTGTGTCAAAATTATCTACTCGACCTCTTTATGGATACTGCATCTTGTTTTAATTTATTTGCACGCTGCCACTGCCTGTATCGAAATCAAAATAGATTAGATAAGAAAAGACTTGATCGCCAGTGAAACTATTCATGTAATGTGATTGTGCCTTTCATGTGACACACAAGACACGTATTCACCATGTGTGTGAATACACGGTATTAAACTTTAACAAGCTATTAAGTTACTAATAATCTAAATCGCAATAAAGTGTTTAAGTCCTTACTTTCAGTAAAATAGGACCGAAGGAAGCATTGTTATCTAATTAAAACTTATTTCTCCCGCGAAACATCATATATTACTTGTCTCGATATACATCTATACCTATTAGAAATGTGCTCGACATGGGACTTTAGATTGATCCCTATTTAATGCAACTAAACAAATCTGAAGAAATCTATCACTTTGATATTATAAACCTAAAGAGCTTAGGTAGAGGTAGAGATTAGGTAATATTGTACTCGAACTTTGTCCTCAAGATTAGCATTAGGTATACATGTAGTAACACATACGGTGTCGCATATTCGCACTGATTTTGAGGTAGATTTAAGAGATATTTTTTTTGTGGCTATCTCTAACTTACTTGTCTTGCTCGAGCGCAGCTATCGCCATTCACAATTCAGTGCTTCACCGCTTCAAACGTGAACAAATTTAATCGTGTACTCGTGTGGGAATGGGAAAACGTTCTCGTACTGAGCCCGACTATGAGTCGTTAGCAAAAAAAGTTAAAACATTAGAAAAATTGTTGCGCGCTCGGAAAGATCGACAACACGAGCCACGCCACCACTTGTCCTCCACGTCGTCATCGTCGTCATGAACCTCGCGCTCGTCGAGCGACAGCTCGCCCTGCTCAGCCCGTAGCCCTGCCGCGCGCCTTCACACCTACCAGGACCTGTTTTGTATTGAAGCTTAGTAAGTATTCCTATCTAACACGTGCTTATTTTATTTGGTACTGCGGTTAACCTGTTGCGGGTTATCACTTCACCAAATACAGTTCATGTGTAAAAAATACTGTTGCGGGCAGTCTTTGTGACTGTCACTTCACAAAATTACTCCATGCTATATAAATGTGGTGTTGCGGGCATTTTATGGAAATGTCACTCTACTACATGGTGTCCGATCATTTGACAAAAAACAAATAACAAATTTACATTTGAAAAATAACATTTGACAAAATTATACTTGATAAATTTATTATTTTACAAACTATTGTTTAATAAACTACACATTAGGCAATATATTTACTAAAAAAAAAATATTATGCTAAAACTTTAATTTACAAATTGATTATTTTTAAACATGTTAGTTGGCAAAACAACGTAAAGCATAAATAATATTTAACATAATGCATTGCTTGGTAAATATTTTATTAACCAAAATCTACGTTAATACAACAATCTTTGTGTAGGGTCAACTGAAACAATGGCTGGTTAGGTTAGGTTAGAAGTGCGACCACAACGCACGAGCCGAGCGAGCGAAGCGAGCGTGCTGCGGCAGCGGCCGGCGAGTGCCAGAACCGAATTCTACTTATTTCGCTTAATTCAGGCAGCGTGTATTTTTTTTTAATTATGAATAATGAAATCATGAATTAGGAATTATTTTTAAAAACGAATAATTTATCTCCTAACTTTTTATACAATCACCAATTTGGCAAACGAATTATTTAGTCATGTGATTATTTTTGAAATAATATTTTAACAGTTTAATTATTTCCTAAGTATAACATTTGCGAAACCTGTATGTCAAATTTTTTTTTTTAAGTAATATGTTTGCGAAATGAAAGTTTGTCAAATGATTAGTTTTTCAAACGTTGTTTGTAAAATGATCTTCTGTCATACGTTTTTTGTTAAACAAAAATAAACCCTACTACATACATAGCTCAAGTAATGCGGTCAGTTTTTGGGACTGTCACTTTACACGTTATAACGTACCTACTTACCTTGTCAGGGTTCTGCGGGCAGTCTTAGGGACTGTCGCTAAACCTATATGACGTTGATGTGTGGACAAAAATATTACCATGAATCCCATCAATCCCAAATGCACCTGCGATCGAACCTGAACCTTCAACGAGTGCCACCCTCACGTCGCTCCGCCACAACCGCCGCCGCAGCGCATCGAACCGCCGCCACAGCCTTTGCCGGGTCCCGCCATCGCCGATGCTGCAAAATTGCCGCCAGCGCCAGCGACAGTTGACGTAGATATTGAGGTCGCAGGGACAGGGCCTGCGCCCCCAGACTCGCAGGTGACACCGCAAATCAATGATGAGATTATGCAATTGTTTGGTGAGGACCCCTCCCAGAAAAGGGTCTATGGAAACGACATCCAACCTGACTAGGCCGTACGTCTCCTGCATGTGGCTACTTCGGGTCTATCTAAGGAAACCTGGAAGGACATTTTGGATAAATACCTGGTTCCCGCCAACTGCACCTTAATAGATGCACCCTTACTGAATCCAGAGGTAAAGGTTGCCATCTCCGAAGCTGTCCACAAAAGGCACAAGGGTATTGAACACAAGCAAAAGCAAATTGCATCCGCTATAACCTGTATCGCCCAAGCTCTCACCACGCTTATATCATCTGAACAGACTGCCTCGCCTACAGAACTTATATGGCTTTTAATAGATGCAAAAAAAATATTATGCGATAGCCAAAACTCAGATTCGCTTGTGAGACGGAACTTCGTACTTTTCACTATGAAAAAAGAACTAAAAGATAAGCTTCAGGCGACAAAAATTGAAAAATACCTTTTTAGTGCAGACCTAGCAGATACGCTTAAGACTGCAATAGCTGTATCTAAAACGGGATATGACATGAAACCTACGCCGCCCAAACAGCCTGCTAAAATAGTGACTAACGCCAACGTACAGAAAAATCATTTAATCTGGCGAGCCCCTCCCCAGAGCCACAGGTCGAAGGGAATCCAGAGGAGAAAGGAACCTGCACCCAGGAATCGGCACGAGACCACCTCGAGACAGTCATCGCGTCCAGCAGCGAGCCGCCGCCACCGCTAGACACGGTAATGTACGCCGGACGGCTATCTAATTTCCTCGACCAATGGTCCCTTATCACTAATGATAAGACTATACTGTCTTGGGTCACAGGTTATCGCATCCCCTTCTCGCAACCTGTAATACAACACTCTACAATATTTACTTCTGTAGAGAAAGTACAAATGCATCAATCGTTAAAAAAATTTTATTGATCGGCGCGGTCGAAGAATGCGATCTCTGTGATGGTCAATTCATATCACCTACGTTTCTAGTACCAAAGCCTAAATGGCAAAAAGATTAAGATTTAGAATAAATCTAGTGTTTATTCTAAATCTTAAATCGCTTAATAAAGGTGAATGGGCAAAATGGTACCCGGCTCCAATAGATGTCTTACCAAGAGGAACAATATTTACTATAGCCGCCAGTCTCAAATCTGATTCCGTTTGGAGATAAACGACAGTCTTACTAACTAATTAAAAACCAGTTTCTTAGATTTCCCTTTGCGTTCCAGGGCCACGTTAACCTGTTTAGACAGTCCCGTGGCCGCGGCGATAGACATACATATACGAGTATATTAGATACCACTTATCTATGTATGAGAATTTCGTGCCAGAAAAACCCAATAACACTGCCCGACCCAGAAATCGAATCCGGGACCTCCCGATCCCACGCGCACATTTATGCCGCGAGACCAACGAGGCAGTCGTATAGGGTTTGATGTCGAGTTTTCCGTCTCTACGCAAAGATGGTATTTGCATTGTGTTATCCCTTAGTCGCCTGTTACGACACCCACAGGAAGATAGGAGGTGGTGACATTTGTATTCTATGCCGTCAACCACACGGCGAAATGCATATGTATGTAGAGAAAAAACGGCTTAGTTACAGAAGAGTAGATTTTCAGAGGATGGAAGTGAGCCAGATAGAAAAGTTCTCTTCATTGACGGAGGAGGATATAATTTTACTAGCGCTAAGTACATACCAACTGAAGCTGGCAAGATCTTACTGTGCCGAGGTCGACAATCGCATACACCTGTTTTTTGTAAGCCATATCGATGGTTGATCACTTTATAGTCATTTGTTTTGTATACGTTCATTAGTTTTTTGCAAATATTTAAGGCTGATATTTAAATTAAGAAACGCAGTGAGCACTCAAAGTACTTAGCACTTAACGTAGGCTACGTAACTTAATGTTACTATTTAAAAAAATGTTTGCATTTTGTGATCTCATGAGTGTTTTAATTGCATTTAATATACTATCATGTTAGGTGCAAAAGATACTCTTAGGGAACGCTTTAAGTCTATAGGAATTCTAACAGTAGCCTCGCAGTTCTTATTTGCTAATATATTGTATATAAGGCAAAATATAGGTTTATTTACTACAAAAAGTGACATAAGTACATAATATAAATACTAGGAACAGGCATAAGTTATATGCCCCTTATCATCGTTTACATAAAGTTAACAATTCTTTTGTAGGGCTAGGTATTTACAATAAAATACCAATTATTTTTTTAGAATTACCATTTAATACGTTTAAAAGTAAAATAAAAGACTGCCTTATTAGGAAAAGTTATTATACTGTTAATGATTATTTCAGGGATAAGGATAGATGGTCACTTACACTAGACAACTCATGATCTAGGTACTACTTATTTAGAATTGATATCGATACTTAGCAATTTTCAGTTTATCATTATATAACATTTCAAGTTCTTTTAAATTATTGTTCGTTTATTATTAGGTCATTCCACTTACTACATTTACATTTGCATTGTTGTTCCACTAATTTTATTAAAATTTACTGTACTGTAAGATGAAGATAACTCGTGATCATGGGCTGTGAACTAACGTTTTTGTAATCTTGTGTATTCACATACCGTCACTTCTGTAACATACATTTCCACCATAGTTCTGAACATGGTCACGAGTTGTCTACATTATAAGACGTAAGTGGATGCTCCTGTTACACAATATTCGCATTGGAAGGCTAACTAAAGCACTTAATTTAGTAACTGCATTAATTGCTTTTAAGTATTATGTCTGTAACTAATTACTATTTACAAGTAATTTAGTACAATATGTAACAGTTGCAGCTCCTTACAAAAATAAAAATATGTACCATAATATTGGCGATTTAAAAGAGTGGCCACGAGTTTTATTGCCCGTTCTTTCTCGTGGTTCTACCTATTGCTTTGCGAACGAGGCAGTAAATGTAAATGTAGAAGCATTAAGTAATTTAATTTTAAAATTGGCTTTCATAAGCGTCACCTTGTGACCTAGATAAATAAATGATTTTGACTTTTTTGACTTTTATAGTTATAAGATAACGTTAATAACATTTTCTTCATAATATCTTTGTCTTATTTTGAGTTTTGAAAAACTTATGTTAGTTTTGCTAATTAGCGTGGTCAATTTAATAAATATAAATAATGATGATTATTTAAAGTTTTTTAAATTTTAAGCATTACATACAAACAAATAAGTAAATTTTATTACATATTTACAAATGGTTGTGGTCTCATAAATGTTTCTAATTGCATTTATAACATTTTAATAGTCGTTGTTGATTTAAACGTTAAGAGTATAAGAAGGTTTTTCATTTGTTATTTTGAGAAAAGCTTTGATTTTTTTTAAGTTTTATATAGCATTTTGGTTATATTATTAAATTACATGGTGATTTTTATTAAACACGCTAATTTTTTATTGGTTTTGGAAAAAAAATCCTCACGTTGGAAAAAATATCTGCTCTTCATATTCTAAATCAAAATTTACCTACCACGTAAAATAAAAACGTTATAAAAGTCAAAAACTCTAGGAAATACGTAGTAACGTGCGACTCGATCGTCGATCGACTCGTCGGCGCGCTGTAGGAACCTAAAACAGCTGTAGACGTCGCGCGGCGAGGTCAACAGCTGTTTTAGGTACAGTACAGCGCGTGTAACAGTAGGTAACTACCTACACATAAAACACGTATCAGTCATCAAAGCACTTCTGCTGGGACCATACTAACGAGGGATGCCATTAATTATTGCGATAGTGTACGTTAACCGTAGGTGTAGCCACGACTTAACGCGATAATTTGACAACGGCATTAACATTGGCGTTTGGCGTTTTTATCGCCAATGATGGGCATTCACGTTGACGTTTCAAGTGTAGCCACCTGCTTTAGCGCGTTAAAAATTATCGCAATAATTATCGCGCTAGCAGACATTGACGTTAGCCGGTAGTGAGGCCCCAGCATAAGAAGTACGGATGGATAGTGATACCTAATTTACGTACTTACAAAACACAAATTAATTACGATGACAACTTTAATAATTTTAAGCACGTAATAATGATTAAAATAATAAACACATGTAGGTAACTAAATAGCTGTACCTACCTATTCCTTCGTAAGTCAACAGAAATAAGCTGTGGGTTCACGCAATCATAATAAACTAGTAGACGAAAAGAAGAACTTATTATTAATTACGTATTAATCGTCGGTACATAATCATTTTCACTAACTAGTAAAAGCCGAATTTAGGTATTTACTTATTTCTGGTGTGTTTAAAACATGTTATCTACGTAGGTATTCACAACAATCAGTAAAGCAAATCACTTACCTTTAGAGTCTTCTGCTTATATCACAGGCAATTTACACATTTGCACACACATGTTTCTCGCGTTCTCGCGACTCCGACTCTTCTTTGTACACAAATCTAATAACCTCGATCCACTAATAAAACCCTGTGGAGTCAGGTCAGGTTGCGGCCTATCAATCCACTAGCGAACACATCAGTATTGTAAGGATCCACGATTGTAGTTTAATTACGTAACACGGACACAGAGTGACGGGAGCGTGATATACGACTGTACCTTTGACCTAATTTCTTAAGACTGAAGGTCAACTTGCGCCCGCGCCGCACGGCCACACCCCGCCGCGCCCCCACCTCCTGCTGGCGCCCTGCAGCGGAGGGTGGCGCGCGCGCATGGCGGGGACCGGGAGGGCGGGAATAACAGTGCAATGACTAATGCCAGTGTGTGTGTGACTCGATCGCTCGTAGTTCGCCAGTGTGCCGCGAAGTGATACCTACTTCGTGTTCTCGTACTATTAAATTAATTAATTTCTCAAGATTTTTTTAGCTTATCTTTCAAATATTATTAGCTGGTTAGGTTCTATTAACGGTATTATACGGTATAAGATGGCTTTCGCCCCAAAACCAATAAAAAATCAGCGTGTATAGCTATAAAGTTTTATAGAAAAACCTGATTAATACATTTATTTTTTTGACTTATGGTTGTTTTATTCCATATTTCGTATATATTAAACATGTTATTTATATTCAAGAGTAACTTATATGCTTATATCTGCTCTAGTATTACGTTTATTATTAAAATAAATAAAACGTTTAATGCTGCTTAAAAATACGCTTCTAACAATATATAATATGCATATGATTTAATTAAAAATAAGAAAGAATTAGACAAAATATAGATTTCTTTTTTCTTTGATTACCTCTGCTGTAAAAAAGTGTTATTTTGGTATATGGTAGTTTTGAATTGAAGCAGCGATATACTGTAATAAAGAAAATTAACGACGTAACATACAGAATTCGGAAGACACTTAGAAGTCCACTGAAGATTGTTCATGTGGATAGGATAGCGGTATATAATGGATCCAACAATGCTCGGGACGAGCATGTCTTAGAGAGGGGGTAGTGTGACGGCCGGTGTCATGTCAAGCTGTCATCACTACGGTTGCCAAGGACTACTGACGTCTACACGACAAACTAGCCGGTCGTCAAACACAATAATTAGCAAAGAGGTTTGAAGACTATTTTATTATTTAGAAATGTCAGATTTTAGTTTGATGACGTTTTCAATCTCGTTGTTCGGGTATTAGGCAGGCAACAGTAAGGATACAATGCACGTACATACCTCGGACTGCGAACCGCACCAGCCGTTGAGCTTCCACCTCTCGTGATGATGATGTCGGTGTTCTTGGGATGAGAATTCCGCGCGGAATCGACCCAGTTGTGACACGCGCGCGCGCGATGCGGTCGGTTTCAAACTCGTAACGTTCTGAGCTGTCAGTCCGTGGATTTTCGTTTATATACGTGCGTTATGCACGTATATAAACGAAAATCCAACATATTGGCGTTTCGATACTGCGCTGTAGCGGAGTACCAAAACAACGTTTTATTGTTTTATGAAAATGAAACAAACAGGTTATTTAAACATTTCAAATAAAAATTCGAAAATTCTAGAAAGTTCAGGAAGGAATGGAAAGGTTAAAAAGGGACAGGAGATGGAAAAACAATTGAATAATGAAATGACAATCGAAATTAGTGGATCTAGAACATTCTTAGGGGTATATCCTTATATATCCTTACTTATATACAACGCCTTCGTTGTAGACGCGCTGAGCGCCAGATTAAGTTGAAAAGTGGTAAAGTGAAGAAGAAAGGGAAGAAGTAAAAGGAAGAAAGAAGTATTAGTGAAATAAAGTGAAGTGAAAGTATAGTGCAGTGAAGTGCAGTGCAATAGACGTTAGTGTAGGTGCTGTCCGCGACGAAATCGAACGACGCGTCGTGTGTGTGAAGTCGAATAAAGTGTCATCAGTGCTACTCGGTGTTTCCTTCCAATCCCGTTACCCCGTCCGTAACAATACTGATTTATACGTAACTTCTATTCCAACTGTCTTACATTTTCTTACTGAGCAATACGAATCTGGTGCTAATATGGAACTTTAAATAGCTGTAGGTCCGCTCTCTCTTAAATTTTCGATCTAGACCTAGGGAACGACGACCGGATAAAACGGTTTTTCAAAGGGATTTACCGATTAAGACCTCCTCTGCCCAAGTACAATACTACTTGGGATACCTCCCTGGTTCTTAATTATTGAACATCCTGGTATCCCAACGATAATCTTAAACTAGAAAAAATATCTAAAAAATTTGCAACACTTCTAGCCTTAACTACTGCACATAGAGTCCAAACCTTTTCAAAAATAAACATCAATTACATAGAAGTTCTTCCAAATGAAATTCAATAAAAAATTCCCAATTTAATAAAAACGTCCCGTGTCGGCACTACTCAGCCTACTCTCATCCTTCCGTTTTTTGAAGATCAACCAGCCATATGTCCAGCTGCTACACTAAATTCTTATCTGCTGATGACGAACCAACTACGTGGCAGAGACGTTTACTTATTTGTTGGTCTTAAAAAACCTCATAAGGCTGTTACATCACAAACCCTGAGTAGGAGAATAAAGAGTGTTCTTTACAACTGTGTTGTTTACAAATTCAGAATAAGAAAGATAGTGGCACCGCCGCAAGCGCCATGACATCTAATGTTACTCTGAGAAAAAAACTCAAAACTTTTAAAACACCTTAATTAAAAGAAAATGTTCCTAATGCAGTAGTAACGCTAACACCAAGTGAAAAAACAAAAAACATGATATCTCGAGAATCCAGGACTCACATATACTCACAGACTCCGAAATATCTGACGAGTCATATATCACCCCGAACAAACTTTCAAGGAGCGTGGACGGAACAATATCTGAGCTAGTAATAAAGAAGAAACTAAAGGAGACAATTTCATAGCTGACCGGTAAACTAGAAAGTACTGAAACTGAACTAGAAAATACATTGTTAGAAAACACCGATTTACGCAAACAGATTAACAAGTTAAGCGCAGAAATAAAGGTATTAAAATCTTTATGCAGTTCCTACTCCATTTCAGAAAGCCCAGGTATCAGGATAAAAAGTAAAAGTAAATCATTCCTGCATAGAAACAACGTGTCTTCTACACCTTTTACACCTCTATCATCAAAGGCGAATAAAGATGTCTATGAGAGTTGCAAATTAATATTATGTCTGCAAAAACAAATAGCAAGTCTGCAACAACAACTGAAAGCTACTGAACACGAAGTCAATAATCTGACAAATCGCCTTCAAACTATGACGCATCTCCAAACAAGCACCCAAATCCAGGAACCCAGCATAATTCAGGATCAACATGCGTTGCGTAACACCAGAACACTACATGAAGGTCCAACAGTTAGAAACCGAAGTAACATTGACACCATAAAGAAGAATATATTCATCTTCGGCACACAACAGTTCGTCGGACTAGCAGCGGCTCTTTCGCACACAAGGACAAATACACAGTACGAGAAATACAAAGTCATCGCCAAAACGAAGCCAAATGCATGTTGATCAGAATGTTGTCCAGAATTGCTTTAATATTAAGTTAAAATCTGACGATAAACTCATAATTTGTGTTGGTGAAAATGACCATAACTTAAAAATACTTTTGTCTCAACTGCGATTGATTTTACAGAAACATAGGAAAAACGATATTATTGTACTTAAAGTAGTAGAAAACACGTATATAGACATTGCTGATTTAAACAAATCTTTAAAAAATCTATGCAACAAATACAAAAATTGTCATTTCCTGGAATATAAAGTTAACGCCTTTTATAAAAAATATGCACACTATGATATTTGCAAGGCATTAAATAACGTTATAGATTGCATAGACTACAACGAGAAGTATTTGGATCCACGCGCACTCAAAAAACGCTTAATGTGTAACAAATCAACCGAAAAAATTGTTAATGGCAGACTTGCACCAAAAAAAGGTACAAACCCTTTTTATTTTCAGAGTCTTAGCGAAAAACAATCGCCACCATCCGAAGCTATACATAATAAGCATTTACAATGCGGGAAAAAAATACACAAGGGCACTATACCTTTTTATATCCCTATCGTAAATAAAAATGATAAGCTTTTTCGTCCTTGAAAATGATGTTGATAAGACAACACATAGATTCATAGTATATATCCACCAAAATATTGCTAGCATATTAGCCAAACAAGAACTACTTGAATTAACCATACAGGAATTAAAGGAAGGAAAAAATGATCCAGATGTAATATGTCTCTCTGAAACCTTTATGAAAAAACCGGCCAAGTGCTTGTCGGGCCACGCGCAATGTAGGGTTCCGTAGTTGCCCATACCTAATGACTTGCTGCAAAGGGTATTAATGTAGGTACAACAAATCCGACTGTTTATTTTGCTGAAAAAATAATTTTAATAACACTATTATAAGAACCTAAGTTTTGTTTAGAAAAATACCAGGTATGTATCCAGTTATGTATTGTAAACATAAAATGTGGTTTCCAAGATATACTACTACTATACATACGTAGTACCGTAGTACATTACATACCAAAGTACGTATATCTTTAAGATTAAGCCAACGCGCTTAATGTAAACTCACAGAAATAGGTATTTATAAGTTAACCGACGATTACTCGTAAACTAGTGATATCTACTTAGCCGTGATAGTTTTCCTTTTAAATTCGTTATATGTGCTACATTTGTGATTTTTTTCACCTCTTCCAAATTAATAGTTTAGCCGGCAGAAGGGGGGGACACTTGAGTCTAACAATTTTTTTCACTTCAAAGCTTGATATTTGACAAACCAATCACTTGATCGAAAAATGAGTTGAGCAAACTAATAATATTTTTTTAAAACCTATCCAATGATACCCCACATGATGGGGTACTCAACCAAAAATAAATTAAATCCCACTATATATGTAGGGGAGATACCCTTAAAAAAAATATTTTCCTAAATTTTATTCTACAGTTTTGTTGCAATATTTTATGTCTATATTCATGTCAAATATCAGCTTTCTAGCAGCAGGCGTCTTTGAGCTAGGCTGCGGACGGACAGACGGACGGACATGACGAAACTATAAGGGTTCCTTGTGGACTACGGAACCCTAAAAAGGTACTGAAAATTATATAAAAGTATATAACTACCAGATGGCGGTTAACAATTGTAAGGAAACAAAAAGAGGTGGCACCTGCATCTTAGTTAAAAAAGGCATATTTTTTAAAGCATTTCATTAAAAAATATGCCTTTTTTAACTCACTTGCACAAAAATACGCGTCACAAAACACATTTGAATGCTGTGGTATAGAGATAACCACCTTGAAATTAATTGTCATATGTATTTATAGAACTCCTCAATCAGATCCAAATTTATTACAAAATTAAACTATCTGCTTCATGATATCTTAAATAAATACAAATCTAAAATAAATATTGTTGTTACTGGTGATTTTAACATTAATACTCTGAAAAAGGGCAATATTACCAATCAACTGCAAGATTTATGTAATAATTATAATATGAGAATTCATATAAATGTGCCCACACGTAAATTGTCATGCATCGACCATATACTAAGCAATATTCATAACGCTAGCGCTGTTGTGCTACCACTGCAACTCTCGGACCAGCTAAGCTTTCCGATACAACATAAACCGCATATGCCAACAACATACTATACGTACACAACTGATTACAGATTAGAGTACATTAAAAAATTCAAGAATTGCCTACAAAGTTTAACGTGGTCTAGTGTTTACCTGGAAAACGATGTAAATGCTGCATTTAGCGATTTTCATGATTTACTATGCGTGTTCTATAAATTATGCTTTCCAAAAATACGAGTTAAAATTGATATACTTAACAAAAAGAAACAACACTGGATTAGTAGAGGTCTCATGCAAAGTTGTAAAACCAAACGTAATTAAAGATACCGATACTATAAAGATAAAACTATCAGTAACAAAATGAAATATATAAATTAATCGAAGCTCTTAAAAAGTTGCATTTTTCTTCGAAAATAAATGCAAATATACATTACATAAACAAACATGAAAATAAATGCAAAGCCACATGGAACGTAATCAAGAATGAGATAAATAACATCACCCGAAAAGATAACATGGGAATCATAAAAATTAATAATATTGAGATTACAGACCCTACTGAAATAGCTTCTCACTTCAACAACTACTATGTTGGCTTGATGGGTAAACAAACACAGAAAACAAAAACTTGCCGTGACCTTAATGTAATTCCATCTGGCAATTCAATGTTCTTGAGACCTATGTCAGAGACCGAGGTCAAACTGGAAGTTATGGGTCTGAATAACACTGCATCCGAGGGCTATGATGGTATTAACACGAAAATCCTGAAAACATTCTGCAATGGGATAGCGGGGATCTTGACATATTTAATAAACATGTCATTCTCACTCGGCATTTTTCCAGAAGCACTAAAACTATCCGTAGTTAAACCTTTATTCAAAAAGGGAGAACAATCTGATATTAGTAATTACCGTCCAATTACTCTTATACCTATAATCTCTAAAATATTTGAAAAATGTATGCACAAAAGATTAATAAATTATTGCACGAAATTTCAGATTATAACTAATGATCAATTTGGATTCCAAAAATCTAAATCGACTACTCTAGCCGTCTTCTGCCTTGTTAAGGAAGTTCTCACGAACGTGAATAACAGAAACTTTACTACGGGCTTGTTTGTTGATTTATCGAAAGCGTTCGATCTGGTTTCTCATGACATATTATTACTGAAACTGGAAGCTATGGGGATAAGAGGACCTGCATTGCAGTGGATATCCTCTTATTTATGTGGTAGAAGACAAAGCGTCGTTATTAATAAACTTAACGCAAATAGTTACTTAACTTCATACTCCTCAACATATAGGCAAATCGAAAGTGGCGTCCCGCAGGGTAGCGTATTGGGACCAATCTTATTCGTTCTATATATTAATGACATTACTAAAATAACGAATCACAAGTGCATTCTATTTGCCGATGATATATCAATCATAGTGACAACTAATAAAAACAATGTTATGTTATGTGTTATGTTATGTAAATTGGCTTGACATAAATAATTTGAAAATTAATTTAGATAAATCCGTTTATATACAATTTAACAAGTGTTATAATAATAAATATATTATCAATCTAAATATAAATCATATAAAACAGGTGACACATACAAAATTCCTTGGGATAATAATAGACGAATGAATAAATTGGAAATAACATCTAGATAATATTACAAATAGAATTAATAAATTTGTTTATGCCTTAAGGCAAATAAAAAGCGTAACAAATAGAAAAACTGCCATCATATCCTACCACGCTTACATGGAATCCGTACTCCGATACGGGCTTATAGTCTGGGGTAATAGTGTGGATTTCAATAGGGCATTTATAGCGCAAAAGAAATGCATAAGGGCTATAAATGGCCTTAAACCGGGTGATTCATGCAGGCCAATATTCAAAGAACTGAATTTGTTACCTTTCCCGTCTCTCTACCTTTATGAAATATGTATGTTTGTGTATAAGAATAAAGAATTGTTTAAAATAGCAGATGAAGTGCATTGCCGAAATAGAAGAGATCCTTTTAGACTGGTATTAAATGATACCCCGAGACTTACCAAGTATAACAAAAGCTTCTTCTTGGGTTTACGCGAATGTTTCACAAATCAAATTGGTTTCACTAAGTTATTACATTTGAAACTAAAGATCTAGAAACTATATTTTTAATTTATTACTAGCCGACGTTTCTAATTCTTTACAGAATTCATGTTCACGGCAGACTGGGGTGATGTTTGTCTTTTTCTTGAATGTATAACTTATACATTTTGTATTGCGTATTTTTATGAGTATAAAGCATTTGTCCTACCGTCTCTTGTAGTGAGTAATAGCGATTATCTTAGGGCAAGTTATGACACCAGAGGGCAGCAGTAGCGGCAGTACTTAATAGATTTAGGACAAGCTAAAATTTGGTCATGGTATATTAATAAAGCACGGCAATAGCACCGCTCTACCGCTTGCCACACCCAGCACTCATATCATTGAGTCTATCAAGATAAGCAACAAACTAAATTAACAATATCACCGCTAGCAAAATTCAAAATATACAGAACCGGCTTCACCCGCGGCACCGCTCATGTGGGACTTTTTACACCCTCGGGAGGGCAAATTTCCAAAAATCCTCTCTCATGGTTCCCCTACGCACCTCAAGTAAAATACATGCCAAATTTCAGTTGCCTGCGCCCAGTAGTCTCGACTGTGCGTTGTCAGTCAGTCAGTCAGTAACGGAGGAATTTAATACCTATAATTATATAAATATATTTACATTATTACAAATGTACTCATTAATTTACTCCTCGTTAATCGCTTTCAGTTAACCAAACGCTCTAGACGAATAAAGGACTATTCCATTTTAATGTAACTTAAGATATCTAAACAAGCATTTCTGAGGATTAGAATAATTCCGAACTAACTTTACATCTATGTAATGTTATACAAAAAATGTTAATAAAGGATTTCCGGTATCCAGGTCGGTGCGCATTGCATGCAGCCTAGGGGCTATATTGGTGTTATTTTACCCTCAAAAGGAATAATTTCGTTAGTTTGGCCAGAACGGAATTATTCTCCCGGGGCAAAAGTGTTTCATTCCATTTTCATTGGCACCGCTCCACAAATAATGCTTGAATAAAACCTCTGTCTTCTAATTGAATTAGTTTTGCAAATGAAATTATTATTTGGTTATGTGTCAACGTGTGTATCATAAACAGTATGGAATAATTTTTATCTTGCTTCATAATTAATATGCAGCTGAAAATAAATTATACATTATATATAATGTTCTCAGTATTATTTGTAATAAATTTTCATTATAATAGTATGAAAAAATAAGCGTATAATTTTACTAACCTAATTAAATAATTAGTTTAATATTTACGAATTTTGATTAATTCTTGCAAAATTTCATATTTATAGAGAATTACAATAAATATGTATGGATATTTAGAAATGTTGACGATCCCAGACGTATTTAGGTATGCAAGCAAGATATTTATTTGTTGGAGCATTAGAAGAGTAAATCATAGGTTTTGGAGTTTAAGCTCACAGTTTCGTACTTCTGACTTTTTGGGCTTTAATGTACAGAATAATAAACAAAGTACATTATAAGGTTCCTACCTTCGTTGAGTACCCGATTTTGTTAGATTTTCTATATTCTTTGCTTCAATCAGGTTATTCAGGGTACATGCCGCTACACTGTGCCATAAATCAAAAAGTAAAATTTATACAAAGCATTAACGAATATTTGTATCATCAGAATATTCCGGAATCTTCGACCGTATACCTGCGTACCTTTTTTGTTTAGAAGCGACGTTGTCTTTAAAGTGCCGCCAGCCTTCGTGCGTCGCTTCGAAGGTTATATTTTGAGGAAGTATACAAAGCGTGTATGTGTCTATAACTGTTTTTCTCTTTTTATTTGCTTACCGTGACATAGTCTTTATTCTTACTCATTATAAAACAAAGTCTCTCGCTGCATCCGTCTGCCTCTAGGGAATAAACTTAAGATTTCTTAGATTTTCATACGGTTTCAACTAGAGATGTAAAGAACTCGAGTATTTGAGTCTTAATTCGATAGACTCGGCTCAATTTTACAAGACTCGGTGTACTAACAAAACTAAGAGCCTTGAGTCGAGCCGAGCTCGAGTCCTTTCTCGAAAACTCGAGCGCCAAAATAGAACTCGTATTACAAAAAGAGATCGAGTCATAAAAATAAGCTCACGTCTCAAAAAGCACTCGAGTCTTAAAAAGACCTCGAGTGTATCGAGTCTTGAGCGTATCAAGGTTGATTTATTTAAAAATACATAGACATATTATATTTTTACTTCTATGTTATTATTATTCTATATTATATTCTTCCTATATTATTTTTATTCTGACTTATATTTTATTTCCTGTTTATTTATGAAGGAACTCCAAATGGAAAAGAACTTGAGCGCGACTCGTCGCGTAAAACGACTCGACCTCGAATCAAGACCTGAGCGCCATGTTGCAAGCTGGGTGTCTTGTTGTAAAGAGTCGAGCTGTGCAATTTGTTTGGCTGTGCTTTTGAGGACTCAAAAGACTCGAGTTCTTTACATCTCTAGTTTCAACCAAATTTTTGCTTTTTTCGAACAATGATTAGACTGTTGGTCTAGTTGTTAGCGGATGTGACTGCTGAATGAGAGGTGGTGGGCACAATTTTATCTCAGGGAAACTCTTTTTTTTCAGTGAGTAAGATTTTGTTCAAATTTAGGAAGTTAGAACTCTTTTTTTCTCAATAGATCAGTCTGTATTAGAAGTGTAATCTAGAACATGATTCTAGGCGATAACTCACAAAAAAAGTGCCAGCAGAGCATGTCACATGGTCTAAAAGCGATAAACTACATTTTCCTCAATTTAAAATTTCAGAAAAATCGCAGGAGCTAGAACTCTTTAGTTCTTTACAGATCCGTATCAGAACTGTAATCTAGAACTCAATTCTAGTCGACAACTCACAATAAAGTGCCAGCAGAGCATGTCATAAGGTATCAACATAGAAAATTACATTTCCGTCCAGCCGAGATAACGTTAGGGCAATGATGAAGATCATTGTTGAGTTCTGTTCGCCTTCTACGTTCTCCAGTATTTGAAAAATCTTTGGTTCTTTCTTAGAAAAAGAAAAAGATACAACATTTTTGTGAAATTTCAGATCGCCTATTCAAAATAATATTCATTCGGCTTTTACTATTAGTCGATATTGTATTTTTGTCCCAAATTCCCAACTTTGGAAAAATTATTACCTTTAGAACAAATCGACCAAATTATCCACATTACTTTAAAGAAAATATTAAATGTGGACTTGGACGACCGATGGGGTCATCTAAAGAACATATTGGCGGGGTAAATGCATCTATTTTGAACTTAATTAGAAAAAATCCATACTAACTTTGAGCCTCAATATCTCCTGAACCAGTAATTTCCCAGGTATGGTACTGAAGTAAAAAATGTTTGTACT
Source organism: Euclidia mi (assembly GCA_944739405.2). Taxonomy (NCBI): domain Eukaryota; kingdom Metazoa; phylum Arthropoda; class Insecta; order Lepidoptera; family Erebidae; genus Euclidia; species Euclidia mi. Next base: position 76,577,851 of record OX123186.2, on the reverse strand, counting down.
GATTGGCACAACATGGGATTTCAGTTTTCGTTAAGGGGTTTTTTACACCCTGTGTAAAGAACTTCTCAAATACGTCCGTTGGACTAATAGTCCACTAGGCACGATCACCCAGCCTGGTTAGAGGATCCTCGTTCTAGTTGGAGGAACACCACACCTTTATCCGCCACACCTCCAATACCATGAGCTGTCCTGCAGAAGAAGCGCTGGTAGAATTCCTCATCATGTCCATCTGACTGACTTCTTCTGAATCCGTCGTGCTCTTATCGCGTCTGGCGTACCAGCTGTACTTGAACCAAATGGCTTGGTACGCGATGGTGGTAAGCAACCTGATGGTATGTCATTGTTGACTTGGGAAATGCCTTTGGTGTGGGATACCACCTGCGTAGACACCCTCGCGCCATCACAGCTTCCAAGCTCTAGTGCTTCCCGTCCCGTGGTAATCCTCAAACGGCGCAAATACAGTAATTTAGTAGACTTGACAGGTTGTGACCTTGACAGGTTACGACCTTGTCAGATTGTTACCTTGACAGGTTGTGACCATGACAGGTTTTGACCTTGACAGGTTTTGACCTTGACAGATTGTGACCTTGACAGATTGTGACCTTGACAGGTTATGACCTTGACAGGTTGTGATCTTGACAGGTTTTGACCTTGACAGGTTGTGACCTTGACAGGCTATGACCCAACAGGTAACAGAGATTCGTGGACCCAACAGTTTGTGGCCTTGACAGGTTGTGGCCTTGACGGAGATTATTGGATCGGACAGGTTGTGGCATTGACATATTGTGATCTTTAGACCTTGTGTCATGCTCTGCTGGCACTTCATTGTGTGTTTTCGACTAGAATTGAGTTCTAGATTATAGTTCTAATACCCACACATACACAGACTCACGTCTGATTCCCCGAAGGGGTAGGCAGAGGCATAATAAACGCCCACTTTTCGCCAGTGTTTTGATCTCACGTAATAGGTGGCGAGCCTATTGCCGCTTATCGGGATATATTGTTTGCCAGAGCCTCGTCCGTTGATCGGCAGGTGCACAACTTGCAGGTGAGGTTGGCTTGGGACCTTAAGTTCTTGGTGGGAACCCTATGCACCCATCCGTTCTAATACAAATCTTAAAAACTAAAGAGTTCTAGTTTCTGAGATTTGTCTGAAATGTTAAATTGAGGAAAATGTAATTTTCTTTGTAGATTATAAGTATTAGTTTATTGTCAGTTCTCAACTAGAATCGAGTTTTAAATTACAGTTCTGATACGGATCTCTTATGTGCAAAAGAGTTTTAATACGGATCTGTCAAAAACCCATGCCTGTGTATCTTAGACTTTCTTTATTCTATGATATACATATATTATTACTTCCTTACTTTATGCTTACTTTATGCTTACTTTATGCTGTCAATACTTGTTTGAAAAATTTCTTTTAATTTTAATTTTACTTTTTCGTATGTTATCCTGATACTTGACTTGAACATAGCTCCAGAACTATTGCTAAAAAGCATCAGGAACTGTAGAACTCATTGGCATGTAGGAAGAACTCACTTTTATATTTAATCTGCTGCTTATGCTCTGCTACATGAAGATAGCATATCATTTCGTGATTTTTTAAGGTAAAAACGGCAGAACTATTTCCTAAAAGTATCAGGAACTATAAAACTCAGCTGCATGCGATAAGAACTCGGATTTATTTTTGATCTGCTGGACAATGATCTGCTAAGTTTACTTATATAACTTTTAATGAGAACTTAAATAAAAAGATGGTGATATATCGAAAAGACTCATGATGCGTATACATCTTAAAGACCATTTGACGTCATCTTTGTTCGTTTTATAGTTATTTCTAAGAAAACTTTGACAATATTAAAAATGCAAAGGTGAGTTTATAGTTTTATTTTCTTAGCTCATCATTTAATATTTCTTCACTGCGACATGCAAAGGAATTTATTAGCTAGGTATTGACATCATTAACTAGCAATAGAAAAGATAGATGGCGCTACCATATCCCCCCGGCCCTAAAGGGTTGCCTTTAAAAAAAATAAAATTGAACTTAGCTATGTTGGATGTACTACCGCATAACCCATCAATAGGCTGAGACAGCGATATGATATTAAAATTAATCTAAATTACCGTCTGGCGTATACTGCAGTGGTCCTGCGTAATCACAACCGGTATGTGTAAACGCTTTATCAACCTGATTGACGCGCCGGCTAGGAAGATCTGCCATGGGAGGGAAAATCGGACGCGGACGAAATTTGAAACAGACGTTACATTTATGTATTCTGTGACGAATTATTCGTCGAGCAGCTAAAACCCAATATTTATGCCTATGTAAGGGCATAAGCAACTCTGGACCAGCATGGAGATGCTTCTTGTGATAAAAATCAACAAGAAGGTCGACAACATGATCATGACGCGGTAGAATGCAAGGATGCTTGTAGTTATAAGGTTCATCCGAATTTGACAGACGAACACCAACGCGTATGACGCCGTGCTCACCGAGAAACGGCTTGAGCCTAAGAATAGCGGGAGAACAATGTACATTATTTTTCAAATTTTGAATGTCGTTACTAAAATGAACAACCTGTACAGCTCGTAGTTAGTAACTTATATTCTGCAAATTCAAGTTCAGTACTTGAAACAAAAGTCCCATTAGGTAGGTGCCTAAGAAACCTACAGACATAAACGATGGCGCGGAGTAACTTAGACCACGATGACATGCGTAGTGCGAGTGCATAGATCGGAGATTCAGCAACCTCAACAATCACGGGATGAGAAACAGACTTCCGTTCGGGTACATCCTTGTCCTCTGCACTGAGTTCAAAGGGTTGCATGGGCCACTCTGACGGATCATGGGAAATCCAAGAAGGTCCACGATGCCACAATGGATGATGCAGAAGATTAAGTGGAGTGACACCACGAGACAAGCAATCAGCGGGGTTCTCAGTACCCGCGACGTGATTGAAACAAGTAGCAGGAACAAGTTCAATTAATTTACTAACGCGGTTGGCGACAAAAGACTGCCAGCGGTGAGGAGAAGAATAAATCCAAGCGAGCACTATTTTGGAGTCAGAAAATGCGTATATTTTATTCATAGGGTAGTGGGGCAAAACTGTGTCTTGAACTTTGCGGAGCAACTGAGACAGCAGAAGGGCCGCGCACAACTCCAGTCTCGCTACCGAAATGGTTTTAATAGGCGAGACCTTGGACTTGGCACAAACTAACTGCACCAAGTAGTTAGAACCAATGCGGACTTGCAGATATACGACTCCGCCGTAAGCACGCTCGCTGGCGTCAGCGAAACCTATTAAGTTGATGGTACATCCATCTACCAACCCAAGATGACGCGGAATAGTAATTTGATTGAGCGCGGTAAGCTCAATACAAAACTGGCTCCACGCGGCGACGATATGGTCAGGGGTGTTTCATCCCACTCACACTTTGATAACCAAAGTTCTTTGATCAGGAGCTTGGCGTACAAAATTGTGGGAGCCACAAAACCCATTATGTCCCATAGTCGAGCCACTGTGGACAGCATAGTGCGTTTGGTGCACTTATCATCTGGTGGTGAGACGTCAAACCGAAAACTATCACAGGATTTGTCCCAGCGTAAACCGAGAACTTTATGCGGTACAGACTTCTCAAACTCAATGTCTGGAGAAGCTTTATGAGAATCAGGTATGCGTGCGAGAACCTCCTTAGAGTTGCTTGTCCATTTGACAAGATCAAACTGGCCTCGCTTGAAAAGCTGAATAAGCTCTTCACAAAGCGAAATTGCTAGCGGAACGGATATGACACTACAGGCGATGTCATCCATATACAAAGCGGAAGCAGCAACAGCTGCTGCGTCGGGAAAGTGATCGCCTTCATCAGCGATCAACTGGCGAACAACTCGTAACGTGTGATATGGGCTAGACTTGAGTCCAAAACAAACACGATTGAACTGATACACGGATAAAGGTTCCTTATTGTCAAAACTATAAAAAATCCGTTGAAATCTACGGTCAGATTCGCTAACGCCGATATTGAGAAACATTTGGCGGTAATCAGCTGACAGAGCGATTTGAGCTGAAAAGACGAAACTTTATTGTGATGTTAAATAAATCACCCTGTAGATTAGGGCCGCCATGCAAAATGTCATTAATCGACTGACCCGATGTAGTCCTACAACTAGCATCTAAAACCACACGAAGTTTAGTAGAGGTTTTATCTTCGCGAACTACGCCGTGATGCGGGATATAATATGAGGGAAGAGAATTGCCCTCGTTGTTTACAACTACACTCAAAAAACCTTTATTAAGTAGTCACGAATGACGTCATTATAGGCGCCGCGTAACTTAAGTGATGCATCAAGTTTACGTTTTAAACAATGAAAACGTCTAAGCGCAGCAGCGTACGAGTCGCCTAACGAATAAGGGTCACCATAGAATGGCAACGCCACAACGTATCTGCCACTGTCGTCACGAACAGTGGTAGCGCAGAAATGTTCTTCCCACTCGAGATCCTTACTTATAGGCCGCGTCATTCGATCCGAATCCGTTCGAATACTATCTACTGTCATACAATAACTAAGAAATGATTTCCAATTAATATCAGAAGTAGCGGCAGTTTTTGAGCGCTCGTATATGTTTTGAATACGCTCAAATAAAATATTATGTTTGCCTTCCAAGATTGTCAGCTCTTTTTCTTCCGATATGCATGGCTTCTTTTGTTGATTACGTAGGTATAAGCTAATGAGACCGAATCAAAATAAGAATACCTAAAGTACCTATTATTTGACCTAAGTAGGTGTATATGCGGTAGTTATTCGTAAGTAGGCAACAACTTTAAGGCGGTGGAACCAAAAGGTGCTTGAAATATGGAATTTACAAGACAACTATGATAGTTCCAGTAATAATAATTGGGTAGATATATCAGATTAGTAAGTAGCTACATAAAAGTATATTACCTACGGAAGCGTGCGGAAGTAACCGCGTAATGGGTATGTAAATGGACTAGGAGTATAGCTAGATGCTATAACTACCTAGGTAGGTACTTCTAGAAGATACCTACGCGAGATAAACGAGAGGTTACGTATAAACGCAAATTAATCCGACTCGTACGGATCAAAAAATGGTTCGGCGTTGCACCGAAATATGTACTAGGCGATTTGGTGATATGAAAAATTATTAATATTGTGGACTGTATAAGGAATGGCTGGTAAATCACCTAGAAGAGTGGGTGAACGGGCGATCTTATGATTATAGGACTTTATAAGGAGGCACGCCTTACCTTGACAAAATGGCGGCCGCCGGCGTCTTCGAGAGTCGGGGTACAAAACCGATCACTCCACCTGGATCCAGCCCGAAGCTGCACAGATCACTCTACTACACCCGCGGGCAGTTTAGTTCTCGTTTATAGTATAAAAAGCGGTAAATATTGCGGTATTGCACGTGTTCGGCGCGTGCGCGGGGCTGCGTAAGGACGCCTCCGATCAGCGTGACGATTGATCTTCGACTCCATCGCAGCGTCATTGAATTCCGCGACCAATTAGAGCAAGGCGTGCTTTTGGGAATGAAAAGGATAAAAGATCGCTCGTTTTGAGACTGCGGTATGCAAAGGAATTTATTAGCTAGGTATTGACATAATTAACTAGCAATAGAAAAGATAGATGGCGCTACCAACTACAATTCCCAGTAAGAACACGTTCATTTTCCATCCCAACCATGGTCCGATGAAAATATTTACCGCAGGTCTAAAGATAAACTTAATTAAATTTATATTTAAACCATTTGGTGTCTGAATGTCGAATAGTTTCGATAAATTTAGACGGTTGAAATTTTGCAGCTTTTGAATGAATAGTGACTGATTATTTTTGAATGAATGGTAAAATTCAGTTAAATTCAAAAATTTTAAACACAATTGAAATGAATTAAAAATAATTTTGTATCTTTGTCTTAGTACGACCACGACCGCTCTGCCAAGAGCCAACCGAAGAAGAATATATTAGTAAGACTGATTTACACGCGGCTACAAGTCAGGCTATACAGTTGCAATACGATTTTGATACATACATCCTACGCCATAAGAATGGTAGAAAGGTCAAAGTGTCTAGCCGTACGTGTTGCCGTGCGTATATTGTAGAAGATATTATAGCAGTTCATTATATCAGTTCTGAGAAGCGTGACATTGTTATTGGTCGGCATTCCATTCTGGTTCATTGAATCTTGTCATTAATATATTGGTAAAGTGTGTTCGTTTCAATTTTGTGCTCCAATACCTCATGTGGTTTGCGTGTAGGAAAATATTATGTTAATTTAATGGAGAGGTAAAATATTATTACGCTATAAGTATTAAGAATTATTGGATTGAAACAAGTTTTTGTAGAATATAAAAGCTTCAAATTTCGTATTATTGTTTTTGGTAGAACCACTCTAAATTTGGCCAGCAAATGGTTCGTCTGCCTATAATTCAAAAATTAACTTGAATGTAACCTATATGTATACATAAAATCGTGGCGTTACTTACTGACCGACAGACAAGCTACAGACAAAACTATTAGGCGCAGGAAGCTCGTATATTCCTATGTTCCTTGGGTAGCGTAGGGGTACACTAAGAAGGGATTTCCTAGAATGCCCACGGGATAGGGCAGAAACAGTTATATTAAAAATAAATGTATTGGCGTAGCTGCGGGCCACCTCTAGTATAATTTTATTTTTCTTTTGCATCGTGCGTGTATAATTGAAACTCGCTTTAGTCGGTAAATAGACCATTTTAATCGAAAAAATTTTGGTTGCAACACAATTATCATCAAAACCAGTTCAGGATTAATTCATTTGATAAATCACTAATTTTATCCTATTTGCCAAAGCAAACCCACCCAAATAACTTCTACAACCAAAACAATGCAACGTCACGCGAGGAAAACACCTCAGCAACAGCAGCTGTAGAAGTGTATCACAGTTCTGCCCCAGAGGCAGAAACAAATACGTACCAGAACAAAGGAAAGGTGGAAGGTAAAATCAAAACGTGAAGCGTTCTCAGTCACGCGCTAAACAACTGCGGCTTAAGACGAGGCGCGGCTCATGAGACGGGAACGGACGTGTGCTCGTTAATCGTCCCCGGTGCATTGCTGCAAAATAATCCAATACTCATTGTACTCGAAAAGCTAGAATTCTAAAGCTGCTTGCTGCTTTTCTGGCTGTTTCTGATATTGCTGCAGAGGGTCTTGCTGATTGATGAAAGTGTTGTATGATGTAAAGGTTCATGCGGTCGCCTCGTCGCTTAAAACTGCGTTGAGTGTCGTGGTTGTCTTGTGTGGGGAGTTCAAGCCTTACACACACACACACACAAAATTTGTGTGATTCACGAATTGTTGACTTGAGTCTTGAGTGTACGTGATTTTGAATGATCATGTCGTCCTTGTCCCGGTTTTAATTCATAAATGACTCAACCAAGATTTTGATGTGTGTAACGACTTTGGTAGTAGGTGTTTAAAAAATGCATTTATAAAATACTATTTCAAATAATTTCAAACACTTCAGCTAACTAAAGATGTGGTTTTAAATGGACCGACATCCTTTTTTACCTGACTATTGTTAACAGCGGTGGGTATAAATAGACAGCGCATGTTCACCTTATTTATTATAAAGGTGCTAAGTTATGTTTAAGTTCTAGGGTGGAGACCGAGCCTTGGCAAACTAAAAGTACGCCCTCAGGCTAGGTCGAGTGACGATATACGCAAAGTGATTGGTAGCGGCTGGATACGGAAGGCCAAAAATCAGGCTCAGTGGAGAGCCATTGGAGAAGCCTTTATCCGGCAATGGAGTATGGCAGGCTGATAATGATGATGAACTTATGTTGACTTTTAGTTCTCCGAAGAGTATGTGTAAACGATTTCTTAATATTTATTTATGCCTGATGCTTATGTCGCAGGAAAATCGTATAATATGACATTATAGGTTCAACCAGCGTCGTCTGTTTAAGAACTCTAATTAGTAATATAGGTCCTGCGGCAACTTAAAATAAAGATATACAGTAAAGTTAAGTAGCTAATAGGAGTAATAATGTTACGTTAGGTTTTCTTTACTTAGTTTATTATAAAACAACATCCCTTGTAAGCTGCTTTTCGTGTATGTGCCTAGTGTGCTGACCACTCTTCACGCATGAATTATACATTCGTGCATCACTCTCATCAGCTTCATCCTAGCGCTGTCCCGGTTGCGATCTAAAACCTACGCCTTTGAGCCTGGGGTCCACAATGCGTTATCCCAGTTTCAACCTGGGGTCCGCTTACTAGTCTAACCGGATTTGGCTGAATATTAACTTTTCCACAGAGCGCCATATTCAATGGATAAGAATAGTGTCAGATTATTAAGAAGATACTGACACCCTATAACGACTGTCAAAGATCTTATTTTTTAACCTTTGAATACAGATATCCTATAATGACTTTTAGTTAAAAGTCATTATAGGATAGTGTACTGCCACAGTCATTTACATTTTTCTAATTTGTTCTTTGGGATATGTACAACACTAGAACGATTGCAAGTGCCCATTAAAAAATCCATAATTCTATTTCGGACCAAAATTTCAGCAAACATAGGAAAATACGATCAAATTACGCATCAATCGCAAGGAGAGACTAAGCACAAATACCAAAGGAAATAAGCTATATTTTTGAGTTGTTTCGACTAGATTTTGCCTGCGATTTGGTACGCAAATGAATCATCAGCTCTATCAGTCCACTGCTGGACCCTAAGACCAGCAGTGGAATAGTAAACGCAGCTAAATAGTAACACTATATAAAAACTTATCTTTGTATCATACAGTGTAGTAAAGCATATTATTATGTTATCCCGCCGGGATTCGATTGGCATAAATGGACCTCGCCGACCATTTTCTTCATCCGGTAAGGGCACGTGTAAATTGGCACCACCTCCACGCCCTGACATTGTGTCGACGGCAAGTGGCCCTGTTGAGTCGTTATCTGCTGGCTTCGGTGCTGTGGTTGGAGAACCGTCACCAGGTCTCCGATGCTCGGACCTGCGGTGGGGAAAATTGTGGGTGACAAGGTCTCTTTCGCCACGCTGTCTCTTTGCTCAGCGTTAGCTACTGCTCGCAGAAGTACTCAGCAGCCTATCTACCTCTCAGTAGAGATTGAAAAGAAGGTGACAGACTTACTACCTAACAAAACACGGTGGTGCATCAGGTTCGCCCTCTGAGGGCTATATAATACCACCTGAGAATCTTGAAATAAACCATTTTAAATACCATACATTGCACGATTAAAATTAGATTAATTTAGCATAATTAATTCTTCTCACGTAATCAGTTCATAATTGTTTAATTAAAATTTTAATATATGTTGTTTTCATGCATATCAAAATTCATTTTTACTGCGTTAAGCTGATTTTCCACCAGAGTGGCGAGACGAGGCGAGGCGAGGAGAGAATGGAAATTTGTATGGCAAATTTTCAATTCTCTCCCAGCACATCTTTGGTGGAAACAGTGTGGATTGGCGAGAATATGCGAGGCGTAAATTGAAATATTTGTTTGTGTAAAAATGAACCGTATTGCTTCCAACATAGAGTTTAAATTAACTTAGTATAAATTAACTTTGCAACAGAAACACGCTTCTCGCGATAGAAATTGCGTGTGTATTGCAAGACGAACTCAAACAGCACTGTACCTAGGTATATCTTTATCTAATGAAGCCTACGGGAGGCGCGGCGGTCACGCGCGAGCTCGCGATGGCAATTTTAAGTGGAAAAGTGTCAGTGCTATTTCAATTCTCTTCTCGCCTAGTCTCGTCTCGCCACTCTGGTGGAAAATCACCTTAATTGTTTATTACTACGTCATAAAATATTGACATAATGTACGTGTGGGTAGACCGGTGATACACTGAATGAATGTAAATAGCGAGCTGGCAATTTTCGTCATGCACTAGTTATTTGCTGTGTCTGCTTGTACCTGCGTGGACTCATAAATAAATTGTTCTTTGATAGTAGAGAATTTAAATTCATATTATAGTAACAAAGATTGGATACCGTACCACCCATTTAGCTATTTTCAATTTGAATATGGACTGCCAGAACTACGCAATAATACTTTGCTGAATGCAAGAGAGACAACACTTCACAGTCAAATAAAACGATCAGAAGAAGCCTTTTGTAATTAAACTGAATTCTTTTGTAATTAACACAACTTACTCTAACAAAAGCAAAACACAATTTCGCTTTTAATTCTTCAACGAAACTAAAGAGTACCTCCTCTAATTTTCTCGAGTTTATATTTTAATGCGACCGAAAAAGGGCAATAAGTAAACAAAACACTTCAGTTTAAATTACATATCTACAAAGAGCCCATATTACCCAATACAGCACTGCTCACTCAACAAACACTCGCCAACGAGAAATCTCTTCCATTTTGTAATTCTTCCATTTGAGGAAGCAAAAAGCCGAGCGCTTTAAATTAAAACACTCTAGTTTAGTTAGCAGAAGGTCCGGGCTAGCGGTGTATCGCAAATTGGAGCGACACAAGCCCCGCAAAATGTTTGCACTGTCAGGCAAACAGTTCACAGGGGGTGTATACAAAAAATGTAAATTGGCAAAGCAAAGCGCTATGGAATAGCACGTTCAATGCACGTTGGCGCACAGTAAATCTATTCATAAATTACCACAATACCGCTTATCTGCACGTTTATATTTGGATAGAAAACTTCGTAACTTTGCCGTGTTTAAGTAATTATCGCTTAAAATGGGCTCGTAAAGAAATATAATTATTGGAACTGTGTTCGTAAATTGGTCTACTCTTTGTTACTGTGTTGTACTATTTAAATATATGTTTTTATTAGAATAGAACATAATTCTTTGATTCAGATAAAATATCCATACAATCCTTAAAATTCTATGATAACATACAAATTAATTATTTTAAAATATTAACATTATTATTAGTAACAAAAAAGCAATGCTATCTACTGTCCTAGCTTTTTCTTTATTTTCTCAGCTACAATTACCATTAATTGTAAATGTATAAGGAATTTTCACACAAACATTTATAAAATTCCCTCTGTATACCACGAGGCTTTTAATAACAAAGTGAATAAACTACAACCAGATATCACCAATTTGACTATTCGATTCAAAATGCAATATCAAAACGAATCAATTAAATTTTAACCGTATCAATTAATTCAGTAGTGAGAAAATTAAAACATTCATCAAAGTGCATAAAAATACTGTAATCTGCGTTGGATATGTCCAACTATAGCATTGTCCAAAAATTGTTACCTTTTTTTGGTCCTGCCAATTGTATACCAAACCTTTAGCTATATTTTACAGCGACTGATATATATTGTCCACTACGAGAAAATAAGTGCCTACAGTGTAATGAGTAAATACTTTTGGTAGAAAAGTTATTAATAATTGAGAAGGGAAGATATTGTACTGTTTATTATTTGTAATATTATCATCTTCGCTACAACCTTCTATAGTAGTGCTTTTATCTTATAGTGAAAAGTATGACATGTTATTCTAGTCTATTGTTGTAGAGACCGTAACCATTAGAAATACGCAAAAACGCCGCAGCAGCTATTTTATCTATTTCTATTGATTATATTGATACAACTCCGCTATTCGCCGCTCCGGTGGACAGCCAGACTAGAGTTAGTACCCTTAAATATCGTGACAATGGTTTAACTTACAAAATATCTCTACTACCGGGTTGTAGAGCATATGTTAATACTATATTATATACATACATATACCCACGCTTTTTCTCGTCGGGGTAAGCAGAGACAACGGAACGCCATAGTATATATATTATTATTACCAGTGTATAATATGATAATGATAAATATTTAACTTGCTGTCATAGTAAATTTAGAAATAGCAGCCAAAAGCTAAGACAATAACATGATTCTAAGAAATATGATTTTATATTTCAAAAAACGTTTCTCATCTATAGTTTCAAAATAAAATAGATGTCTCAGAAACGCCCTCTCTATTTTCTATCCACCTTGCACAATTTTCTTGTTCGGAAATCAATTATTGCGACACGGCAAATTACTTAGTCTTTGCTAATCAATGCCATATTAAAATACCATTTTGAAAATAATTTACTATTGGTTAATTTACCCTTTACGATTGGTGAAGCTTTTTCTATTTGCTTTTAAACAGGACGTTTTAGCATATTTTAGTGATTTTGTTTCATGAAGTTGTTGAATATTTATTTATTTGTTTAGTGAGTAATTAAGCTGAAGTGAAAGGGGGATTAAAAAGTTTTTGTTTCAAAATGCTTCGCTGTTAACTAGAAAGTGATTTTATCGTGTAGGTACTTTATGTTACGGACTCAAATACTTATCAAATGCAACAATACTATATATACCGTAGACTACTTTTATTAAATGACTTCACTTGTAGTAAGATTTATTCTATCTTGTACTGTGTGTTTAGCTCATGTATTATCTCCAAATATTTTTGATATTTAAAAGAAGGTGGATTGACAAGATGAATTCGCCGAAAATTTATATAATATATCTTATACTTATATAATATATAAACTGTGTTAAAAAATCTCACTTTAAATTCTACATACTCTTTTAGAAATACATAATGAGCATGATTACGGTTTGTTTGAAACTTCGCTCATGTTTGCCAACACATTATATCTTCAAAAAAATACGAAGATGTGCTGACATGGATACGTTAAAATTAGTGTACCTTGCTCTCTGCCAATCGATCCCAACGTACTGTATACCCGCTTGGGGTGCAGCCGCTGAATGCTATTTTATGAGACTCGAACGTGCACAAAGAATGGTCCTTAAAGTTATTTTCTCACGGCCACTTAGATATCCTACGATTCCACTATATGCGGAATCGAACATGCTCTTCAAAAACTTACCTTCCGTAATACCAAAGAACTTATATTAGGAAATTAACAGCTATATTCCTTGAAAAAAGATAAAATTACATTAAATAATACTCTCATACGCTCATAATTATGAATTTACATACACACTTACACACACGCAAACATCCTCCTACACACCCCTTACACACACACTTACACTACACACAATAATTTATAAGATTAAAAATATCGAAATTCATTAAATTAGTCACTTTTACATTAAATTGCCTCTATACAACAAAGTAAGAAAGGTTTCTCCATTTTCTTTGCGCTACTTGTAGTTAAAAAATTTCTCACTAAACTTGTTATACTTCCATGAGAATATCGATTATTTGTTACCACCTGTGAGGCTTATGTATATATATCCATCAGAAGGAAACACTGGCTTCTAAGATACAGGTACATACCTAATTTAGAAGTCAGGGTCTTTAGCTTGTAAATCTATACCATAAGCCATATATTTGTACTAAGATTAAGTGATGTCTTATGGAGTCATCATCATCAGCCTTTAACAGTCCACTGCTGGACTAGGCCCCTCCTTTGAAAGGAGGAATTGGCCTACTATACCACGCTGGCCAAACGGGTTGGTATAGGGTTTGTATCAAGTTTTCCTTCTCTTACAGTGCTGTTCTCTGCATAATATGGTCTCTCTGTCGGCTCTTACGACACCCATGGGATGATTTGGGGTGGTGACATTCCGTATTCTTAATCCGTCACCACACGGACGATCTTATGGAGTAATAAAATTATTATTATATTATAACAGTAACGAAAAACAAAACCCTATAACTTTCTTCCAAAAGAAATCTCCTCAAAAGATTTTTCCAAAACACTAATGAACAGCTAGAGACCGTCGTTACATCATGATAGATGAGACATTCAAGTGGACAGCGAAGCATCAATCTGAAGCGGGTCAGACTGGCCAACGATCCCTTTTCAATTACACGCCGAACGCCTTTTAAGCGCCCAAACTTCAGGCCTTGAATAAGATACCGAATATGTCGAACCAGGTAAAGATAAGATATAGTACAAGATTTGATCGAAATATCTGCGTATCAGGTTTGGTACGAAGCCTATAAAATTTTGGGTCAGGAATATAATGATATTAATGTGAATATTAAATTGACGGTAGAGAAATGAGCAAAATATTATTTCATCACTTGTATTACATTATTATAAATATAAACTTGTGTATACATTACTAATAATTTTTGAAGGAGTAGATAGAAACTGAGCTGGGCTGCAGTAAAGTATGCTGGCTGTGATGCTGCAGGCGGATACATTGGGCGCGTGGTTTTACTTAGTAGGCCCCGTATTCGGGGTCCGAATATATGTAGAGGAGAGACATACACCCTTTTTGGCTATAGGATGAGACCGTAATTTAGTTTTCCACCGTGAAGACAGAAAAAGGCAGTAACCGAGTTACGTCTAACAGGCAGTAGAGTCTTGCTGATATTAGCATGAATGGGCCGGCTCGACCAGGGAAGTACTACACTCTCACAGAAAATCGACGTTAAGGAGCAGGTACCTAAACTGGTTCGTTTCATTCGGTGAGTGAGAGTGCCGGACGCCCCATCCCCTATTCCTTCTCCCTCATCCCACTCCTCTCATATCCTTTTTCCCAACCCCAAGAGGCAGCAACGCACTTGTGATTCCTGTGGTGTTGCTTAACATGAAGCGAGCCGTCTGCTCGTGTGCCGCCTAATACAGTAAAAAAGTAGGCTTAAATTGTTTTAGGTCTCACGTAATTGATTATAACGTCGTAATCAAAAGGCGCCGCGGCTAAAAAAACTGCAGTCTTTCACTATAGTATCGAAATTGTATCGCCACTATTTTCTTTAGCTTATGCAAATAAGCAAAAATTTTATAAAATTGCTCAAACCAATTATTATTTAAACCACAACTTCACAATTATACAGACTGCGCATATGGCGTAATGGTTTGAGTTGCCGCCTCGCGCCGTTTAAAACTGCGACAGTGTTATGAATTCGATATTTAACGAGACAGGGCCTTATGTGATACACAAATTGTTGTATAGAGTCTCTTACACAAATTACATCTTACTTTGTATCGTTGATCAAATGTTTGTAATGTTCCTTTCGACTTAGGGTTTAATCCTTATGCAGGATGTACATACATACATACATATCGTCACGCCTTTTATCCCTGAAGGGGTAGGCAGAGGTGTATTTCTACACCCACTTTTTGCCAGATATACTTTAGTCCCACGTAATAAGGGGCGAGCCTATTGCCGTACCGGGCACATTTCCAGACTCCGTGCTGCTACTGAGAATTTCGTGACAGAAAAACCCAATAACACTGCCCGACCCAGGAATCTAACCCGGGACCTCCCGATCCCACGCGCACATTTATGTCGCGAGACCAACGAGGCAGTCGCATAGGGTTTGATGTCGAGTTTTCCGTCTCTACGCAAAGATGGTATTTGCATCGTGTTATCCCTTAGTCGCCTCTTACGACACCCACGGGAAGATAGGGGGTGGTGACACTTGTATTCTATGCCGTCAACCACACGGCATGCAGGATGTGTCTTTTTTAAATCGAAATATCTGCAAATACTTAGTCAAAGTGAAGAAGGAAAACTCGCTTTTATCTATTACTAACCGATTCGACATGAGAGTACTGCTTTCAGTACTGCATGTACGATTCACAACAAAACTTATGGTAGATGCCAAATGAATAATGAATAAATGGCACTGAACTCTCGCTCTCAGATAGTGAAGTGAAACGTATCCATCTTGTACTTGGGGATAATCCGGGTTTGTTAAACAGTAAAGCCATATTCACGTCGCCAGTATTCGAGATTGCGATTGGTGTACGGCTCGTAACGGACCAATCAGAATGCCGAACGTGGCTACCACTTCGAATCCCTTAGCAAGAATGAACTCTTACTAATCCCACGGAGAGCATAAAAATTTGATGTTATCGAGTGACTGCATGGCTGCTACACTATATACACTGTGTAATAGCTTGCGCACCGTGATGGGAGAAGGCTATGATTTTATATAACACTAGCTGACCCAGCGAACTCCGTATCGCCTTTTTAAGAGCTTTTATTTAATTCCCTTTTTTCCAAGCCCCTTTTTCAAAGTTACTATTGACCCATATTAAGTTTTTTTAAATCCCATCCACCATCTTTGATCACGAAATAGATAGTGTTTTTGAATTCCCCATTCTTTAAAATATCGGAGACGATACCCATATCGACTTTAAAAAATCCCGTCCGCCATCTTTGATTTCCTATCCGCCATCTTTGATCACAAAATAGATGTTGTATTTGGATGCCCCATCCCTTTTAACATCGCAGACGATACCAATATTGATTTTTAAAATTTTCTCATCCGCCATCTTTGATTTCCAGTCCGCCATCTTGGATCACTAAATAAATTTCATATTATTATCGTTTCTTCGTTTATTTTTTCGTCCCGAAAATCTCGAAAACGATACCCATATAGATTGTATCCTGTTCGTTTAGCCCTTTTTTGCCTTTGACCCAACCCTCCCCCTTCTCGTTTGACCATTTTATTATTTTTGTGTGGCCCGTAAAAGTTGTGACGTAATTTTATATAGCCTATAGACTTTCGGAATAATTGGCCTATCATAGGCAATAACAATTTTTTAACTCTGACTGCTAGTTCCTGAGATTATCCGACATTATCTTTTAGCCTTTTTAGCCTTTTACCCGGCCCCAAAGGGTCGAAGCGTTATTTTATATAGCCTTCCGGAATAACTGGGCTATCGTATACAAAAATATTTTTTCAGATCTGACCGGTAGTTCCTGAGATTAGCGCGTTCAAACAAACAAACAAACTCTTCCGCTTTATTATATTATAGTATAGATATGTCAACTTGCACAATATGACATTATGTAGACCGTATGACGTGACAGTACTGACAGATATGCGATAGCACACATGCGCAGCAATCAATTATCAGCGCATGCGTTATTACTTCCAAGAGGTAAATGGAGGCCGTACTAACTTCTACCCTACAATCCCTCCCAGTTTAATTTTTACAACTTATGGTAGCCTATATCCGTCTCCATGGTCCAATATATGTATCTCTATATTAAAATTCAACAAAATTGGTTCAGCCGTTTTAGCGTGAAAACGGAACATACATACATACATACACAATTTCGAATTTATTATATTAAGTAGGGATTATCAATGGGTTTCTTCTGACATGAAGCCCGCTGGGCGGCAGCACTAAGACTTCAAGTCCGGAAAAAACCTGTAAAAACTGCCATCAAACAAAGAAGTATATCAACGCGCACGCGAATTTGAACTTTATGCAGCAGCAATAAATTACAAATTGACTCTACGTTTTAGTTAGAAAACGTTTGTATGGGAAAAAGAAAAGGGCTGTTTTTAGGGTTTTTCCGGCAATTATTAGAATTTATCTCGCCGTAAAAACCATCTTTGAACTTCAACGAACATTAAAAAAAAAGAATTGGCCAAATCGGTTCAGGCGTTGTTGAGTTATGCGCTTACCAACACATTTTGCGATTCATTTTTATATTATAAGATATACATCTATGTATAGCTATCGTATCAATACAGTCATGACATGAGAGTTGACTGGCTATGTAATAGAAATATTAAGCTTGCTAATCGGCTTTGAAAACATTCAACTCATTGTAATGACGTCCAAAAACAATTTGTCTTTGCATGCACCCATATAATATGACTTCTTCTTAAGTATTATAGAGCAACCTTGAATGAAATACCTTTGCTGTTCTATCGGCAGTCTAACCGATTTTATCGACAAAATAAGCTAACACATAAGTAATTTAAATTCAACGTCGCGTAAAAAAATCTCTCAATATACCTCGATAAATTTATTTTCCATAAGTCGCTTTTATTTATAATAATTTCATTTCTTTGAAGTATCATTTTACTTATTTATTTATTATATTTTCTTTATTTGGATCACCAACAATTGTTTACACAAAAAGACATACAGTAAATATATACATTAAATAATCATAAGAAATACAATAAATGACAACAATGTGAAGCAATCAACCTACGAACAACAACATTAGACAACTGCAGTACAAGCCATTTTACAAGAAGCCCATGATCTTCTATTTGAGTGTCGCGATTGAATCATGGTGTATATCAATTTTATCGCTGCAGCTGTTTATGGTCCTACAAATTCTGGCATATGGTGAGTTGCTTCCTAAAACAGTTCGTCGAAGAGGAGGGCAGAGTGGAGTGATTGAGCTGCGTGGGACCCTTGCGGGGGCTCGGAATTTAAAGATGTTAAGCAGATTAAAACAGTCAATGTTCTTTTTTAATACTTTGCACCCAAAGACTGCATCATTATAGCATCTACGCTTCTCAAGGCTGCTCAACGTGAAGTGGTTTAGTTTGCTTATGTAATTAATTGTATTAAATATAAATAAAAAAAATGATGGTAATTTTTTTGACATACCTGCGGAGAATGCTTATAAACCAATGAACGTAATACCATCGAGATTGGTAGTCAATGTACCTTTGTATACGGTGACTAGAGGACGCCCGCAGCCACGCTCGCATTTTTTTTTAATTTAACTGTTTCTGCCCGATCCCGTGGGAATTTCATGAAATCCCTTCTTAGTGCACCTCTACGATCCCCAAGGAACATACATGCCAAATTTCAGCTTCCTGTGCCTTATAGATTTGCCTGTAGCTTGTCTGTCAGTCAGTCGGGTCAGTCAACGCAAGGATTTTATATATAGAGTTTTGCGATATTTAACAATTGAGGAAATTGGATTTTTGTTTTGCTTTTAATAAATCTGGTTTATAAATTGTTCCACAGCTGGGCACGGGTCCTTTCTAACTTAGAGAAGGGTTAGGTCATAGTCCACCACGTTAGTTAAGTGCGGGTTGGTGGACTTAACATATGCTTTTGGACATTATTACAAATTATAGCAATGTTGATAATAGTTTTAGTCGGATAATGCACTGCGCTGCGCTTAGCTATATTTGCACTGGCTCTTACAATTACTTACTTAACGCACAATCGAAAATTAAAATATGAAACGAATAACAAATTTAAATATGATAAAATACATTTTGGAATAGATAAAACAGAAATGAGTCTTCAAATAAAAACCATTTCATACTCTCCACGGACGTGGAGAATGAAGATATTCAAAATTCATAAATATTTTTTATTTTGGATTTCCTTTGACATTAAGATGTTGAAAGGCTCTGTCTTTGAAACATAATAAAGCCTCCATCTTTTATTTTTCATATCGAACGATGTAAACGTAGAATAGGCCGACTGTTATGAATTGAGCGTCTTACGTAACGACTGAAATTAACCTGTCTCGTTTAAATATTTGTTGAATACTGCGGTACTCTGCGTTGGTACCGCTTATAGCAAGCCTGACTTGCTGGTCGTAGTAGATCGGCAAAATTAAGCAATGTTTGCAAAGGTCATCTCTTGGATGACCGCTTGTTGTGGCATTCAACCTCTGATTATCTGACTCTGAAGCTTCCAATTCGGATGCTGAAAATGACAATCCATAGTATTTTATTTCTTGAAAACTTGTGGCTCTGATTAAGGCCCTAAAACCAGAGAAAAGACTCGTGAGTTTGTGCACTTTCACGACTGAAGTGAAGTCCCCTAGTAAGATAGGAAAACTAAATTACGTTTAAGAGTTTGAAAACGGATTCATACAGTATAATAGCAATGATATCATAATAGCCTGCCGCAAGGCCAATAATATTGTTATGACTTGGTTGAGTTTTAGGTATTCGGAATATTGGTTTTATTTTGTTTTGCTGTATAAAAAATTAGGCTTTCGAAGACTTTCTTCCAATAAAGTGGGTGTCTGCAGGCTGGAACCTAGTTTCACTAGCCATACTTCAAACTTCAAGGCACTGAGAAGTGCTAACAGCCTGAAGCAATGTTTGAATATTGTACACTGCAATGTAGAACAATGCATAAAATATGTATTTCTTGGTGCGGTCGTCTAAAACAACTACAGGTTTTATCTACACGGAGTAGGTAAAAGGAAGGATGCAGTAAAGGGTTAAGTGCGCTCTCAACATGAGCTCAAGCAATCCGGACGCACACATATGCATGGATTTGTTCAGCTCAATACGGTATTGGTCGAGAACGGTGCTCGCGGTGAGCTCCACGTCGCATTCGTGTTCTGACTTTCCGCCAGAGACAGGCCTGTGCGTGCTAAGCAGAATTTCTTTAATTGAAATTAAACACCTTGAGCGCCTCAGTTGAGCAGCCATTAAAAATATATACCCTTTATTTTTGCAACATTTTGGTATGGGTCATATATTTGTCCCGTACCAAATACCCAATACAATTTATTTATTTATAGACTTACGCCTGTATCCCCGAAGGAGTAGGCAGAGATGTAATATTACACCCACAATTCGCCAGGAATTTTTCGGTCCCACGTAATAGGGGGCGAGCCTATTGCCGTACCGGGCACATTACCAGACTCCGTGCTGCTACTGAAAATGTCCTAACGGAAAAACCCAAAAACACTTTGCCCGACTCGGGAATCGAACCCTAGACCTCCTACCCGAATAATTCACGAATAAAAATAAATCCCGTTTAATATAAACTGGGTACAAATCGCTTAAGTTTTAAAGTACCTAAGTATATTTTCGACGCCTATTAGTAATAACTTTTAACGCCATTTCCATTGAATTTTCACTCATAACTCCGTGTTTATCTTTGTACGCTTATGCACAAACTTGCACTATAAAAGAAAATAATGTTTAAAATACGGAGTATTCGGAACTGTTCGTTTATGCATACAAAGTCTAAGACACTGTTATAAACTTTAGAGAGCTCGTTGAACACTTGAAGGATTTAAATCGAATGAACGAATGCACTATCTGATTTCCGGGGAATTTAAAAATGTTCGTGACTGTAAATTTTAATGTATGAGAGAAAAAGAAAGTGAGATTATGCTTTCTTGTTAGGGAGCGAAAACCGCACATTAGATTTAAGAGCAAATAAGATAATGTTAACGCAATATTGATAAAAAATACAGCGTACCTACTATATCATATTATGTGTTTGAGATCATTACAACACGTCTGATTGTGCACGATAAAATCAAAATCTACTGAACGGATTTTAATGTGGGCTTCACAACAGCATGGAGTGAAAAATAGGGAAAATTTGTATTTGAAAAGTATATAAGTTATCACGACTCGACATATGATGCTAATAGCGATGCCGCCAAGGGACAGCAGTTACTATTTAGCCCATAGTATTTGCGTAATCATCAAATTTTATGCCAGATACCAGCAAACCAAAGCCATATTTATAAACGATGCGATTAGTGTTGTGAAAATATACGGATGCCAGCATGATACTCTTCAATTTACAACTTCAACACTTTCAATAAACAAAAGCTTCCTACCTCAAACAACAAAATATTATAGTTGATTGAATCAGGCGTTACTTGGCGTAACTCCATTGTAACCTAATGGAAGGAAAGAGGAACCCACCACGCACCCTCGGATTGACCACCTCAACTATTGCAATAGAAAAAGGTTGACAAAACCGAACTCCTCATAAAGGATAAGGGATATAGACTGATGTACGTCATTATGACGGTATGCGAATATATTCAGCAATGAGGACCCGTTAAAGTTGGTTTGATCGTTCAGTAATGTATTCTTGTCCCGCTTTAAAATTTCTAATTTTTCCAATACGCACATTCTGATACCCTTTTGACAAGTGTGTATGACGTCCAATGAATGTCCGCTATTTAGACTATGGCCTGTTTGAAGTAAATGTTCGGCAAAATGAGACTTTTCTGGCTGGTTGTTTCTAAACGCCGCTAAATGTTCTTTGTATCTCAGCTCAAAACTTCGACCTGTCTGTCCTATGTACTTATTTTGACATTGATCTCATGTTAAGCAGTAAATACCGGACTTTTTGTTCTTGCATACTTTATCTTTACCATTGCAAAGAAATTTTAACGTTTTGTAAGGTTTATAGGCTGATCTGATACCGTTCCTCCTCAGTAAACGCGCCATACGGTCAGTTATACTTCCAAAATAGGTAAGAACAGCAGTATTATTTATAGGTTCTTTTATGGAGGGATATAAAAGCGTCTTGGCTATTCTAATTTGTTTTCCTCGAATCATATTGTCAATTAGGCGTTTACTATACCCGTTGGATTGAGCTATATGATAAATAATATTTAATTCTTTGTTACATGATTCGATATTGAGCTCGTAGTACTCGTTGTTGAATTGAAAATAGTTTTGTTTACTGCATAACTCGGTTAATTTCAAAATGTTCTTAATCTGTTCTGGGTGTATTCTATTTCTTTCCAGCAGATTTTCAATTATAATTAGGCATTCTTTATAAGGGACGTTTGTAAATAAGCTTTCTTCGTCCAAAGACACGAGTTTTGTGTTTCTAGGTAAACAGATGTGTTTTATTTTGCTAATCAAATCATAACTATTTTTCAGGCTGTATTTTGCGGTGAATGACGTCTTCTCTTTAATCAATCCGTTTAAATATTTCGCTAATTTATAAGCTGGAGCGTTGACATATGAAACGACTGGACGGATGGGCACCTGATCTTTATGTATTTTGGGCAAACCATACAACAGCGGACATTGAGGGTTCATCGGTATAATACTTTTCGCTAAACAGCAGTCTTGCGGAAAAAGGTAATTACTTGACTTTATACTGAGTTTTAATTCTGCATGAAATCTTTTGGTAGGATCGTAGGGCAGACGCTGGAAATCTTCGGTGTGTATTACATATTACATCTTGTACTTTGTTATTATATTTGGATCTAGACATAATAACTACGGTGTTGCCTTTATCCGCTTTTTTTACCACCAAATCGTTTTGTTGAATTTTATCTTGGATGGATTTATATATTTTTAATTTGCAGTTACTTAAATTTGTCGATTTGTATGTTTTTAAGTGATGGGCAGCTAAACTCTTGACTATATTATCTTTTTTATTTCTGGTAATAGCTAGTTCTGCATCCACCGCCAATGTTTCTAAAGAATATTGCGTAACTTTTTGAGGAATGCTATACTTTAATCCCTTCTCCAAAAGTGAATTCTCGTCACGTGTGAAAATGGTGTTCGAAAGATTTTTTATTCTTGGATGGAATTGATGACTACAAGTGGTGTTGCCAGTATATTCTGAAGGTGGTGTTATTCTTCCTATCAATTCTTGTAACTTCCTACTTAGAATGATGTATTTCTCGTGAGCTACAGTTGATGCTAATTCCCTAGCTTTTTGGTCTAATAAATCGAACTCGACATTGTGTAACTTGAATGAAAGCTCTAATTGCAGTATTTTTAAATTTAGTTTTAAATTATCGCGAACCGTAAACCAACGTCTTGCCTCTTCCCCTAGCCAAATTTTTTGAGCTTTTTGTATCGCTATATTGGCAGCCCGACTGCGCGTATTCGAACGTATAGAAATATAATTTGGGATCACGTTGTAATATTTACATTTCTGATTGAACCACACGTTTTGACATGCGACACGGTGTTGCTTTGTAAGTTTGATGTGTAATTTCGCCTGTACAGCTATGCTTGCTGATTTGATATAGTTGATTGAATCAGGCGTTACTTGGCGGAACTCCATTGTAACCTAATGGAAGGAAAGAGGAACCCACCACGCACCCTCGAATTGACACCCCAACTATTGCAATAGAAAAAGGTTGACAATACCGAACTCCTCTAAAAAGATAAGGGATATAGGAATGGTATGGGTTCCAGGAAGATACCTGACTTGCAGTATCCCGCTGTATGCGCCGACTATTCCTCAACACGTGTTTCGCCTCTGCACGAGGCATCCTCAGGTGCGATGGACAACGACTGAGCGCTTTCCTACCGTGAGCGTGTCTTATAAACGATTGTACTTTCTAATTCCCTCCGCCGCTCGGCTGATGTACGTCATTATGACGGTATGCGAGTATATTCAGCAATGGGGACCCGTTAAAGTTGGTTTGATCGTTCAGTAATGTATTCTTGCCCGCTTTAAAATTTCTAATTGTTCCAATACGCACATTCTGATACCCTTTTGACAAGTGTGTATGACGTCAAATGAATGTCCGCTATTTAGACTATGGCCCGTTTGAAGTAAATGTTCGGCAAAATGAGACTTTTCTGGCTGGTTGTTTCTAAACGCCGCTAAATGTTCTTTGTATCTCAGCTCAAAACTTCGACCCGTCTGTCCTATGTACTTATTTTGACATTGATCGCATTTTAAGCAGTAAATACCGGACTTTTTGTTCTTGCATACTTTATCTTTACCATTGCAAGGAAATTTTAACGTTTTGTAAGGTTTATAGCAGGGACTTGAAACGTTACTGAAAATAACGTTACGTATTGTTCTCGTAACGATAATTCGTAACGTTTGACTAGTATCGTAACGAAATTCTTAATTTTGTTCTAACTTTATGACATAACGGAACGAAATTTCTATTCCGTTTAATAACAGTATCAAAAAAGTAACGTTATTAATAATATCACAAAACGTAACAATACTAATTTTGTTATGCGACGTTGCCAGCTTTATTGTAACGTTATCGCATGTTCGGCGCGGTCGCACCCCTCTCACCCCCGGGTCTCTCCACGTGCAGAATGGCAAGAATGGCAACCTCGCATTTTCTTCGTGTTTTGTTTACGTCTTGTTCGATCTTGTCGGGATTGTTTGAATTTAAAGTTTATTTGTGAGTGCGATTAGTGTAAGGTGTAACTATAATATTTAAATACAATTTATATTTATAAACTAAGTAGGTATCTGTAAAATCATGGGGCGTAAAAAGAGGAATTTTGTGTACAGATTTTTTAAATTAAATGACGACAAAAAAACTTCAATATGTGATATTCCTGGCTGTAATAAAACTCTTATGGTAAGTACAATCTAACTTTATTGAAAATCATACCTTATTTTATATATATTTGCTTGAAAGGTTAAAACATACTTCTAGTAGGTACATGGGCACGGTGGTGTATACGTAGGTAGGCAGGTGGGGGTAAGGTGGAATGTCAGTTGTGCCCTATGACCACCAACACAGGCACCATCCGTTTACGACTAGCTTGCCCTCTGGCCACGAATCACACCTTAGATCGGGGTTTTGTGTCGGGTATGCTCCCTGAAATTTGGTTTAATTTCGGAGTTTACCTTCTCCTAGACAGGTTGCCAACCAAGGCTAACGAGGCCATCCCCCCATTTTGTAATAAACTTTATTATGACTTCAAAGAGAGCCAAAAATATTGTACTTAGTATCTTCGGGTGTCTCAATAGCAACTCCTGAAACCCGGTATTATCATTCTTCCAAATACCTACTGAACTAGAAACGTATCTAAGTACCAACATAAGCATTTTCTAATTAGTGCATGTTCATGTGCACAAACAGACTACCTACCTACCTCAGGTTTCTGAATTGAGCACTTGAGTTCACAGATATGTAATTGTTCAGAGTCTGGGTGTATGATGTTATAACTTATAAGTAGTTATGTATTTACAAAGAAAACGTATAATTCAATGTGTTAAACAACAGTAAATTAAACTAGTTCCTACTTCCTCGTCATAAAAGGTACCTATTTAGATAGTTATATCGCGTTATATAAAGATTAGTCAGTAGGTATTTGAAAAAAAAGATATCAAGCTTAAATTGTGAAGTATTCAGCGCGATTACTTATGAAAGCGGCAAGAAAGCGCGCGCGCCGACAAACCCGGTGCCGCGCGCCGTGGTGTAAACAAGTGACAAGTCACTGACAGACTGACAACCCGTGCGTCAACGCAAGAGTAGGCAATTAACTCGCCGATCGAACGGCGGTTTCAGATTAGCGTATTTTTCTGCCCGTATACGGTCGTTTCAGCATACGCGCTTACACTCGCGCTACATTACGCATTTCAAAAAACCGGGCTTGCGTAAACGGGCAGAAACAGTAGTAACATCTTGTCAGTATCAACATGGATTCTGACGGCTGCGCTTAGAAGCGCGTCCACGCTCGTACGAGTTGCGCGTGTGCCAAAAGTGAAAAGGCGCGCCTACATGCGCTTCCAAAAATGAGCTTAACCGCGCGTATAAAACGCTAATCTGAAACCGCCCTAACCTACTATTTTTATTGTACTATGCTATACCTAGCGACCCGTCCCGGCTTCGCACGGATAGTATATTACTTATATGTTTGTATGTAGGTACTTATAATTTACACAAAGCTTACTAATTGTATCTACGTCAAACCTTCTTCCCAAATCACTGTTGCAAATAGACATCGTAATAAGACATGTCGCAAGACACGCGACGGAGGATTTTTTTAGGTATAGAAGAAGAAGATAGAACGATATATATCCAGATAGATACAATTAGAACAACAGAACAGAATAACTTACAGTACTACAGAATGGCTACTCACCGCCTAACGCCAATTCAAGTTACCTCACCCTGCCACGCAAAAATGTAGAATTTTGTTGGAAGCTTCCATAGGAAGTCAATCGCTCGCCGAGTATGTACGCAAATATTATCGTACTTACCGTAGTAGGTACTAGCTCTTCTGTGGTTATATAATATTACGTTATTTACGTTGAGTATTTAATAAATTGCTAATGTATTGTTCTTTATATGGATATTCATCGACAAGCAATAATAAAAGCAGAAGGCATTTTTGAAAAATGAATTTTATTAGTAAGCCACCTAATCGTTAAAATTATGATCTATAATTACCGAAGTACAATAGTTTATTTAATAAGCTAGTTAATGAAAAGGCAAAAACCTAATTGGGCATGTAATTGAAATGTTTCATCATAACTGATTCAACGGAATTACCTTTTCCTAATGTATTATTACTAGAGGATGCCCGCGGTAACACCCGCGTTATTAAAGGCTACTGCTCCGCCCCCGTCGCTCATAAGCACAATGTCATAGAGCCTATAGCCTTCCTCAATAAATGGTCTATCTAACACTGAAAGAATTTTTCAAATCGGACCAGTAGTTCCTGAGATTACCGCGTTCAACCAAACAAACAAACAAACTCTTCAGCTTTGTATATTAGCATATTACTAATATATAAAGCTGAAGAGTTTGTTTGTTTGTTTGCTAACGAAAAGAAAAAGGGAAAAAGGATACTTATATCTATTGGTCTTACTTAGGTCGTACCAGGTAGAAAAACTACGTGAACTACCTCAAAGCTCAGCTCTTTGCTAGTATCTTTAAAATTGAACAATAAACATTTAATGTGCCTCTTCAAGTTGGTTCAGTCCGTCACCAAACACACTGTATATTGGGATGATGCTGTTCAAATCAGAATATTATTATTACTAATGCTCAGTTTACGGTTTTTCAATGGCCTCGAAATTCCACAACTTAAATATATACTTACATGAAGGCTATTTATTGTTACAGACACAACCAGGTGCAAATCTTGTGAAACATTTATTAAAGTACCACCCACAAGAACACGAAAATGTTTGCAATGAAAAGAAATGCAGTTCGAGCAACAATTTTGAAAATACATCCAACGCATCCAGCGTCTTCAGCATAATATCCCAAGAGTGCGTCAAATTAGTTGCTATCCACGGCCGTCCACTTTCTAATCGACGATGAGGCGTTTCAGAAAATTTTATCGTTAGTCTTAATCAAAACAAAAGAAAGTTAAAAAAATAACTCACATAATATTAGAGAAGAGGTGGCCAATAGTGCATATGAGTTACGTTTGCAGTTAGTGAATGAGTTACGAGGCAAATTTATAAGCCTTAAAGTGGATATTGAATCCATTTCAACACGGGGTTTTATGGGTGTCAATTTGCAATACATAGAAAATGGTAGAATAATTTTAAGACATATTGGGCTTATTGAGTTGTACCAAAGCCATACATCAGATTATTTAAAGGAAAAGCTATTATTTATATTAAGGAAACTCCGAATCAACGTAAATCAAATATACTCAATTACCACGGACAATGGCGCCAACGTATTAAAAATGGGTAGATTAATGAATGTTGTTGATGAACCTTCTCCAGGCCCTTCAAATATAGATGATTCAGATGAAGAAAATGACAATATCAATCATGATGAAATAGCAGTGGGATTAGCAGAAATAATAAATACTCCAAATACTAGTGATACACTCAGTCCACAAATATTTATTGCTAAATGTGCTGCACATACGATGCAGTTGGCAGTAAATGACAGTTGCAAAAACATACAACACCTATTTATAGCAGCACGTAAAATCATTAAAAAGCTACGCACTCCAACGTATTGCATGGCTTTAAAGAATAAACCTATTTTAGACTGTCCTACTCGTTGGAATTCTACGGTAGATATGATCCAAAGTCTTTTGAGCCTGAAAGACATATGTTCCTCAGACCCTAGAAATCTCTTTTTAGCTGATTCGATTTGGCAAATGTTAGAAGAAATAGTTGCTGCATTGAAACCTGCGAAAAAATTAATGTTAAAATTGCAATCCGAACAGTTGACGGTAGGGGACTGTTACTTATCTTGGTTGACCTGTAAACTTGAGACATCAGGCATAAACACTACTTTTGCCAGGGAACTGATGACTAATATAGAAGACAGACAAAGTGTCCTTTTTAACAACCAAGGTTTTATGAACGCTATGTTAATGGATTCACGAATTAATTCTACCTTAACTATAGACCAACAACAAAGTACAAAAAATGTGCTTACATCACTTTATGTTCGTATAATGCAGCTTCATGACATTGATAACAGTAATAAAGAAAAGGATACGAGAGCAGAAACAGACCTACTTGAAGAAGCTGATAAGGAAAATTGTTCTAGTGTAGAGAATAAACTAAAAGATTTTTTACATAATAGTTATATGGAAAAACACGATAATATTTCAACATTACTTCAACCGAGACATAGAATTTTTTATGAATGTGTACAGACGTTCAAAGAGAGCCTGAGTATGTTTTTAGAAGAGCCTCTACTGGATTCGTCTTCAGATGTTTTAAAGTTCTGGGAACAGAAACAAAGAAAATACCCAGCGCTGTACGAGATAGCTAAAATTGTATTGGCCACACCAGTTACTGAAGTAAGCGTCGAAAGATTATTTTCACCAATGTGTCTGATTTGAGACTAAATTTAAAAGATGATATAATAGAAGATATTCTGTTTATTCGCAGTAATCATTTACATAGAAAATAATAATCATCGATGAAAAGAAATGATTACAAAATTACGGCTTTCACTTGGGTTGCGTAATTTAGATAAAAATTGTTGATGAAAAGAAATGATTATAAAATTACGGGCATCACTTTGGTTTCATGATTTAGTGTTTTTTTTCCTTCTTATAATTATTTTTCCTTCAATTAAGTATTAAGTACAACAACGTTCCATTTTATTAGTCCAATGGCTCTTGTTTATGTTTATGTTTGAGTTTCTCAACATAGTTTAAAATATTGATGTAAGCTACAGATCTCATACATGGAGGCAAATATTGTAGTTCTCCGATAAGTAAATTGCCAAAATAATAATTACGTTTATCCAATTCTTTGTCAAAAGTGCAATTAATACATCTTACTTCAGAGTTAGACTTTTGAGTTACTGGAATCTCGTTGTTACTGTTTATTTTATGATAATCTTTATTATGTTTATTGAATAAATCTTGATTATTTTGTTCGTCCTTGTCTTGTTTCATTTCACTATTTTTATTGTTTTCCTTTCTGTCCTCCTCTTGTACATCTTGGTCATTAATTTCTTGTAAACGTTTTCGTTTATATAAATAATTATGTGGAAGAAGTAAAGATTGTGACATGTCATTCATTTCATCATAATAATGTTTTCTACTTCTCGTACCTGAAAAGATAAGTGTCACTGTTATCTTTAACGTATTTATAACCTTAGATAAATAATCGGTCTCGCTGCGGTCGAGCGCAGCGAAAGCAATTATTTACTATATTATCTATATTTAATTTGTACCTTCACTATTGTCACTATTTTCTTTGCTCTCAAATTCATTGTGATATTCTATAAAGTCTGATTGATTAATCTGTTGGAATATTAAATCATCGTCTCTGTCATCTGTAAGAAATAGCACACGTTGCAAAATTATGAATATGGTGTAATGTACACCTATAGATATCTACTCTCGCATAGAATATCAGGAGTTTCCTTCTTATTCTGATAGTAAAATAGTAGCAGGTTTGTTTCTATTGGTTTTTGTCTTCACTTAACCAAATATCACGATCACTTTTTCATCACCATAGATAACTTTGTTTTCCATAGTGTTTGTATACGACAAAGTTATATTTGCGGTTGATTAAAGTTATTTGAATTTAAAATAGCTATGAGTACTTTTTTGATAGGCAAGTTATTATAGGCATATTTGTTTATAAATTATATAACATAAAAAATACGTCTCATCTGGTTATCAGATCGGTGAAGGTCCATGTTCCACGTCTCCTCTACTAAACTAAAAAGAAAACAAACAAGCCTTATAAAGAAAAGGTGGATCAGCAGTCAGGAACCAGAAGGCCCCAAAAGGTGGATCAGCAGTCAGGAACCAGAAGGCCCCAAAAATTTAAAATGGGTCCCGACTGCTGATCCATCTTTTCTTTATTAAGCTGCGCGTCCATTGGATCGGAATCGGAGCGTACGGAGCGGAAGGATTTGTTGCTTTGTATTAATTTCTATGAAACTGCGTGCACTGGATCGGCATTTCTGCGCCTGAGACCGGTATTTGTGCTGATGACGTCATCCGCAGTGAACGCATAATTCGGATTCCGAGCGTTTCAAGTTCTGACGTGTTTGCGGCGTTAAACTGTAGGCAAAAATACTTATTCACGATGATCGACGATGTTTTAATTACTTTAGTAGAGTCATATGAATGTACCAAAAAATCTATTCATTAATTATGATATTCATCAAATGTATAATACTCTCCGAAAATTAATCTAATTATAACAATATCCTCGTCACTATCCTCCTGCTTGAAAAATACCTAAATTGCCGATGCTGAATCCGAATGCAGTGGACGCACCCCATCGGCATTTTGTAAATGACGACGCTCCGTCCGCTCCGTACGCTCCGATTCCGATCCGGTGGACGCACAGCTTTAGACTTGTTTGTTTTCTTTTTAGTTTTTACGCAGTCAGTCGGGTTTTTTGTTTTTGATAATTAATACTATTTTACAGTAAGAATACGTTATTGAATAATAAAATTTACCTTTATTTTGGGCCAATTATTAGAAGCAAATATCTGTATATTCGGTATTTGGCCGAATAGCACATAGCTATTAGGCATTCGGCGAATTGTAAAAATCTACCTGAATAGGCTGAATACCGAATATTCGTTTCAAGTCTAATTAAAATCCTATAGTATCAAAATAACAATTTAAGTAGTAGCTAAATGCATAGTTTAACAGAATATTCAAGAAAGTTGTTAGATATAATAAGATATATAATATAAACATGATACTTACCCATTATATTAATAATATAATTCACCGAAAACAGATAGGTAAATTTATATGCTCAAAAATATACCTATTAGTGACACTTCACACGAATTTAATTGTACGCCTGAAAGTTGAAACTAAAACGCAAACCCATCAACCTTGAATTGAATTGAATATCACTAATGCAGCGGCCGCACGGTGTGGAGGAGTGTATTTATAACGTTACACCGTAACCGTACGTAACGTACCGTAAACCTAAAACGTTTCTACTAGTTTCTAGATTAACGTAATGGAACAGTTACGAATCATAACGATATGGCCAATAACGTTACCGAACCTATAACGTTATGGAAAATATTGTTCTGCTAATATGTTAGTCTATAACGTTATAATACCATAACGTTATACATAGAATAAAGTTCCAGTAACGTTACAGATTTTATAAAGTTCTGTGATAACGTTATGTGTAACGGAACTAAATTCATTTCGTTTTCAAGTCCCTGGTTTATAGGCTGATCTGATACCGTTCCTCCTCAGTATACGCGCCATACAGTCAGTTATACTTCCAAAATAGGTAAGAACAGCAGTATTATTTATAGGTTCTTTTATGAAGGGATATAAAAGCGTTTTGGCTATTCTAAGGTGTTTTCCTCGAATCATCTTGTCAATTAGGCGTTTACTATACCCGTTGGATTGAGCTATATGATAAATATTATTTAATTCTTTGTTATATGATTCTATATTGAGCGGTACATTTAATATTCTATGCATCATACTGTGGAATGCTGGCACCATTTTGTGTTGTGATGGATGACAGGACGATGCTGGTATTGTAGTACCTATTAGAAATTTTAAAGCGGGACAAGAATACATTACTGAACGATCAAACCAACTTTAATGGGTCCTCATTGCTGAATATATTCGCATACCGTCATAATGACGTACATCAGTCGAGCGGCGGAGGGAATTACAAAGTACAATCGTTTATAAGACACGCTCACGGTAGGAAAGCGCTCAGTCGTTGCCCATCGCTCCTGAGGATGCCTCGTGCAGAGGCGAAACACGTGTCGAGGAATAGTCGGCGCATACAGCGGGATACTGCAGGTCAGGTATCTTCCTGGAACCGATACCATTCCTATATCCCTTATCCTTTTAGAGGAGTTCGGTATTGTCAACCTTTTTCTATTGCAATAGTTGGGGTGTCAATCCGAGGGTGCGTGGTGGGTTCCTCTTTCCTTCCATTAGGTAACAAAATATTGGCGCACGGTGAAAAACCGTTAGCGATCTTATTAGTATAATCAGATTCGATTAAAATAAGATCGAGAGTGCCTTTGCCAGAGCCACGCCAATTCGATCGAATTTAGGAGGCAGGGATCCCTGAGGTTTCGCAGACGTGTCTGTAATGATCCCGCTGTTTATCCACTTATCAGAACAGGTTTTGACTTCACGGTACACAAAGTTTGAAAATACGGGCGGGAGAATTATGATATTTCTTGAGTGTGTGATTTAGCTTTATTTAATTTATAATTGCGGGGTATAATATATGAGAATAAAGGAAAGATTTCACACCTACCTACATATATCAGTAGTATATATATTTTTGAAGACTATTTCCACACTTCGTCTAAATCCTGTTTCGCGCGATACTTAACAACATCTATATATATGTACTAATACTTTACAAACCATCAAATAACGAACACAAATTCAAATATTTCATCATTAAAGGATTCTTGGTGTGTAAATAAACATTTACAAAGACATGATATGATAATTATGTTTAGTGGCATCATGCCACTAAACCCGAATAATTCACGAATAAAAATAAATCCCGTTTAAAATAAAATTATAAATATCTTACATAACCACGACTGAAACTTAGTATCTGCAAATAATTTCACTAATTTGATTCTATTTCGTAGAAAATTAATAAGGGACGTGCGTTGGCTTCCAATTTCCCGGCAGCATGACTACTCCCTCAAATTGTTCACCAGTTCCAAATTATCGCGTCTTATTAATTATCGTGGTTAAATAATTATAACGTGCCGCCAGAAAGTTTCGCCAAATTGCAAGACTTCGCAAGAAATGAAATAATTATACTCAGATAAATTATCCCCTTGGTGTCTGCCACTACAGTTTTGGCACAGTTAAGTAAATAGTTCGAAGACCACCGTCCAGTTTCTTTATTAGACCAAAATAACGGAAAACTGCCATTCACGGACGCGGCTCACGTTCTTAGTATTAATTTTGGGTTTATTGAATAATACGTGACCCACATAAGCAATCTGTACACACTACACATAATAGAGGTTCCACAAAATTACGTCCACTCAAGTGGATTGGGTCACTTATTCCTAATAGAAGGTGTTTCCCGATCTGAAGCCCTTTTTCCGAAGCGCTAGTTACATAATCACTGTCTACTTTAAGTGTCTACGCACTAAAATTATTTCAGTGGAGCAATCGAGGAATCTATAAACTAACAATAAAAGCGTTACCTGGCCCCATTTGAAAGACACAGAAAACGTCTGAAACTATCTTGTGTAACGTGAAAAATTCCGATCTGATTCTTCGAACTTGGGCCGTAGTCGTGTACTTAATGACGTTAAGCGTCCTCAAACGTCACAGGGTTAAAAGCTTGTTTCGTGAAAGCGTACCTAATGTCAAATAACAATGAAGGCTCTTCGCGAGAGATTAAAAAGTAAATTGTGAGGCTAGTGGCGGCGGAGACCATTTACTGTACAACTTGTGAAAACTCGCAGCAAACGGCGGGACAAGCGGCTTTTAACGACTTTTGACGATTGACAAACGTCTCGCACCCCACTCCTTGCTTCCACTCCTCACTCCTTACTCACACCCTTTAAATATAATAATAATAAAATATAATTTATTTCAGACCAAAGATCCAAAGTGTTACTAGTTCCTTAGCCTATTGTTAGTACACACATTTTAAAATCATACCCTTAATTAGGCACATTGATCTCTGGGCGCACATGTCTACCGGCACAGAATTTTATAAACGGCCCGTCTATTTTTTCTGCCAACGTCGCGAGGATGTCGTTCGAACTGCCCCGGAAACGCTGCAGCATCGACGCGCATCGCTTGCGCATCACTGCGTAAAAGTCGTCAAGTCTGGCATCTGCAAACATGCCCGATGCGCTACAAAACCGAGGCAGCCCCAACAATATCCTAAGCGCGTTATTGTACTGAACGCGCAGAGCGCTGTAAGCCCCCTGCGTATACCTCACCCACAGGCTGCACGTGTAAAAAGACTGGCAATAAGCCCGAAAGAGGGTTACTTTCACCTCCCTTGTACACCGTGCAAACCTGCGGGCTAGCATATTACAGCGAGCTGCCAACGCTCTGCGCTCTTTGTCAATATCCTGATCATCTGTGAGTGTATCGGTGACCACATGACCTAGGTATTTAAATTGTGAGACCAGCTGTAAGGTCGTTCTTGCTCATTAACTTAATAGGTGGAATATTATAGGGTGTTTTATTGTGAGCTAAAAAAAAAACTATAACTTCGCTTTTAGTTGTATTATATCTTAAGCCATGGGCCTCCGCATATTTCTCACAGATGTCCAGCAATTTTCTTAAGGCGCAATTAGATGGTGCCAGCAATACTAAATCATCAGCGTAACTGATATTATTAATCATCTTGCCGTCAATTGAACAACCGGCTATAGTGCTGCTCAGCTCACCAATCAGCTGATCTACATATAAATTAAACAAAATGGGCGACTTTAACCCTCCCTGTCTTACTCCACATTTTAGCCCATACTGCATACTCTGCGTATCCGCCCACTTTACACAATTTTTCTGGTTATTATACCAGTGTTTTAAGATATAAAGAAGCTCAGTGGGCAAGTCTGTTCTATCTGACAATTTTTGCCACAATATATCATAATTGACAAGGTCAAAAGCACGTGAAAGATCAAGGAAGCAACCATAAACTGGTGTCTTCCTGTCTGTGTAGTACTTTACAGTCTGCTTGAAGCACAGGATTGCACTCTCAGTAGACAAACCGGTTCTAAAACCAAACTGCGCGTCGTTTAATTTAATGTGCAATTTTAGCTGTCTCTCAAGCAAACTGTCCAGTACCTTGCCAATGACCGTCGCTAAGGAAATAGGTCTGTAATTATTTTTGTCAGATGGATCCCCTGTCTTATTTTTGACAATGGGTACAACAATGGTATTAATAAGTTCCTGGGGCAGGTAAGAGTGACCTATACACAAATTGAATAACATGGTGAGTATTCTAGGTACATGCACACCAGCATATCTTAAGTGCTCGACACTCAGACCATCATGACCTGGTGACTTACCTCGCTTCATGTTATCTAACACTGATTTCACTTCATTGATGGAAAAACTTACATGCGAATCGCCCTCATGTAGGGTCCGAGTGTCGCACACAGTGGAGTTTGTAACAAGCGGTGAGACCTTGAAATTGTTCATGAACGTGTTGGCTATATCATTATTATTTGATAGACCATCCACACTCACAGGCAAACTCAGCTGAGGATTCAAAGAGTTGGTTTGCTTCCAGAATGATCCAAATTTTTTCTCTTTGTGAAGTAAAGGAATAATGTCCATTTTTATTTGGTTTTCATTATTTTGACACCATTTTAGCTTGTTTTTAGATCGTTGCCTTGATGTTTTCATTTCTATGTAAATATCACCTACACTAGGTTTTCCATGTAAAACCCACCTTTGAAAATTCAGCCGAGCCGAAGCGTGAGCCTCCTTTACATATTTGTTCCACCCAGGTACATGTCGATTCTTTTTCTTTACATATGTGTTATGACTGGCAGTGGCAGCCGTTTGCAGTACAGAAACAATCGACTTATACATATTGTCAATCAATAGCCTATGATGCTGATTATTACACAATTTATCACTACATCCAATTAACTATATTCACAATTTATTATTATATTCGTCACCAACTTACCGAATAAATCACAATAATGATTTCAAAATATTAACCAATTTTAATGATGTATTTCAAAGCCTGATTTTGTAAACATCAATCATTTAAAGCAAACATTGACCAACATATTAACTTAATTTGTTAATTAAATACAAACGTGCATATATATACAAATAAACAAAGCACCTAATTAAAATGCTTACTTTGTTTCGACAATTGGCTAAAATCAATGAACCATACATTAGTGGTTTTGTTATATTGGTAAATATATAGAAATAACATACATACATACATAGACTCACGCCTGTTTCCCGGAGGGGTAGGCAGAGAATACAGAACGCCATTTGCAACGATCCTGACATACCTCACTTGCTTCACTCACTCCCATCAAATTTCTCATGCATGCTCTTCGGTTAAGGGTACTTCTAACCTGTCCTTTTTTTAGGATGTCTCCAATCTGGTCAAAGAACGTCCGTCTAGGTCTTCCTCTTCCTCCTGTCCTATTCACACTCGACTTATATAACTTCTTGGTCAGTCTTTCGTCATCCATCCTCTCCATGTGTCCAAGCCAACTTAGCATACTTTTCTCAATAGTTGTTACTACATCTTCTTTTACCCCACAACACTCTCTTATCACACAATTCTTTACTCTGTCGTTCAAAGACACTCCACACATACTTCTCAGTGCTCTCATTTCTACGGCATTTATTCTACTTTCATGTCTATTCTGCCATACCCAACTCTCACTACCATACATAAGTGTAGGTACCAACACCGCTCTATGCACAACCAAACGTGCCTTTTTGGACACGTTTTGACTGTACATAAAAGCTTTCAAAGTTCCATTCACCCTATTACCTGCATTAACTCTTCTTTCAATATCTTCTTCATTCTTACCATTCCTAGTAAAAAGCGTACCTAAATATACAAAATCATTCACTTGCTCCACACGTTGTCCATCGATAATAACATTACAAGCCATAACACATTCCTCCTTTTCAAAAACCATAACTTTCGTCTTGCTGAAATTCACTTTTATTCCTTTCCCCCCTAAAGCACCATGCATGATTGCCACCATCTCCTGCAACTCCTCCGCTGAAGACGCAAGTATTACCAAATAAGTAACTCATTCATCCTTAATCCACAATCGCTTTTTTCAAATCTTGCAAACAACTGTCCATGAAGAGGTTGAACAGCCACGGCGACGCTGCACATCCCTGTCTAACACCTGTCTCGATGGTAAACCAATCAGTGCATGACACATTTATCCTCACACAAGCTCTAGAATCTTCATAAAGGGATATTAGAGTTCGTATGAGGCTGCTGTTCACCCCATACATCGACAGTACCGACCACATTTCATTGCTCACCACTTTATCGTAAGCCTTTTCCAAATCCACGAATGCGCAATAGACCTTTTGACCTTTGGCCAAGAATTTATTGGCTATGCACTGCAAGGAAAAGACTTGATCCGTGCACCCTATACCCTTTCGGAATCCTGCTTGTACATCCCATATTTTCTTGTCGGTTACTTCCATAACTCTTTCAATCAGTACCTTCGCATACAATTTGCCAACAATGCTGAGAAGGCTAATGCTTCTATAGTTCTTGCAGTCTTGTTGCGAGCCTTTTCCCTTATAAAGAGGCACAACCACCGCTGTGGCCCAGTCATCAGGTACTCGGCCGGTGCTCCAGCACAAGATAAATAAGCGCTGCAGCTGACCAACTATGATGCCCTGTCCAGCCTTCAGCATTTCAACTGTAATCCTATCATATTCTGCAGCCATACCCAATTTCATACTTCCTAGCGCCTTCACAATCTCATCCACACCAATATCGCTTTCATCATTGCTATCTTTACCATTCATTTCGTCGATCGATGTCTCTATCGCCGTTCTTTCAAATAAACCTTCAAAATACTCCTTCCATCTCTTCAGCACGCATGATTCACCATTCAGTATCGTTCCATTCTTGTCTCTGATTGACGTGTATTCTGAGGATTGAGTTCTTTCTCGAACTGCACGAACGGATTTCCAGAAAAACTTTATGTTTCTCCGGAAATCTTCAGATAGTCTGCTATCAAACTCATCTTTCTTTAGAAACTTTTAAACACTCGCGTTGCATGTTTAAGAATATATATATATATATAGACGGGAATTAACGCGAACATGCAAATTAGGTATTTACATACCTTATTTTGCTTGACGTTTCGAGACGGTTGCACGTCCCGTGGTCGCAAGCTGACTGGTGTGGCGATGTCACGTCTCCGAGTGCGAGGTAGAAGATTCTATTTCTACCCCCGGGTCGTTGATATTCGAAGTACCGGAGCAAAACACACTAACCGTATCTGTATATTGAACATTCGCCGACTGCGCGTTAAAGTGGGGTGTTGTTAGCCGAATCACAGGATTCCACGCCGCTGAATTTGAAGCCCTCTTCCCGATTGAAATAAGAGCTTCCGCAGCTGCAGTTGATTTTATAGACACCTGGGGTTTGTAGCGGTAGAACATCCTTTGGTGTGCCCACCATGTTGTATACTTTGGCCCCTGGTGTAAATACTGTCGGAATGGAGTAGTTTTTTAACTTGTCTCCTATTTTATCCGTAACACCTCTAATGTAGGGCATGTAGGTCGGTTGTCTATTTACCGCCGGATGTTTATCGCGCTTGATAGGCCGCGTCATTCGTCGTTGTACCTGGTATCCGTTTTTCCTAAGTACCTCCTGAACATGGTCTAGCTCTAGCTTCAAATGCTCAGGGTCACAGAGGTCATGTGCTCTGTTTTTTAGTGACGTCACAACGGATTGCAGGTGTCGAGGGTGGTGGTGCGACATGGCGTGCAGGTATCTATCTGTGTGCGTAGGCTTCCGGTAAACGCAGTGTGTTAAGGACCCATCTGGTCTCACAGTCACTTTGACATCCAAGAATGACAACGATCTGTCAGTTTCCATTTCGTAGGTGAACCTCATTTTCGGATGAATGGAGTTAAGGTGTTGCACATATTGATCTACTTCCAGCTTAGCTCCTTTTACGATACTAAAGATGTCGTCCACGTATCTTTTCCAAAGCCTGATGGTCTTGGGCCCGCTGCTAAGCGCCTTTTCTTCAAAGTGTTCCATCCAGATATTAGCCAGTACTGGGGCTACTGGACTCCCCATTGCGACGCCATCGATCTGGAGGTAATATTGGCCTTGGAAGAGGAAGTAGTTGCCATCTAAGCAGTGTTTTAGTAGATCAATATAGTTGTGAGGCATATCGTTGTCACTCAGTCTGTCCCTCACTACGTCCAGACATTCCCTTATTGAAACATTGGTAAAGAGCGACTCAACGTCAAAGCTTACCATTACATCTTCCGGTTCCAATCGGATACTTTGTACGATCTGGACGAAATGAAGTGAGTTCTTTACGAAAGACGGTGTCATACCGACTAATGGCTGCAATACCGATGCAACGTGCTTCGCAAGGTCATAAGTAGGCGAGGAAATCTGACTTACGATAGGCCGCAGTGGCACGTTGGGCTTATGTACCTTAGGCAGACCATATAGCCTAGGTGGTTGGTATTGCTTGGGACCATATAACTTGCTGTACTCGTCTTCCGTGAACAGGTCCTGGTGGTCTTGTATCAGTGTTCGTATTCTGCGCGTTACTCTGGCCATGGGGTTATATGAGACCGGTTTATACACCTTGTTATCACATAACAACTCTCGTACCTTGTCCGTATAATCAGCCGTATTCATCACTACAGTGGCGTTTCCCTTGTCGGCCTTAAGCACTAAAATATCCTGGTTGTCCCGAATCCTTTTCAGTGCTTGACGCTCTTCCATAGTGACATTGCTAGTGGGTAGGGTATCGGCATCACCGGGCGGTACTTTATTACGGATAATCGTCTCCTCAACACTGCTGATTATATTTTCGTACGGTATTCGCTTAGGTGTTAATGCGAAGTTTAAATCTTTGGCCAAGATGTTATTAGCAGATTCATCTAAACTCGCGTTGGATAGATTAATTACGGTGTTACTGGTTTGTACCGATTCCGTAGATAACGTTTTATTCGCATACCGTCGGTTTAATAACTTCGAGAACTTTCGCTCGTGAGTAGCACTACATAGTTCGAATGTCCGACTTGCTTGTAAGAACGTTATCCGATCACACAAATCATAATCAACGCGAGAGAGGAACTCACTACATTTCGTATGCACGTCATATAACTCACACTGCACACTATTCAGCTCACTATGTTTATTGCGTATTAACTGTCTCAGGAGACGTACACTCGCGTTATATAGAATTTTACGGGAAAATGCGATATCACTACGTGGTTTTATACGCACACACGTAGGTAATAAGTCCCAATCGCGAGATTTTACACCTGCAATCCGTTGTGACGTCACTAAAAAACAGAGCACATGACCTCTGTGACCCTGAGCATTTGAGCATGAAGTCAAAGCAGGTTGAAATAAGTATGCCGAAAATTCATTCACAAATGTTAAATCCCTCCAATGATTCATCACTGGTCATTAATACCTATGCGATGCTGTGAATATTCATTTATTACAAATTCAAAAGGTACTTAACAAAGCAGGCTGACGCAAAACCAAATAGCGTTAAAGGTCTCGTCACAAAACCACAAGTCAGCAGCTGTCATATTATCAAGATTCCTGTTATAGCCCTCTTTGTGGCATTGGCCATTCTCATTGAATCATAGACTTTAAACTTTATATCTGGCGCCTGGAAAGTTAGCAAGGTTTGAATTCATTTGTTCCAGGTTCAAGAAAAACAGATTACAATCGTGGAACTTTGTTCAACTTCTGCCTTTCGGAAAGTTAAACTGTGTGTACCTCGAGTAGTCTGCAGTACCTATCGCTTGCGCGTGCTTAGTTTATTTGTAGGTATATATATATATATCTCAATCTCCTATTCAAATAGCAACGGTGTTAACTTGTTTATAAATAGATTACGTAATAGTACTTATCCCATCATCCGATGTTGAAAGCTTAATTGCAAAGGTGATTGCAATTATAAATTTCTAGCGTGTAATGTCTGCGATCATATACAAACATCCAATAAGGTTAGTGTAAGGAGGACAACAAAATGTGTTCATATATACATATTCATACAACTAAACTAAGAATGAGTAATTATACGTCTTACTCTTCGCCGATAAAATTTCTCTAAGCCCAACTAGCAAGTAAAGTATTTACTTCACTTGCTAGTTGGGCTTAGTGAAATTAAATATGTATCTATTGATAGATCTAATTTTTTTATTAATAACATATTTTTGTTTATTTCGTAACGCTTATAAGAAACACTTTTATAAAATATTAGACGTCGCCAGCGGCTTCGCCCGCTTCAATTATACATATAAACCTTCCTCTTGAATACTTCTCTTCACTTTAAGAAAAAACACATTAAAATTCGCTGCGTAGTTTTTAAGATTGAAGCAAACATAGGGACAGACGGACAGAAGACAGACATTGTTTTATACTATGTAGTGATTTTCCACTTATTTTAAATTGTTGACATGTTTACCGATGTATGTGTTTACATAACCAGTATAAACAGAACTATCTTTGTCAATTAAGGCTATACGTTGTCTGGTCAGCTTTTATTGGTAATGTAAAGCTTGAACTGTTGCTGTGTGTACGTGGTATATATCCCGAAAGACAATTTAAAATAAGTTTAAATGACCACGAAAGTTAAATTCAAATATTTCCCAGTTCAGCAGTTGCAGGTTATCATTAAATTTATAAACGAATTTAATAACGAAGATTAAAAGGAAAATACAGTAAAGAAAACAACATTGTTGTACCCATTGTCAAAAATAAGACAGGGGATCCATCTGACAAAAATAATTACAGACCTATTTCCTTAGCGACGGTCATTGGCAAGGTACTGGACAGTTTGCTTGAGAGACAGCTAAAATTGCACATTAAATTAAACGACGCGCAGTTTGGTTTTAGAACCGGTTTGTCTACTGAAAGTGCAATCCTGTGCTTCAAGCAGACTGTAAAGTACTACACAGACAGGAAGACTCCAGTTTATGGTTGCTTCCTTGATCTTTCACGTGCTTTTGACCTTGTCAATTATGATATATTGTGGCAAAAACTGTCAGATAGAACAGACTTGCCCACTGAGCTTCTTTATATCTTAAAACACTGGTATAATAACCAGAAAAATTGTGTAAAGTGGGCGGATACGCAGAGTATGCAGTATGGGCTAAAATGTGGAGTAAGACAGGGAGGGTTAACGTCCGACAAGGGAAACGCCACTGTAGTGATGAATACGGCTGATTATACGGACAAGGTACGAGAGTTGTTATGTGATAACAAGGTGTATAACACGTTCACTGCGGGAGCTCAAAACCCGTTTCTAATTCGAGTGCGTTACGAGATATAATGCGCCCCGTAAAGTGCTACTACATTGTGCGTTACGGGTATAAAAGTGCCCCGTACACCCTTATTGCTTTCTTAATCTATAACTAGCTGAAATTTTACGTTTACTTTTATTTTATTTTATAGTCTGATAGATTATGAAATGAGCTATGTTACAGTCTTTTCGCCAGTAGATTTGGCAAAATTTGACGAAAATACAACCAAAACAAATTGTTCGGGGTCTGGGAAACCCCGTAACGCACTTGAAATAATAAAATACGGGACTGTACTGCCCCGTAAGGCACAGAAC
This sequence comes from Euclidia mi, assembly GCA_944739405.2. Lineage (NCBI taxonomy): Eukaryota > Metazoa > Arthropoda > Insecta > Lepidoptera > Erebidae > Euclidia > Euclidia mi. The sequence continues at coordinate 76,534,941 of OX123186.2, read as the reverse complement.
TCAATTATATCGATAAAGTTATAGTGATGGGAAATAAAAAGACTATAAATTTCTTGAATATAAACATTTATTTCAGCTTAGGAACTTTATTTAGGAACTTAGGTTACACATTTAACAGGTACATATTTGAATAAATAAATTTTAAACTGTAGAAATTAAACAATTTAGCTTACTAGAGAACATTATGCCACTAAATTCAAACATATAGGTATGTATATTAATATATTGAAACCGAATAAAGTTGTATTAAGTTTATTTATTACTATTGTAATGAAAATATGATCTAGGCACGAACATTTTAATTTTTGGCAGTTCCAACATACGTCACGATCGCTTCATTATCGATAATTAAACACTACGCCTTTTGCTAATAACAGCACTAATGCTAATGAGCTCACGACCCCGTACGGGAACACAATAATTTATACGGGGTTTTTTGAACCCCGTATCGCATTGGAAGGTATTTTTTGCTCTCTGGTCGTAACGGGGTTTATAAGACCCCGTATGTTTTTAAAATATCAACTGTTTCTATAATCGGCGTACATGAAAAATATATATTTATCTCTCTCATACAGTAATTAATTATATAGATACAGCTCCCGCACCAGCGAGTACACCCAATTTTTTCCGTCCGCACTGAACTACAGCACTGTACGAGGTTGAAAAAACCCCGTAACGCAGTGAACGTGATAAACCGGTCTCATATAACCCCACGGCCAGAGTAACGCGCAGAATACGAGCACTGATACAAGACCACCAGGACCTGTTCACGGAAGACGAGTACAGCAAGTTATATCGTCCCAAGCCATACGTTGGTATGGCTTGGGACGATATAACTCTCGGTTTAATAACTTCGAGAACTTTCGCTTGTGAGTAGCACTAAATAGTTCGTATGTCCGACTTGCTTGTAAGAACGTTATCCGATCACACAAATCATAATCAACGCGAGAGAGGAACTCACTACATTTCGTATGCACGTCATATAACTCACACTGCACACTATTCAGCTCACTATGTTTATTGCGTATTAACTGTCTCAGGAGACGTACACTCGCGTTATATAGAATTTTACGGGAAAATGCGATATCACTACGTGGTTTTATACGCACACACGTAGGTAATAAGTCCCAATCGCGAGATTTTATTAGAAATATCAACGATGTTTCCACTCGCGCTCGATTCCTCCGTAATAATTCTAGGTGACGCACTAATTTTGCAATTTCCGACCCGTAGCGGTTTGCAATAGAAACTTTTAAACACTCGCGTTGCATGTTTAAGAATATATATATAGACGGGAATTAACGCGAACATGCAAATTAGGTATTTACATACCTTATTTTGCTTGACGTTTCGAGACGGTTGCACGTCCCGTGGTCGCAAGCTGACTGGTGTGGCGATGTCACGTCTCCGAGTGCGAGGTAGAAGATTCTATTTCTACCCCCGGGTCGTTGATATTCGAAGTACCGGCGCAAAACACACTAACCGTATCTGAATATTGAACATTCGCCGACTGCGCGTTAAAGTGGGGTGTTGTTAGCCGAATCACAGGATTCCACGCCGCTGAATTTGAAGCCCTCTTCCCGATTGAAATTTTTATGTTTTCTGATTTCAATCGCTTCACGCACAACTCTTGGGTAAAAGTGGCGTTCCGTGGAGAGGACTTGGGGACGATGAAATTCAATCCAGTGATTGGTGCCCGATTGAAGTAAATGTTCCGCAATCGCCGATTTGTTCGTTTGACGGTTCTTTACAGCTGCGATGTGCTCCTTTATGCGTTCAGCGATAGTCCGCTTCGTTTGCCCTATGTAAGAGCTTCCGCAGCTGCAGTTGATTTTATAGACACCTGGGGTTTGTAGCGGTAGAACATCCTTTGGTGTGCTCACCATGTTGTATACTTTGGCCCCTGGTGTAAATACTGTCGGAATGGAGTAGTTTTTTAACTTGTCTCCTATTTTATCCGTAACACCTCTAATGTAGGGCATGTAGGTCGGTTGTCTATTTACCGCCGGATGTTTATCGCGCTTAATAGGCCGCGTCATTCGTCGTTGTACCTGGTATCCGTTTTTCCTAAGTACCTCCTGAACATGGTCTAGCTCTAGCTTCAAATGCTCAGGGTCACAGAGGTCATGTGCTCTGTTTTTAGTGACGTCACAACGGATTGCAGGTGTCGAGGGTGGTGGTGCGACATGGCGTGCAGGTATCTATCTGTGTGCGTAGGCTTCCGGTATACGCAGTGTGTTAAGGACCCATCTGGTCTCACAGTCACTTTGACATCCAAGAATGACAACGATCTGTCAGTTTCCATTTCGTAGGTGAACCTCATTTTCGGATGAATGGAGTTAAGGTGTTGCACATATTGATCTACTTCCAGCTTAGCTCCTTTTACGATACTAAAGATGTCGTCCACGTATCTTTTCCAAAGCCTGATGGTCTTGGGCCCGCTGCTAAGCGCCTTTTCTTCAAAGTGTTCCATCCAGATATTAGCCAGTACTGGGGCTACTGGACTCCCCATTGCGACGCCATCGATCTGGAGGTAATATTGGCCTTGGAAGAGGAAGTAGTTGCCATCTAAGCAGTGTTTTAGTAGATCAATATAGTTGTGAGGCATATCGTTGTCACTCAGTCTGTCCCTCACTACGTCCAGACATTCCCTTATTGAAACATTGGTAAAGAGCGACTCAACGTCAAAGCTTACCATTACATCTTCCGGTTCCAATCGGATACTTTGTACGATCTGGACGAAATGACGTGAGTTCTTTACGAAAGACGGTGTCATACCGACTAATGGCTGCAATACCGATGCAACGTGCTTCGCAAGGTCATAAGTAGGCGAGGAAATCTGACTTACGATAGACCGCAGTGGCACGTTGGGCTTATGTACCTTAGGCAGACCATATAGCCTAGGTGGTTGGTATTGCTTGGGACCATATAACTTGCTGTACTCGTCTTCCGTGAACAGGTCCTGGTGGTCTTGTATCAGTGTTCGTATTCTGCGCGTTACTCTGGCCATGGGGTTATATGAGACCGGTTTATACACCTTGTTATCACATAACAACTCTCGTACCTTGTCTGTATAATCAGCCGTATTCATCACTACAGTGGCGTTTCCCTTGTCGGCCTTTAGCACTAAAATATCCTGGTCTTCCCGAATCCTTTTCAGTGCTTGACGCTCTTCCATAGTGACATTGCTAGTGGGTATCTTCGACTTCCGTAATATCACCGCGACGTCCTGTCGTAGGGTATCGGCATCACCGGGCGGTACTTTATTACGGATAATCGTCTCCTCAACACTGCTGATTATATTTTCGTACGGTATTCGCTTAGGTGTTAATGCGAAGTTTAAACCTTTGGCCAAGATGTTATTAGCAGATTCATCTAAACTCGCGTTGGA